>KK499779.1:1323713-1923713 GCA_000688715.1 Glossina pallidipes
TTTTTCTTTTTTTCCTTTTATTTGTTTTATTGTACTTATACTAAGTTTTTTTTTAATATCAATTAATTTATGATTTACTTTAAGTGTCATTTGAACTCGACTGTTGCTTGTTTTAGTTGAGTTTCTGTATAGGTGGAATAAACAAATAAATAAATAAATAACTCTTTCAAGGGCCTCAAGGGCAAATTCTAGAATCCATGATTGCCTCGGTTATTAGTTGTTTCCATATAAAAACATATCGCGGTTTTGTGCCAAATAAAGAGCATTATTCCTTTGCCCAAACGATATAAAACAAAGCCATTTTCGCATGGAATCTTAAACTCAGAAATTCAGGGATAGTTCCTGGCGTGCCATCCACAAACGCTATCGACACCAATCGATGGAGATAAAATCTACGCGATTTACGGGATTTTATCTCCATCGTTTTTATTAGCGATGATAATGCGAACATCAGGTCGATAATGTATTAAATAATATGATTAACTGAAGTGCGTAGAAGTCTGCATATTTTTTATTTTGTATCAGTGTACGTGAGATATTTAATGCAAGTTATTGATGAAGACATCGTTAAAACGGAGCACTTTTTCAAAATGTTACTTAGTTCGTTAGCTTTTGTGTGATGATCATTAAAACGAATTTCCAACAATAGGCTTCGAAATATCATGCAGACCATATGTTCTGCATGTTATATGAGAGCTCTTCACATTGCACATTCAAGGGTAGAGCTATACACCACTTACGATAATGAATTACATGACGTTTGTGCGAGTGTATGCAACACGCAGAACGACTTGACATGAATTCACCTTTTACTGTACCGTTCAGAATCGCTTTCTAAACATGTATAAATTTGTCTGTCCATCTGTCCGATCCGATCATACCGATTTGTCCACCACCACCCAAACATTGCCTTATTTTGAAAAATCATTTATAAGTATACCTGTAGGATGATGTAGAATATTTAATGGCGGGCCGTAGGCCCCTTGTTCTATAACAAGTATGTTATCATAAAAAATTTGGTACTAAAAAATTTTCCGAACTTTGCAAAAATGTTTCACTAAATTTTTTATCAAAATTCAAGAAAACAAATAGAAAAAGCAACAAAATTTAGAAAAACCTCTGAATAATAATAATGCAAAGAAAATTGAGAAAAATTTCGGAATTTTAATGAAATGCAAATTTAATTTTTAATTATTTGAAGTAATATTAAATATTCTGGTATTCATGCGTTATTTAAGTTCACATCGTTTTTCACAAATCTTTCGATTCTCTTGTCGCTGTTTACAGAACATTCAACTCAAACTCGCTATGCATAAAATACTTCCTCTTACTGCTTGATAATCTCGCCGCCTTCTTCTCCTCAAAGTGCAGTAACCGTTTTGTGGTAAATGCAAATATTGCATTAAATTCACAAAAAAAATAAAAACAAAAAAAGAAAAACAAACAAAAAACCGACAGCAATAACACCAACAACTACCACTACTACTAGTACAACGAAATGGTTTATTTAAGCAATTATTAACGCTTGAAATCACATTTTTACAAGTTTAAATATTCGTTAGAGTTGTTTAAAAAGCATGTTTTCATTCTTTCTATATGTTTGCGCGTGTGTGTGTGTGCTTGCATACACAAATATATGAAAACATGGAGTTTTTACTAAATAAAATGCCAGCCATTCTATGTTGGTTAGAATGAGTTAAAAAAAATAAAACTGAAATGAAAAATAAAATAAATTGTGGCTTTGCTTGAGAGTGTGCTTGTACGTGTGTGTGTATGTGTGTGCTTTTAGGAAAAAGACCTAAATGCGCTTAAATGAATATAAATATACGTACACATATACAAATATATTCATATATACATATATTTATATTATATATATATATATATATATATATATAGACGTATACACCAACAAAAATAATGGCTTAATATTTTCTTTGAAACTATTGCGGTTTAGACTAGAAAGGCTTTACAGGCATTTCACAAAAATAAAATATATAAGAATTTAAATTTTATTACTAAAACAAAGTGGAAAGTCGAAAAAAGAAATAAATAAAATAATTAAGAAAAAAACTCCAAAATTATATATAAATCACTGTTGTATTTGTGTAAAAGCAAAAGAAGAACTGAAATAAAGTAAAAAATACCCATTAAAACGAATTTCAAATAACTATCTGACATTACATATAAAAGCTTCAGCGAGCTGTTCTGTATTTTCTTCAAGGATTCTGATGAATATTTCGGTGAATATTTTGAGCGATGTCCGTCTTAAGATGTAGAAAATTAATAAGCTAATCAATGAAACATTGAATCTTCAATAAGACGGAATGTATTCCATGCGTTCATATTTATTCAACCTTTGAAACCTTCAACCTTTGAACATAATAGATATTTATACTCAATATTTGATATTTTAAACGCTTATCACACAAACACTTCGTTCCTTTAGTACGCACTTATAGAAATAATTTTTACTTCATTATTATTTGTCATAACGCATTAGCGTTTAATGAAACGTGCTATAGTTGTGGGCCCATTTTCTCTGCAATTTTCTTTTGTGGATCCGTTGAACGGTTGCTTATTTTTATATGGAACTCTATCACCTCGGTTTTCTGTTTCATTTCTTATAATCGTTACTGGTATGGATGACGGATAGATCTTGTAGGGTTAACAACAGGTGTTTATAGTTCTCGCAGCTGAAGCAACAAAATTCATATATTCTCGTCCCAAGATGGCCAGTATTCGGCAACATTGATTGAATGTTAACTTGGCTTGCATATCAGACGATCACATGTTAGTGTCTACGTTATCAATATTTCGATTCCTCTCAAGTGATTTCCCGTTTTCTTCGACTTCTTTAACAATAATTCAGATAAGTTGAACTTCCATATAATTCCATATAAATTTCGGCATTGAAGCCGACTTGCACTTGATAGATGTAATGAATATATAAAAGAAAACAAATCTTTATTATCGGGAATCTTTCTATGTACTTTTGCACAAAGTGTAAGCTGAAGCTTGGAAGACACAAGAAATAACAAGCTACCGTTAGACGTCAAATGAGTTTTATATGACGGATGATTTGTCAATTGGACAAATTTGATGTTTCTTGTGATTTTGACAAAGCAAGCGTACAAGCAAGTATCCAAAAGATGTCATTCGTAATAATGCTCGTTGGCAGGTTGTTAAGTATCGCAGTGTTTTTTTCAAAACACTGTTAGCAAACAGTTGTTATTGCAGCCATCATTGTCTCACTGTCTATGTGATGTAAACCTCGCTCACGTCTCAAAATGCATGCAATATTAAAAGTCACACCAGACATTAATTATCAGTGACGTTTCAAAACATTCAGATGTGAAGATATTACGATCCCGCCCTCTTTATTCGGTCCCAGTATTGACATATGATCAGACAACAAATGATTTTGAAATATTTCCTTTCATTTCAACTATCGACGAAGGTAGAAGGGGAAGGTAGAACCAAAAAGTGTTTACAATTCTTATGAGAGCAGCAACATTGATTTCCCAACTTTTCGTTTTTTCTTTCCAGAGATAAATTGCTTTATGGATGAAAAGTGAGTACCGTTCCCTTGACAGCTGCATTTTACACACAATATGTACAGCTGCTATCGATGTAATAAAGACTAAAACAAAATAAAAGTCGCTATGATGTTTCGAATTTGTAAGAATATCAAACTTTACGTCATGTCGCACCGATCAATGGTAAGATTATTGTTGGCGTTTAAGCTTTTATTTTTCCCCAAACTACTTGATCACACTGAAGCTTTCCGAGAATCACAAATGCCATGCTGCAGTCCACTACACGTATTGTTGAGTCATGGGCAGGCAGTTTTTGCACGAGCCATAGACAATCATTTTTTGTACGATGTAAAGAAAGATCGTAGCTAGCTTTTGGATGTAAGAAGAAAAAAATAAAAGAAGACTGCCATGCTCCGAAGTGCAAAGTAATTAAGTTAATCGAACTAAAACAAATTTTTTATTTCGCATAGCGTCATAGTTTTATGAATCTGCGAAAACTGACGCACGACTGCATTGCATTGATTTATGGCGATGAAGTCCATCACTTACACTTCTCAGGTTTTTTAATGTTACAAGACAAACAAAGCGATAAAATTAATGTGCTCGTTCTGTGGAGTACTGTGAAAAATTCCAAGTATATATATTTCTGTGCTTAACCACTAACTTAACCATCACCTGTCCTAAAGTAATTTATCTTAGATTTAGATTGTTTCTAGCAGACGGACACATGCTCTAGACATCTTTGTAAGAGCAGAGCAAAATCCATTAACAATGACAGACTTTACTTGCCTTCTTTTTCTTTTTGCCGGCTACAAATACTTACTATTCGTTTTGCCTTTGGCTGCAATGTGTGCTTTCAAATACCGTCAGAACGACCAAAAAATGTCATAATTTGATATGACGAAGAAATCCCAAAGTAATATTAAAATACGAATGACGTTAATAAGAGAAATACCAGGTTTAAGTGTAAACCGAATGAGCCCAAGTAAAAAGTCAAGTTTTTCCTCTTTCATACAAATGTTGGACAAAAGCCAAAAGTGCACATACATCATGCTACGATATTTATGCCCAACTAACTGAAATTTAAAAGAAAAGAAAGAAAACTTTACAGACATTTCCTGGGCTTTATAAGAGATATAGAAAAGGTTTATTGTTTTAACATATTTCCTTCATGTATGTAATAGAATGTTAATAGAAAATTTATGGTTTTAGGCTTAAATTTTTTAGTTTATGTCAATAACAATAACCCTGTAGTAGTGGTAGCTGCTAGTAGGCAACCGCTTACCTATCTCGTAAGAGAGAAAAGTTTATCAAACGTACTTTTCAGTTTGCTTTTACAATTGTGCTTTTTTTCTTCCTTTCATAAGGACTTGTGTGTTTTCCTTATCCTCTTAACCCAGCAAATCGAGTCTAGCCAACCACATTTACTGAGTATATTATTTGAAAATATTACGATGTGGTTCTTATGCTGACATCTTGCTCGTTGCCATTTTTGATGATAATTTTCGAAAAGTCAATGCTTTATTCTTATGTTGCGAAATTCAGCTCAAAATCTATGTGGACATTTTCACACACACATATTAGGTAAATTCAAAAGTATTGCCGCCACCCTATTGTAGATGAATATGTTTGCCATTGGGTTACGGGATTCCTATAAATGCTGTAGTATTTTCTTTTCAAGACCTGCTGTCGATCACACTTGGAGTGAGATCTTCATATACGACTTTTCCAGTTCGACTAAGAAAGAAACTCACCAAGGCCCACATCATTCAATAGGTGGATGTTTAGATAGCGCCAACCTTCAAACGGAATGTGGCACAACTTCGGATATATTATATTCTCTTTCTGTTCAGACAAAAGAGTGTTTGATTATATGTAATTGGTTCATAAGGTTTCTTACAAACGTTCACTTAAATTTGATCAAATTTACGATCTTTAGCTTATGATGGCCAAACCAAAGACAAGAATGAAAAAAAAGTAATTAAAAAGAGTAAAAAGTATTAAATGAAGGAAGAAACAGTGGTACGTTTATTAGCACATTGGACACATTAAAGATATTAACCCTTTCACACCCCTGTAACGCCGTGTACATGCGACAGCCATTTATTGATTCATGTTTTTTCGTTGAAAATAAACCGGAATAATTTTTCTGCCAGTCTGTATGCATATATCACTCTGTCTGCTGCCTCTTAGTTCGGATGTTATAAAACTTTATTCAACCGAATTTATTACAAATTGCAAATATATCTGCATGTGGATGACTAGCACACTTTTTGTATTATATGGTATTTTATTTCCGCTCTTATACATACGTACATAAATATAAATTGTTCATCCATAAAGTCTATATATTAAACTTTCATATATACATATATATATATACCTATAGATTTACATATATATATAATTTTAATGGCAAAAGTATGAAAGCCAATATTTACTTGTTTGTTGTATATTTATTTGAGTTGATTTCCTCTTCACGAAAGCAGATAGCTAGACAGAGAGAGAGAGAGAGAAAGAGAGAAAGAGATAAGGTATACAAGTATTGGTTGTTACCAATTGAGATGCACATCAAATTAAGGACTAAAATTTCATATCTTGTTTTTTTGTTCGTTTTCTTGTCTAACAGAAGAAAAAAACACTCCATAAATAAATTTACGTGATTTTATGAACATTTCGAAAGAATTGTTGTTATCGTAAGGAAAAGTTGTTATTGGCTCTAAAAATAAAATAAAAATTACTTACACAAGTGCTTGTTAAGCACTATAACAAGACAAATAACGGTGTCAGCTGTATTTCACAACGTGCTTTAATAATAAAGTTATTGACATCATTACAATAGTGTACATAACTACCAATTGGACTTGATTTATCTTTCATCAATAAAATCGATTGAATCCAAAGTGAGCCAAATAATCATGCAAATAATTCATATTACAAATACGATTAGCTAAACTGAAAAGAAGATTTATATTTTTATTGCTTTTCATAAATTGCGTCGTTATATGAAATCATGTAAAAACGTATTTATACCCAGAACACTGGTCTACAAATTTCTACTTTTTCCCTGTATTCTTGACTAAAGCAACTTTTCTGTATCCCACTGAATCTAAGTATGTAGAAAATTCCCGATAACGCTATGATTTAACTCTGAATGCTCTTTTCCGTCAATTATTGCTTATCATCTTAAACGTTATCGATGAAAGAAGTCTTTACAGATGGTAGGAAAAAAATGCAAATCCGCCGGTTCCTCGTGCTGAGCAAACCACCTGTAGGGTCGTTTATGGACGTGGCCAGTGGCAGATATGCATAGGTACCGTTATTTGGTGATTTGCTGCGCACCACTGCCACCAGCACACATTATCTTTCTTCGTATGCTTCTTAACATGTCTCGCGTAGTTCAAATTTGGTGTACCTCGTTTCATTGTCCAGCAGTAGTCCCCCATAGTCACGGAAATCCGTATTCCGCTATTGTTTAATGACTCGATACTTACCACCACCACCTTCACAAAAACAGAAGGCACATTATGTTACATCTGACCTTTCGTGCGCCTTTCAGCTTGTCTCTTGTAGCTCTCTTTTTATGTATCTCGTTTTAAAGTCCAACAGAAGTCTATCATTCTTTCCAAAGACCATTTCCAGTGATATCTTTTCTCCATACAGGAACTCGTGTGTTCGACTTTTAGTGCGTCACAGCTTACCGGGAAGTAATATTTGTGAGAATGCAGAAAGCGTACTTTCAGTGACATAGCACAAGCCAACATACGATAGCAAGTCACAATATGCGAAGGAAACTCTTTATTCTCAGTCACTGCGATATTTCCCAGAAAATGTATCGCTACCAGTCAAAAAGAGTTCCGGCAAGTTTTTACATTACCTTACAGTACGGAATCAAATCTGATGTCGGGTGGCCGGGCCGACGAAGATTTCTTTATTAACTTTCGTATCATTGATTCTGAGAAATTTTTCCTATAAATAAATAATTGCTTTGCTTTCTTTGTTTGAAGCTTCCACGAAACTTTTCGTTAGGCTCAATTTTATACAGAGTCGGGGCAGAAAATCCTTATCTGAGAACATAGGTGATATGTGTTCTTCCCGAATCGAAAGTCACCTTTGCCATATCCTGATCGTGTTAAACTATCCCTCTCACAGATGAAGCAGTAAAATGCAAAATACATGCCAAAGTTCTTTGTGATAATAAGATTTTTATGACCTCATCTCTTTTTGATTGATTGTTCGGTCCTGAATATTATTATTATGGTATCATTACATATATGTCGTTATCTGTATTAATATGATCACAGGTAACTTGCGTGCTTATGAGCCGGATTATCAATCATTATCGCGAGAATAAAGCCTAGTAAGGATTTTCGTTAGAGATACATTTTGGCTGTAGAACAGTGTAGTCATTTAATTATGGAGATTGAAAAGAATGTGGGGTAAAAACACACACAATATAATATAAACAAAGGAACAATAAGCATTTTATTGCTTATTTAATGATTAATATTATTATTACTATTATTATTCTTATGTGTGCTGTGACTTGCAACAAAGGATGGAACTGTCGCACACAAGCTCTGTCTTCTTTCGACTACAATATCTAGACATACGAAAATGTATGAAAATTCAACGCAGTTTAATTTACGAAATTCGAAAAAATACTTAAAAGGCGAATGACGTAATGGATGAGACATTTTTGAAAATATTTCATATCCACCGCTAGAATACGGGGGAATATTCAATTTGTCAAAACGTTTGCATCACCCAGAAGAAAGCTTTAGCCATGCCATAAAGTATATATATACTTGACCGTCTGTGATAAGCATTCTTCTGGCGACAAAAATAAAGCTGTCGCTTTCAAACCACTGGACTTTTTTGGACAAAGGTTTGTATTAAAAATGAGCCAAATCGGGTAGGGAACACGCCCACAGTGCAACATTAATTAAGAGCAGCTGTGCTTCTTAGATTTTTTCGATCAGATCAACCACGTCCTTTACGTTCTCTTTTTCAATCTTTGTTGGGATGAAGGTGGTGCATAATCGATAGGTGCAAAAGATTCGGCAAAGCCAAATATAATTTCCTTACTTGTTGTTTATGTGAAAAGACCTTTAAATACTTACTGTCGAGTTTTTTCCACCTGCCCTAGTTTTCGGAATACCGATGACAGCTTCTATCAAAGAGAATCAGTTTTTTTGCTGTGCAATGCCACAGTCGCAAAAATGAAAAAAGCAAACTCTTGTGAATATAAAAGTGGCCAAATTCGATTGCACAAAAGGAATAAAGACTCCTTACCTTGCAATACATGCAAAAAATACGTTTGTAACAAATGTTTGCTTAGTATGACTTGAACTTGTAAAATATGTGCCTCGAAGTCATAAAGAAATAGCAAAGAAAAAATTCAAATAAAAACCATTTTCATCAAATTGTGGCGTTTTCCTTACGCAAATCGCATCAAAAAGCACAAGAGTAAAATCAAAATCCATTTTTTGAACGTGAAACAAGATATATTTGTACAATCAACTATTTAACTATTACTTGTGTGCGTATTAGTAAAACGATTGGCACTACTTCCGAATATGGGGCGAATTTGTAGATGGCCTTGGCGAATGTCTAGTTACCGTTTCTCCGCAAATATCCCCCTCACAAGATCCTAAATCATTGATAAAAAAAAAAAAAAAATCAGTTTTTTTTTCCAGGTTACTTCAGGTTTTGTTTATTGCCAGCATATTCTCAGGCACTCGTGCCAAATTTCAACCTTCTGTCTTTAGTTTTGCTACCCTGACAACAGCATAAGAAAAATAAAAGTCAAATTGACTTACTTTAGTAGTGGATATCGGAAACTCTATTGTTAAAAAGGCCAGGTAAACATATTTAGTTATGGAAGATTTCCAGTTGACCTACAGCCACATTCCAAGTAATAGCACAAAGACGTCACAAGGCAATTTTTTTACTTTCGACTTTCGTGATGTAACGACCTTATTTTACACAGTGTATAGTGAAGATATTGCAGACTTTTATAGTCATTATTAGCACGGAATAACAAATTCAATACAGAGCCGCAAAAACTGTAACGAGAAAGCTCAATGCCCGAATATGCCTATTAATCTCTAAAATATTCCATAGAATACTGATTTTTGCTTGTTCACAAAAAAGCTCGAAACCCAATGCTGAAAACCGATTCTTGACTTGACTACTTCACCAAAGTGTTCGTACAGATGTAGAATATGTGGCAAGAGACACTCTTTTAGGGGGTACAAAAAAATAATGGAATGTGCAAATAACTACTCTATATGTAAGATTTCATCTGAATGAGGCAGCAGCAGCTTTGGTATCGATGACGATCCAGATGTAACTAACTTAAGTCAAACAAATGCATTATAAAAACAGTTCATCAACACTTCAATCTTATTTGGAGTCACTCACGTGCTCATGGATGACGAGAAATTGTCCAAAACTCTCGATACCCTCCAGCAGCGGCACAATGTGGGCTTTGCGGTGTTTATATATAAGTACATCCAGGGTAAATGTTTTTATCAGCCGCCTAAGGAACACGGGTGTGCGTTTCTACTTTTAAATCAAAAGTACGCAGGCACCACTTTCTCTTTTCATCCCTCTCTACCTATAAGCCTTTGTAGCTATTCACCATGGTGCTCGCGCGCATAGGGACCATCCCTTGAGTGGCTAGTCATACCAAAAACAATTACTTTCTTCTCCTTTCAAGTCCTGACCCTTCTGATGGCTGCCTGTCAATACTGATTGTTGCAAAAGTACTTCAAATGGGTCCGTAGCAAGCTGGACGGATATTAAATTTTACTTTTTAATTCTTTAATACACAAAATTTTTTTTTTGTGATTTTTCATGTGAAAAGTACTCGAGATAATAGAATTGAACAAAATGAATTTAATTTACATATTGTAACACTTGCACAATACAAAATGGTACACATATGCAGGCATTCACGATGATTCACGCGTGCATATATATTTGTAAATTGGTATAGATGTGTATATGAAAATTGAATTTGTTAAAAAAAAGAAAAGAAGAATATGTAGACTAACGTAGTACGTAATCATGTGATCATAATTCCTTCGCCTGTATGCGAATTGTATGCGAATGTTGTTATTTTTACACGTACATATATTGTTTGTCTAAATCGCTATGTTTTTCTCTGTTTACAATTGATATGTATTTTGGTTTTCTTTCTGGGTTTTAAGCAGTTTATCTACAATTGTATTGTCGTCACACACACACAAGCAAGTCGACATATAAGCTTGTTATGCCAATAACTTTGAAAACGCAAACAAATTTTTTATGCAACTCGGTCAAATTTATATGTATATATATCTAAAAGCATATATTCGTTCTGCAATGTAATAAATACATTGTAAAATTGAATTCCAGTAAATACGAAAAAAATTTTGATTTAAACTTTTTCGCCGAACTTCAATGAAATTTGACGGGATTTAAAAACTGTTCGATTTGTGTAGGTCGCAATAATTTATAAGAATCGAGTTACATGCAAAGCTGGTTCACTAGTTGCACTTAAAGATGGATCTGGAGTAACTATCGGCTCCCTCAAGTTTGTTATTCATATGAAAGTTTCAGTTGATAAAACTAAATTTCTTCTGGGTTCTAAAAAATTCAATGACCCATACGTTACCCGGTGCCAGTTAGGCCAATTCTTGAACAATCGCCGGTTGCTTGGCTTTCTAAGCGTAGATGCCATGTCGATCTCCTGGAGCCTGTTCAACGGAACTTCTTGTTGTTCGCTTCGCGTGGTGTGCGATGGGATCCTGCACTAATTCTTCCACCATATAGTCATTGATTTATTTTCCTCGACAAAAGACGTGAGGTGTTGGGTGTAACCTTCGTCTTTAATATAATAAAACGAGCAGTTTATTTGCCGGCTTTATTAGAACGCATTGACATCCACATCCACGGTAGGGTCTCAAGACATTTTATGCTCTTGCAGCTTGTAGGCCGAACCAATTATGAGTTGTTCAGTCCGTTTCTGGTAATACGTAAAACGTTCAATGATGGTTACCGCTTAGATGACTTTTTTAATTTGTCCGCTAGTAAGGTTAAAAGCATTGCATTGCGTAACGAACTGAGAAAAATTTTCTGGCTTTGTACAACTGCAGGTAAATTGAATCGTAATACTTTTTTTTATATTTGCCTTTTTCTCGTAATATGAAAAAGCACATGTTCACTCGACAGCATATATCCCTCTATCTTAACTTAGGGATTAGTTAAAGTCTCGTGCATGTTATAAGATGATCTTTTTTTTTCTTTATTACAATTAAGTTAGTTTGTAGCTTCCATTTGGCTAATTAAAAAGCTTACATTTGCTTGTTCTGTAGCGGCATTTATTTAATAAAAAAATAAATAAATACGTAAATAAATGATACATATTGTACTGCGTTTGTTAACGTATCTACACAACATTTTCGTCAATGCTTAGCTATATATATATATATATATATATATACATATATGTGTATACATACATATATATATACATATATATATTTTTTTTTTATTGAATTATTAGACAGCTTTTCAAGCTTGTTAGCTTTAGTTTTTAATTTTCCCTATCATTTCTTTTTTTTCTATGATCAGCCACTCAGGGGATGCTGATCAGGAAGAGGTGGAGAGAGGCAGTATTGTTTTTGAACGTTCGGCTTAAAAACGCAATCATCAGATGCGCCAGGCACGGTTAAAAAAGACGAGTTTCGGTGGTATGTTGTGCGGTATGCAAATAACTCCAGGACAAGAGAGTGAGGACGGTGAAAAAGCTGTCTACTCCTGTTACTTAAAGTACTTAGTTGGCCGACAAATCTTTCTTATCTCTATAGAACACTTGCCGTTGATATAGCTGGATAGAAGCACAGCATAGTCCACATTACCCCGATGTTCAAGAGTATCGAGAGTTGTGGACGCACTTTCGTCACCCCCGCGCGTCTGAGTCTTTCCAGTCTGAGCCAAAATAAGCGCAAATGATACAGATATCAGTGTGAGTGAACTACTATTTGCACCGCTTCGAACACATGTTCCGCCGAATATTCTTCAATGTTCCTTATCGCAGGCTAAGCTAAGTTTACCAGCTCGCGTGTTTCTAGCACTGGCAGCTTAATGTTGTTGGTTTGTACGTAAATGTACATCAACCGTTAAGTTAAATTGTGGCTGCACATGATTTAAATGGAACCACATAAGTGGAATGAAAGACAAAGTGAATCAAATGAAACCTTTTGTCTACTTCCTTTACCAATCGACAGTGTGTCGATGAACTAACATTTTTTGAGTAAATGTTTTATATTTTGATTAAAAAATTATTAGATGTTAGTTCTGCAATTTTAACTTTATTTATTCTATTCATGTATACCTTTCGTTAATATGACCAAGCACTCAAGGAATGTCTCTTATAGGTGTAACACGGTGACGAAGAAAGAGGAAAGGATATGAAGCGGCCGTAGCCCACTTGATAAGTGTTATGCATTTATCGACTTAGCATTTGCTACAACTGCAAACAAGTATGCTTCATGCAAGTATGCACTGAAATTTGAGCCAGCGAACCCTGTGTTGGTAACCGCTATTGACATTCTATACACACGCTTCTTCTTTGTTCCGTTGTAAGAGTTGCGGAATCGCTTTTTTCACACTTTTTCAAATACCAGTATGATTGACTTGAGACTACTTAAGAATAATTAAAAAACGTTCCCAACAACAATTCGATTCGAAATTTGTGGCGAAGGGAAAAAAGGTTTACTTATACCGGACTGCTCTTCAAATCTTATTTGTTGTCCAAGAATTCTTTCCTCTTCACACCCGTATAATAAATGAAATGTTTATAATAATTATACAGCTTATAGGAGTACAGGGCATACATGAAATTTTCCAAATATGTATTGTATATAAACTTGTCCACTGCGAACGCTTACGGAAATGACTAAATTGTTGTTGTTGTGTAAATTTCTGATTCTTATGACCTTTCGTTCGAATGCCCTCTTTATATGAATAGTGTGAATGTCCAAAAAATACATTCACTACATTTCGATCGAATGAGTAATTATTCTATGGCGCAGTCACTTTTCTGCGAAAATTGTTGACATTATATTGTATCGAAAAAATGTCGTTTCTTTTCTCTTAATTTTTTCAGTAAAGAATTCACAGTTTTTTATGATTATCTAAAACAAAATATTAAAAACCAAACTTTCAAATTTATGTAAACATATTCACACCAGAAAACAGAAAAAAGATTATGATGAGCATGTGAGATAAAAAAATACTGCGGTAAGGGATCTTAATTTATCGATTATATTATGATGGTGATGAACGTTTAGAATAACAGAATACACAAGTGTTACATGGTAAAAGTATGCGTATGATTCAATAAGTTCCTGGTCTGATACATATGTGTTAGCATTCTTGACAGACCCATATTATTTCAGGATAATGCCAATGCTGAAATGTCAAGATATTCCGAGCATTACGTTACAAATTACAGTTGTTTTAGTGAAGCCACTTTTTGGTCACTTTGCGCAGTTTCCATCGATCACGGTCCACTCGGCTGACTGCTGATTTGATTCTGGAATCTAATAATACGTCCATGTTTCAACCACTGTTACATATCGCATAACCAAAATGCTTTTTATTTTGTCTGAACTACGCCAAACAACGCTTTAAGTCGTCAACACATTGTTTTAAAAAGTGCCCAAAGGTGCCACCCACTTCGAAGAGAGCTTTCTCATCGACAAGTGTTCATGCAGAATAGTAAATACAATTCGCTGCCTTCTGATATCATTAAGGTGTCAGTTATTTCTTTTTTCGCTCTTCCAAACCAATTTTGTGTACTTTTTACAATTTTCTGCTGAGCAACTGCCGAATTCGGGCGACCAGAACGTTCAAAATCATCGATTTCCTTATGACTTCACTTAAAATTAACATAACAATTTTTCTTTTTTTGACAGACAAGAGTTTCCATAACAGCTTTCAAGGCACTGCTGATTGTGGACGGCATTCTTTCCCATTAAAAAGCAATGCTCCATCAACACACGAAGTTCAGAAGTTTGCGTTGTTTTTTGAAAATCGCTAAAGTAGCATTAGTAACACAACTGTAACATGTAAACTGATAGCCGCGATATGATGAATTTTCGGCTGGTACTATTCAGAAATCACATGCGTCTGTCAATAGTGTGGCCATATAGGTGTCAGGCTGAAGACTTGTTGAGTGATGCGTTATAATGTAATGTAATCTAATAATATAAAGCAGTTGTGATTGCTTTGTGTAAACAGAACTAAAAATGCTTACATTCCTGATTATTTTTCATCAGAGATAAGAAATGTTACTTTTTATGGACCCTTGCTGTCCTACACACGGTATGGCACTTTTACTTATTGGATGCAATGTCACCACGCAAAAGTCATTTTACTATTTTTATCACTCTTATGGTTGTCATACTTACAACTAACGCGTCAAGCATTGTGCAAGGACGGTTCTGTAAAGTTATTTCCACTTGTTGCCTATGTAGTAAATTTGAAGTAAATTTTAAATACTTCCGGACCGGTTGAGGATTAAAATATCAAAACTTTATTTCATTGTTTAGTTTCGTCGGAGAGATTTTAGGGCAAAAGGATCTACATTTAAAGAACTTTGTTAATAACTATTTAGTTGTCCATTATGATTGCTCCTTAAAAACTCGAAATTGTGTGTGTAAATATAAGTGACGAACATTTCTCCTCGTAAACAATTTATGTAAATTACTTTAACAACATAGAGCAAAAGAAAAAAGAAAAACAAAAGGCGGGAACTGAAACTATTATCGTACGTAAAATATTCTTCAATATGAAAAGAGTGAAAGAAAAAGGAAAAATCTTACCTTAGCTATGTGGTCAATGAAAAATAAATTCCAAAAGCTTCAATACATTAGAAGATCTTCGTAGTTAACTATACGTTAGAAAGGTTAAGAACAAACTCAAACGTTAGCATCGCCCCAGGCCGACATAGTATCTAATATACTCTTTACAAGTTTGTATGTAGTATTTAAAGTTAAGAATTTTAACGGTACAAAAATGATTTTTTGCTTGCCAAACAATTTGTTATTCCTCACTATGTTCGTCAAGAAGTGACAAATATTGTAACTTTTTGCTGTCGCTATGCATTTTGCACGAGAATCCTTAAATTGAATTGAATTACGACTTAAATCGCTACAGTTAATCAACTTTTAACAGAAAACATTAAAAATCGGACCTGCCCTCTTCGTTTTTTTAATGCAGGCCAAGAGATTGGCCCCCTTCCCCTTCAAACCTTGTAGTTAAACGCTTCTTATCAAAGAGTTATAAAAATAGCAAATGTCTCTGTGCAACTACTTTTCCAGAATAGCGAATTGGCTAAGGGGAAATACCGTCACAATTTTCTATAGAAGTCTTCCTCGGAGCATTCAACATTTTAGTGTACAAAATTTCAACAGAATATCATGAAGTTCCAGTTCAACAAAACAGGACATCGTATATGAACGTGGACAAGTCCACTTAAATTGTTTCCTGATTCTGGTTCTCGGGACTGGTATAGTAAACAAAGCGGACTTTCTTTCTGAAATCGTTCGACAAATAGCATACATCCACACAAACTTAATGTACCTTTATCTTTGTAGGACGTAAGTATTTTGTTGTCAGAAGCACAAATTTCATATATATATGCAGATATCAGCTCATAGGCAAGTATTAACTAGATGACGCACTTAATATTTTTTAGATTATCTAATATATCAAAAGACTGGTACGAAAACATTGATGCCCACATATATATGCAAGTAACACACATGTGTGCAAAGGTTTTGTGCATGTATCGATCGTACATGTATGTAGTTTGTAGACATCAATAGATTTTCTATGAGCAGCTTTAGAATTATTATGTTCTGTACGTTTGAATACAATTTCTACTAACATCTGTAAGCACTGATGCAAACAATGTGTTGCTTTATGGTGTTTGTGGAAACATACGGTTACCGTAGCAAAAATAATACAAATTTGATTTCCTTTTATGAATAAATTGTTTTCACATGTAAGTAAATGCAAATTAAGATGTAATAGTAAAAGTTGCTCGCAATGTGCACTGTACACTGTACACTGTAACACAGTACATTATGCAGTGCACTCGGTTATTGCCTGCGTAGCCAACTCTGGCTGCTGCTGTTTTTGTTCACATCGTACACTTTATAAGATTATCTATTTGTCATGTGTTGACTTGTTATGTAAACATTTGGATACGTGTTCGTCTCTACGTATGTAAATGCATGTGTGTACGTGTGACTGCACGCAAGACTGTATATGTAAGGCTTTGATTGGTGTCATATCGTTTGCATTAAGAGAATAATAAACATACCTTAAATAGTGTTATTGCTTGTCATACGCTTGACCAGTTCGAATGGTATACTCATTGTAAATAATTAAATAGCATACGCAATATCTCTCTACGCAGAAGTGTTAAAAGACGCATTAAGGTTTGTTGTTTATCGATTAGAAATTTGGTTGAAGTGAAAGTACATTTCTATTTATCTTCTTGCTGAAATCTCTTTAAATGTTAGGAACAAGAATTTTAAGTAAAACTCAAAAATTGAGGAAAGTAGGTATTATATGTATGTTCAGCGCCACTATGCAATCTTTTTGAGAAAGAGACGGAAGATATAGATTTTGTTGGTAATAATGACTTTTGGGATGCGCTACATTGGGATAAAATTTTTGTTTGATGACTCATGCTTTTTTTGTGGGATGAGACACGCCTTTTTTGGCGTTTGGAGCACGCGTAGAATAATAGCAAACCCCAATTGGGAAAATATGGAAATCCGATCGGAAGGCTAAAATCCAATTGGAGCAAGAAACCCAATCCGAATAATAAAATCCAATGGGAAGTCGGAACGCTAAGATACGATTGACACGCCGAAATCCAATTGGGATAAGAAACCTGATTGGGATATTAAAGCCCAATTAGAACGATAAATCCGATTGGAGCGCAACGGTCTAATTGAAACACGGATATCTAATTTGAACAGGAGCACCAATTGGATAAAATATCAAAATGCGGCAGGAATATTAAAATCCAATTGGAATATTGGAGTCCAAATCGGATACCGATATCTCCCCCAATTGGATGTTAGTGTTCCAGTTGGGTTTCTTGGCCCGATTGGACTCCAGTACTCCAATTGGGTTTCTTGTCCCAATTGGATTTTAGCCTTCCGATCGGATTTTAATGTTCCTATCGGATTTT
Source organism: Glossina pallidipes (assembly GCA_000688715.1). NCBI lineage: Eukaryota > Metazoa > Arthropoda > Insecta > Diptera > Glossinidae > Glossina > Glossina pallidipes. Next base: position 1,341,519 of record KK499779.1, read on the forward strand.
AATATTTTCCCAATTGGGGTTTGCAATTACAAGAGCAATAACGACTTGATCTGTGAGTATAAACGAAGAGTTGGCAATTTTCAAAAGAAGGGGAAATTTCTGTTTGCTAACCTAATGTTAGTACCTTTACGCATTTTATTATTTACGTACATATAAAATCTGAACTTTTGCCTAGAAAGTTCTTGTTTACTATATGAAAATGATTAAAAAAAAACATATGGTTGGAAATATTGACCATTGCTAGCTAAACAAATTTCCCATTGATGTGATTTTTTGCGTTTGCCACAGTGACAAAGCAGTCATCAAGCCATTTTCGTGCATTTTCTAAAGAAGTAAAGCGCTGCTCAGCAAATGCGTGTCCACCAGTGCAAGCAAGTTGGAATCGGAAAAACTCAATTACTATGAGTAAGTCGCATGGGCTATCAATTCCCAGTTCAGTGCTTCGCAAACCGATTTTGCCTATGGATGGACGGATGGACGGATGGACGCCATCTAAAAGAAAGCTTTTGAGTTCCATTTTTGATATATCGCACACTTTTTGCAAACGGCTAAAATCAGCTAATGGCCTTAGGAGTCGGTGTGAATGGTGCGTCTGGGTATGTCCATGCATTTTTCAGCCAAAAATTCTCAAAATAAATCTGGCTTTCATTCTCACTAACATGCAACAAAGCCTCTCTTCTTCTTGTATGTTTGAGCAAAGAAAGCATGACAATAAAGTGTAACCTTCGGCATTTTGTGCTCAAGGACCACAAAGAAAAGCGATTAGCGATATAATGTAAGCTATTATTAGGCATCCGAACTATGCAACAGTGTTTTTAAAAGTTCTGACTTTAATTTTTTCAATGATCAGTTAATGACAAACCTTGCCTTTGTGCAGATTTTGCAAAGAAAAACGTTAAAATCTCCCGTGCATATAGTATTTTAATGAATACAATTTCATTGTAAGTCAAAGAATACTTTCCCGTGGTCTATTATGTAAATCTGATGTGAATACAAAATTAATTTATCCACCTATAAAGAAAGTCAACAAGTAAGAATTTTATATTCGGGTGGGGTCGAATCTCGCAAATCCACCACCACTATGCCCTATGCTTTTATTTATTGTCATAGGCAAGGGAATGGAATAAAATTTACATCTCATCTTTAGTTCACTAGAAGGCGTTGTTAAGAAAAGTAATCTACCACGTCGGGACGTCCGCCGCAATTAATCTAATATTAACAAACTTACCTTTTCGTCTTCTACTCTTCAAGTCCGTTCATTTGATACCCATAACGCTGGCTTTATTAGGAAAGATTAATCCACTAGGTTGTGGTGTCCACCATATTTATTGTAGGACGAACGCGTTTTAGACAGGTAATGCGTCTTTGTTTGAAGAATGTACAAAGTAATTTTCAAAGTTCTGTTTTGTTTATCTTAATAAATCCGCCTGAGTGGCCGAGTAGGCAAGAGTCTCGACTAGCAATTCAATGGTCGTGGGTTCAAACCTCAAGTGCGCTAGAGTTTTTAATAATAAAAATAATAATAATATTAATAAAAAAAAAAATAAATAAATAAATAAATAAATATATAAAAGCCGAAAGCCTTAGATGCTAGTGCTTGAAGACTTTAGTCTTAGAATTTATTCTCTGGCTAGATTTATATAATAATAATAATAATAATATCTTAATAAATAATAGAGTTCTTCGAGAAATAATTGTAGAGAATTTCAGTCTCCTAACTTCAGGAATTTGTGAGTAATCAGCAAAAACCCCAAATCGGATTTCTGCGCTGACCAATTTGGCCCATTTTCAATGTAAACCTACGGGCAAAAACTTCCAATGTTTCTAGCAAATTTAAAGTCGATATCTCCATTTTTGCGACCAGCAGAGTGTCAATAACACACCACATAGACACACAGACGGACACACATCGATTAGTCAATTCAGAATTTCATCTCTGAAGGGTCGCAGAAGCTTCATTTTGGGTGTTGCAAGCATTATGACAAAATAAGTGTACCCCCCCCACCCCCACCTCATCCCTCAGTGGTGCGTATAAAATAAAAAGAAATACGAGATGTGTTCAAAAAAGAGGTGAGCTTTCAAATTCCTTAAAGAACTGATATTCGAATTTCCAATCTTTTTTTCGTTACGTTGGTGCACATGTGCCCAATGCAAGTTGATGTTCACACATTTTGCGTTTTTAGTTTGCTTTTGACAGACGGAGGATAGGAGTGTTTCGGCGTTCTTGGTGATTTTTTGCTATCAAAAAAAATGGATCAAAGAATATGCATTAAATTTTGTATGAACAATAACATTCGGCGAGACTACTTTGAGAAATAAGTTGTTCATAAGCGGTCCAAGATCTTCACACAAGACTGCTATTAGCGAAGTTGTTGAGAATATCGTCATATCGGTCGGCTCGTGTCACCCAACTGTTTCGGATGTTTTAGTCACGAAACGTCATAGTTAGAGCAGCACGATAATGCTTTAGTTTAAACGTCATTAGTTGTTCGTAATTTTTTGACCAAAAACAAAATCGTAATCATGCTGAAGCCACCAGATAACGAGGATAATAAAAATTTAGGAAGACGTCTGTCATTTATGACTACAAGCTATGACAAGCCGCTTACAAGAGAAAAATATGCGTATGGCAAAGGGAGTTAACTTTTAATTCCCGAACGAAGAACTCGATCAAGTGCATGCGAACGCGATAGCGCAAAGGGTTGGGAAATGCAAAAAATATGGTTTCTCTAAATAAGTTTGTAAGTAAAGTCTACGCTCTTGCTAATCCAGTGATGCGACCCTAATCTAAAATGAGATATAATAGGGAAATGCGTAAAACAAAAAGAAATTTCATGTTTTCATGTGCATTTGTAAAAAAGAAAAACAAATACAACAATATATTGTGTTGCGAAGAAGAAAATTAAAAGAATATAAATATGCGAGCGGTTTCTGCTTTCACTGCAATCGTTCACTAAGAAGAATTTAGAATAGCGTCTGCAAACCTTAAATGGCAAATATTACTCACAATTCCCAGTCTCTCAACCCACATGAACTCCAAACGCTGCTATCCTAACAAAGTGCTACAAATAAGATAATAAAACGTGTAATAAATCTAAGGATTAAAAACAAAACAAAAACATATAAAAATGTATATGAATGCGTGTATATGAAAGAAAAATTCTAGAAATACTGGCACGGCTTTGCGTCCTCACACATCTCAGACCCTCATATCATATATATTTACTAAAGATATAAAAAAAATAAAAAAAAAAAAGCAAACAAAAATGTCATAACAATGTTAATGCCAAACATTGCTCTCTATGAAATTCCATAGAGAGAAGTAAGAGAAAAACAACTAAGACAACAACGTAGTAATATTTAGCGAAATTTTAGACACCCATCACCTCAAATATAAGCCTTAAGAATTTTTTGATGAACATACGCAGGTCTATCTTGAAAGATTGAAGAAAAACGATCCTCATCAATGCTTGCGGAAGAAGCTTCACTGTCGATCCTTGAAGTCCTTGAAGCAAAAATATCAAACAAAAAAATATATATTTTCTGTCTTAGAGTCGCAAGCTTTGAAAACATTTACACAGGGACACATAAGTGTAGGGGTAACCAAACCAAACAAAAGAGCGCACGGACAATACGAAATAATTTCATACTTTCTGAATGTCACAAGAGGAAGGACACATTAAGCATACTGCTATCCTTCTATGGTGAACGTAAAAACAAAGAAAAATGTGTATTCTCAAGGTCTTTTGCTTAGACGCACACCCCCCTAAAATGACGTACGAAGTAATAAAGAAACTATTGAAAAGATTAAAAGTACATGCGAACTATATAATTAATGGGTGCATAAAAACTAAGTGACTTGTAAATAGATTGTTTGGCATTAAAGTAAGAGCAAAGTGAAATCCTTACAGAGAGAACTCAGAGAGAAGAACATAAAAGAAAGTAAAACCATATAGAATACGTTAAGCTGTCATTGTAATTTTTTAAAAAATGCCTTCACATTATCCTTGACACGCATTGTGTTCCAAATCAAATTTGCATTCGTGTAAAATATCAGAATGAATGGTTACATAAAGTGGAAGAATATACACTACTACGAGCGTAAGCTCGAAACTAAATGGAAACGAATTCTTTAGGAAAATCATGTAGCGACATCTATTGTCAAAATTTCGTGGCCTTTCTAATATCATGAGCTGATTGATTATTGTAATAGGAATCCATATCAAAATCCACACGGCTACATGTCTTATGTTGTTTGTTAGTAGTGAAAGCATTTTGAAGCAGCTTCTGTCACTTTTGGATTTGGTTTAACATTTTCCCTTTCTCTTGGTTGTATTTCTAATTAGATTTGCACTGTTTACAAACTTGATGGACGAAAGACAATTAAAAGAAAGTGCATTAAATGCACGTTCTAATCTAATCCTTTTTATATCTTGAGAACATAAGTAATTGATGGCTCCGTAGCCAAAGTGAATGGCTGAGGAACAGAATAAAAAGAGAATGGAGAAATGCGAAAGGTAGAAGATAAAAGGGCGAATAGATAAACCAACAGTGCTGTATATGAACAGACGGACAGAAATCCGTATGAATAAAAGGATAAGCGCATTAAAGGCGAGTACGCGGAGGGATGAAAAGCCAAAAACTCGAACGGAGGCAGAACAAAATAAATGAATGCATAAGGAGAAGAACAGACTCAAAGGTAATCGGACAGCAAAGCGAACGAATTTCAAGATGAACGAGCAGAGAAACAATAGCGATGACAGCAAATAAACATGGCTCTGAAGAATCAACGGACAGCTAGATGATTGGCCAGAAATATTGGCAGATAGCGCAGATGGAGAAACAAACAGAGAAAGCGTCAGGCACAACTGAAAGTTCAGCGGACAGAAAAGCGTGGGAGTAGAAAAGCGAAATTATAATAGATGAATATCAAAAGAAGAGCGTAGAAGGATAACAGATGAATACAGAAAGGCGAACTTTTGAAAAGACAAATAGACAGGAATTTACCCATAGACGGCCCCAAAAATATATGGGTAGATCCAAGCGTACCATCCACATTAATCGCATGACCGAATCGCTATTGCAAGAAGACGATACTCCGTGTTTGGTGGTACCCAGAAGATGTGGTCTCTTAATGTCTGCTGAAACGTTAAACACCAAACGCTACCAACAACAATTAATCGACTTCGACCATGCGCTGCTCAAAAAACAGTCAGAATATGAAAAACAGCAACACAAAGGCACTTTCTTACATGTCATCCCTCCATTTATTTACATTGCGAAACCGACTCAAGGCGGGTTGCGAACACACAATTGGAAAAGTGCTAGTTCCGGGTGCCGGGACTGGTTCTGCTTACCAGTTCTTTGCATCGATGGGTCACGCATCTGTTACGTAATGCTTTGATTCGTGACAAAGCGTGAAAAGAACGACTCATTGATTGGCTCACGAGAAGAGGAGGAGATTTTTAAAGCCGTGGTATCCACATATTGTCAATCAGGTGCAAAAAATATATAGGTAACGATGGGCACTATTTGGAATGAAATACGTTGTCTGACATTATTGTAAAAAAAGTGTGATTTCTACATCAAAATTCCGGTTTTATATTTACCACCGTCTTAGTTAATTGCAGGAAAAGCGAAAACCAAGAATAGAAGCAAAAATCAATCAGAACAAAGATGAGAAGGAAAGAAGGTTCGAAAGATTGAGTGAAAATGAAAGAATTAATGGATGGGATTATATGCAACTTTATCTCCACCATATTACGTCATAGGTAAGTGAAGAGGTTAATTCAGTCGCACTGCATTATAGCGAATATGGACAGAGATGTGAAATGGTTTCGGGGCATACAACGAATAATTGTTATTTAAAGAAATTCATAAGGTATTCATTCACTGACTAACTTCTTTTGTTTCTATACAAAGTTCAGACTGACTATGCGCGTCGTATACCCATTTTACCACAAATTACTTTTCAATTCGTCGTTAAAGAGCATGCGAATCATTTCAAGTATAGCTTATTTTCAATGCTGGAACAGAACAAGACCGAATACACTCAGAAAATCGAACAACCAATTAACGAAAAGAGCCTGTTAAGCTTCCATTTATGCTATCAGTTGAAGTTGTTTGGCTGCTAAAACCATAAGGTAAAAATGGTCGACCAGCGATACTAAACAAATATTGAAAAGTTTCATTGTGAAAACGTAAGCGGGTTATATACTTTGCGGCGAATCTATCAAACACACGTAGAACAAGCGCAAACGATTAATTAGTTGTTGGTGCGTGACTAAAAGGCTGGATGGCATTATATTTGCATAGGAAATTCAGCTCTGGCAAACTTTTGCGAGCAAAACGTAAACCAATATCAACAGATGTGAAGCCTTTTTTTTCCTTTTTGTGTTCTATCACTGAAAATATCTTGTTCGCAAATCGCATTCGTATTCTAGACCACTGTATAGAAACGAAAGACTTTTACATATCAAATATGAGTATGCATCGATTTAAAGCGTGTGTTAAATCTAAAATCAAAATACTCTTTGACCCCACTGGTTACTTGGAGATTATGAAACGCACCGATAAATATACTAAGTGCAATAAGTAAGTCAGTAAGCGAAAGTGAAATAGAGACTTTAAGGGGAAAAGAAAGAGAAAGTGCGCGTCAAAACTGTGTTCAAGTGGAAATTAGGAAAATGGAAAGAACAAGCGAGCTAATATTTGTTGTGGATGTAAGATAAGGAAATTTACCAATATAGTCAGATTAGGAAGATGAAAATGTGTCCGTCTGGAAGTCGCCAATTCGGATCGCTTTGCGCGTGGTAGGTGAGATTTGAACAAATCCGGTGAGTGTGAGAGATAAGCCCAGGAAAAGATAAATATTCTTACAAAAAACATCTCGGAAATCGAACAGGGTGCGCAGCTACGTCATTATTAACCGCAATATATAAAAGCCGGTGAAAGCAGAACAGACGAATGAACGGTTATTATTAACTTCTTCTTAGGGGAATCTTGAACGAGTCAATAGTATGCATAGGTACCTGCTTATTATTGTTGTGTACTACCAAAAGAAATGCAAACGTAACAGTGCTTCATATTTTGGTGTTTCCTATAAGAATAGAAATATAAAAAAAAAAAAAAAATAACGGCATTATATAGGAACAATAACTTGTGCTTATAAAACTTACGTAAAGTAATGTCGACTCGTTTAATTCGTTGTCATATCTTCAACGTCATTTTAAATGGTTGTTAATTGATATCTACAATCTCATCACTTAACCTCCAGCATGAGGAGGCAGCATCTCATTAAGATGTTAATGCAATTCTTTAGATAACATGTAATAGGGCATGGCTTTGGACATTATTACAATTTATAAAAAGGAAAAAAACCAAAAAAAATCAATTACTTTTCACTAGCATTATTATAGGCCTGTTTTATAGGTGAATTAACTTGTTTTTTTTTTCTTTTCTCCTTTTATATAGATATTTATGCGTATACATGCATGGGGTTTCTACTGCGTACAGTTAGTTTATAAGCCAAGAAAACACCTGTACCGTATATCTGTCTACTAAAGGGAATATAGCTTATTGTGCAGCAGGCAATCATCTGAATTTATCTAAGGATGACTGTTATGTACAACTATACAATGGCTGTTGTCTTAACCGTACAACTATATACAAGCATAAAATACAACTGGCCACTGTTAGCATAAGTGACACATATTGTGTGCGCAGGCAATTCATTTATGTTCGCCCGAGTGCTATTGCGTTTGACTTGCACAAGAAGCATGAGTGTGTGTCTGTGTATGTATATATAAACTTGAGACTAACGGTGAGTCTTTGTTAAAGTGGAAAATTTATCTTTGGAAAATTATGTTGCTGCAGTCTCTACAATCTCTTGTTGGTGATGGCAATCATTAAGAACTGAAAACGTATCTACAATAAATATATATGTAAACATGTGTATGCGTATGGCTTTAAGGTGCTACTTTCTTCCTCCTCTGTCTTTTTAAGTGCCTAGGTAAGTATTCGTATTCATTTATGCATATACATATATACGTGCATTTTCCTATTTTCTACCTATATTCTCGTAATGCTTAACGCTTGCTTAAGCACACTGGTATACATGTGACCCAATTGAGTTTATAATGAAATTATTGTAAAGTGTTATGAATAATGCCGAGCTAGTTGTTAACAAAAACGCAACGAGCACTCACTCACATAGCCCAAAATGGATATAAACCAACTTATGCACTTAGCAATGATGGGTGCATCCACATTATTTTGAAGTCTTCATATTGTGGAAGGAAGGCATACTGCACTGTCTCTCGCTCGCTTCCGTAAAGCTCATACTTCTTCTTATGCTTATCACAATAACCGCAAATTCATCTGCTGTTATTTCTCATGCTGTTTCTGTTCTCATTTGCTGATCTCTGCTCTTATACTTATATGGACATCCATATATGCATGTATATGCATGTACATATATGTATATGTGTTGCATGGTTTTAACGTATCCTTGGCTTTAATTTTCTGTTGTTTCTTCTTTCTATAAGCGGATGAGGTTATTGTACAGTTCCTCGTGTACACACTCATCCACATCATTTCATTGTAATCATAGTTATGTGTGTGTTATATAAACATAAACATAATTACGTTTTATTAAATCCGTTGTGGTCGTGGCTTTTGTTTCAGCCATGTACTCTCTTTATCTCTTTAGTTATCATTATTCTTTCATTTCCCCTTAATTATTATAAATTTTTATATCAACTATTTTCTATTGTTTTCTATTTAAACATTAACTACACACACAGAAGACAGTGCAACGTCATAATGAGATATGGGTTTTATCTTGTCTAGCTATTTATAAAATTAATGCGTTTCCATTGTCGTTTGATAAATTCGTTGAGTATTACTTGGGAATTAAAAAAAATTAAAGAGCAAAGAAAATTGAATACAAAAGACAAAAAAAAGAAAAATTCCCATAGGGAATGAAGATAACGAACTGCCTTGTATATCGGAATGGAAGAAAAGTATTTTCGGGGTTTGCATACAGGCAGGCAAGTTTACAATTGGATTCCATTCAAATTATGACGTTTTCTTTTCGACATCTTACGTCAATCAGTTGCGTAATTTTACGTGTACGTGTTAAATTAAGATCAGCACCAAGGAGTAGAAAAACATAAATAGTCCAAAAAACATTGGTGGGAAAGACTTTTCATTAAAATTGCGCGAGTTTATCGAAGCGAGAAATTTTTCGTTTTCTTAGGTCTGCAACACACCTACCGACATTTGCATCCATTTTCTTGCTTACATCTTCAACAGTTAACCGAATGTGTTTTGTTCACTTTCATCTTAGAAAGTGCAGCTTTTAACTCGGCTTTATTTCTTCAATCGGGTCCAAATAACTCCATCAGAAATTAAAAGCCTCTTAAGAAGAGGAGAAATCCCTTTTATGAAGTTTTATGAATTTTGAATTACTAGTATAAAGATAAAAAGCTAATGCAGTGTGAGAAAGCATTTTGATCAAGAAATGCGTGCCGATAATTCTAACTTAGACGATTTGTTTCACCTCAACGATACATAATCCGGGATATAATCCGGGATAAGGTGAGCATTGCTGACCACAAAATACAGCTCGTATGTCAGAATTAGTTTTCAATTTTCTATTCAAACCTGATTTCGAATCATCTGGTAGAACTGACCCGATAGCTATAAAATACATGATCATGAATAAGTAAATACTTGCGCAAAAAAAAATTAAAAATTGGAAAAAATACCGGACGTATAACAGGCGAAATGTAACAAAAGACCGGTTTGACTATGATGAACCGAGAAATACAGAGACAAAATGACACAAAATAAAAGTGTAGCAAAAATTAATATTTAATTTTTTTAAGATCATGAAAAAGAACTTCGCGATTACCCTGAACACTTCCTGTTTGGCATGGCGAACATCCCTCGTGGATTCGCTAAATGTGGAATTTGAAAGAAGCCGACGACATGATTGTCGCAGATCGTCGTGAAAATAACTAGCACTCACGGAGAAGTTTAAGAAATTTGATTTTGTGGTTCCGCAAGATTTCAAAAGATACGTTTAGCGCAGTAATTGTTAATAATCACAATATGGGTCGAAAACTTCAATGACTCGGCTCGGCGATAGAAACGAGAAACTTTAACTGCACTCGTTTATACTACTGGAGACTATTATATACAATACAACTGTTTCCAATAATGTGATAATTTAAACCAGCACCGAAATTTGAAAACTTGTTTCGTTCTGCTCTGCTGTCAATAAGAAAGATTCTGATAGAGCCAAAGCAATAGTGAAGGAAAAACATTTAATGCAGATAACCGTAAATTTAACAACGCATCGACAATCGAGTTGTTATTGTTAATACAACTTAGTTAGACCAGAGAAATACATTGTAGGACTAAACTATGGACACAGCTTCTTAGAAAACATACGCTAGATGTTTTGTCAAGCCCTTTTAATAAAATTAAATATTAGATGTGCCCATGAGTAACTCAATTATTTGCAAAGAATGTGTTGGAGGGGAAACACGTATTCTTCCATTGTTTCCGGGAACGCAGAAAACATTCTCAAGGTGTAATTTTTTTACGACCCCGTAATAAAATAGCGACGTCTGTATCTTCCGAAAATCATATTCCTTTTTGGATACTTTTTTAATTTCATGCCGGATTTAATGTAACGATAACAACAAAGAAAATTTGCGATGCTTATAGAGGATCACTGAAGGTCGACAGGAATCAACATTGATTCAGAACGTGTGCTACGGCTTCGAAGTGGACGATCACTTGTGAATTTGGTAATGACACGTTAAAATCCGTAGTGGAAGTTGATCCAAAATTATCGAAAAGCTTAGAATCCACAAGGTCAACATTAAGGAATTGGAAAGACATCTAGGTAGGGAATATGAGAACCGTATCAATTATCTGAGACAAGAACAAGAATATTCTTCGATAAATTTGCACTTCATTGCTATCCAAATTTAGTGCAGATCCACTTCTTAGCAGAATCGTTAGCAGAGATTAAACTTTCTTTTCGATTCAAGATTTCTTTTCCGACTAACTCATTCTGTTCACATATTCTACTGATATAAGCAAGTTATCATAATTGATGTGTTTTCGGCTAATCTTTTTTGTCGGCCGGCATCTGCATGACGCGTCATGAATTTGCACTTGAATTTTCCTTCTCTCTGAAATTCATTTTCCGGCAAAATGAATTAGTTGCAATGAAAGTAGATTTGGAAGTTCCGTAACAACAACAACAACGCCAAGCGCTCGAAGCAATGGATTTCTGCAAAGCAAAGCGCATTATCAACCCATGAGCCTAGCTTATTAAGAAGGCATCTTGAGTCATGCCTTGCTTCATAAACCCCGGATTTCCAGAAGAGGAGAATAGAAAATTTGCAGAAAAGATGTCAAACTGTACTTGATAATGATGGATAAAATATATAATGAAATAGGAAATAATATTTGTAATATTTATGGCGTTATTGCAATTTGTTTGATTCTCATTACTTTACTGATTTTATTTTTAATTTAATTTATGCAGTCTAGTTATAACATAGTTTAATGCAATTTTAATCGCATAGGTTTTTGGAAGAACCTAATTAGGTAAGTAAGTAAGATAACCTAAATATAACCTTGATACATATTCAAATACAACAGCGTAAACGCGCTTAAGTAACCTAGTTGTAGCTTAAGTAATAAGAAATTTTGGTGATAAACAAAAAGAGCAATCAATAATTACTGCCCTGCCATTAAGGAATACATTCAAACGTGTTTTTTTTAATAAGAGAAAAAATGAGAGTTAGTGAATTTTAGAACAACACTTGACTGTTCCTACAGATTGTATATCACATTAGCAAGACGGAATTACTTTCTTGTCATTCTATTTTAAACTGAATATCTGCGAAAGATTTTAACGACACAAAAAGTAGCTTCAATTTTGGTGCCGCTTTGAAATGCGTTAAAATCGAAATTATTCAACTGTTCAACATTGACAAAGGAATGAAAAAATATCCTTATTGTCGCCTGTGCAGTCGATACTGCAAAGATTGTGCTGGTCGAATTTCATGCAACGTTAATGGAAAATTGCATAGAACGAGAAAAAAGGAAAACGCGAAGAAACTGAATTGAAAAATGGTAAGAAAAGATGAAAAGAAAGAGAAGAGGGAGCGAGACAGAGAAGAAACGAAAACTGATCAGATTAATGGAAACGTTGCATTCACATCAAACAATAATGAAGGATAAATAAAGAAACTAAATTACACAAAGTGATTTCCTCAGAATGAATGCAAAAAAGGCATATTAGATTTCCACAAGTATGCCAAAAGGGAAAGCAAAGCAACGATGTTCTCCAATTTTCGTATTAAATTTAAAAAGGTTTTTCCGAAAAAAGCAAAAAAATCTTACAAAATAAATAAATATCGTAAGTACAAATTCGCTCCTTTTATTTTTTTTTTGTTTTTTTTGTGTTTTCTCATACTTTCTATGAAGAAATCTTGCTCTTCTTTTAAAACTTTAGTGTATAAAAAAAAAACAAGAACAATGGTAACGACACCACTAAACGTTGAGAGTAAGCAGTTACTATAAATGTTGATGACGATGCTTATGATGATGCTGCACAATGAGCAGCTTTTATTGCTAACCAACAGGCATTATCATGCGCGCTTGCTATCATCATGCACGTACACATAAACACGTAGCCACACACATTAACACGTAGAGACGCACATACAATGAATATGCAAAATTTTCTAAACAATAAAATAGATTTATTTTTATCGTTTCATATACTTGCGACCGTAGCCTTATACCATATTTATGGCCACAGGCGTGCATACATATATATTCACTTGGATATGCACACAAACAAAATTTACTTATATAATGCTCAAATTGAGTAGCAATTTGGATTACTAACTAAGCACAAAACACAACTATATCAGCAACAGTAGTAATAATGTGAAGAGTAAATAGCCAGAAAGAGATAAAAGCAAGAAAAAGAAACCATGAAGGCTAAGAAAGTGGGGAAATGATTTCTATTATCCGGTTCACAATAAACTTAAACATTGCACTTTATCTTCACCAGACTCTCACTCTACGTTCATTTTCGTCATTTTTTTTTGCACATTTTCTCTTTCATAAAGCCCTTAATGCATTATACTAAGCTTAATTTGAAAGGCAACCAGCTTTCGAGGAAAAATGGAGTGTCGTGTGTTGTGACATCAAAAACAATGTTCACATAAAATGTTGATAAAAAATATTAATAAATCTGTGGCGGACAGTTTAAAAAAGCTAAAAATAGTTTTTATCTCTATTTAATGCAAAGTTGATGATGACGTGTTTGACGATTTTGCGAATGAATGTAAAAAAATACATTTGAAAAATAAGAAAGATTTGCATTGAGGACTCTTTCAAGGGACTACGAATTCATTGAATTCTTTGTCTATTAAAAATAAGTTATTAAAATTACAAAATTTTCTCCAAAAATATTTGTGTTCAATCTCTTAATACATTCATCGCTTCAGTGTGGGTAGCTGTTTATAATTTTAGTATAATAGCGACAACAAAATCGCTCTATTACTTTTTAAGATGTGCTCTTTTCCTATTTGAACCGATTTGCATACGTTCCAAGGTTTTGTTATATTTTCTATTCCACGGCATGCACGGCTTCTGGTGGCGATGAAAGCCGCTGTTTCACGTTCGGCTACAAAAAGACATCTCTGTGTGCCAAGCGAGGCCTACACGGTGGATAATCGACTAATATAATTTTTTGGGTATTGAAATAGCCGGTTGGTAGAAGAGATGTGAATAGTCCACATAGTCGTGACTCACCCAAGTACATAGAAGTCCTTTGAAAGGATTGTTGCCACGCGACCGGCTTTTCCGGGAAACACATGATTTCATTTGCTTCATGACGTTTCGAGCGCGAAAAGTTTTTTTTTTTGGAAACACCTTTAAAGTCAACTGCTGTTTAGTTTCGGTTTCATGCGCATATATCCATGATTTGGCAACTGGTACGACCTTATATACGCATCCCCATAGCATTGCTTAAGTAATTACTTACACCAATCGTTACGGATATCTTTGGTAGATTTTGTCAAATTTTGTGGGATCCAAAGAGGATAAATGATTATGCAATATTTTATATATGTTGATGGCCTACGCCTACGGATGCCTTAATCTCATATGCCGACCTTGCAATTTTAGTTTTCGGACGCAATAACTTAGTTTCGACGATATTCACAACTGTGATTACTGAGGGCAGACAGGCGAGGATCGGGTTTCATTGCCAAAAGCAAGGGTAAATCGTCTGATTCGTCGAAGTTCGCAAAAAATCGACGCAGTTTCACGAGTTAATTAAATTTTTTTGTTGAGATAAAATGTCCAGGTCACAAATCGCATTTCTAAGGAAAGTTGTGGTCAGAAATGCCGATGGCGCTTAACGGAATTTAGCATTGCCAGGGCATAAAACATAAACAGTGACCTACGCAAAACTCTATTATTCATATAAATCGTGTATTAAACAAACTATACGCGGACTTGAATTCTTTACGCTCGCCTACTTCCTCTTTCGAAGACAACTCAATTCTTTTCAACTTGAACAAATCGTATTTCTTTAAGTCAACTCTTAATTAATTTAATTAATTATTAACTTTGGAATTTAAGATTAAAAATACATTCATCCTCAATGCAGGCTAAAATTACGGTAGAATATATGCACGATTTTCGACGGACGAACGTATGCACGACAATCTACTGTTTATTATTTATCGACATTAACACTTTATTAAAGCTAATCTTCAGCAGCCTGACTTTAGTGAGTTCCATATAAATCTGAAGTCTAAGTCAAGTTAGAGTCAATGGTTGAAGTACCATTATGGTTATATGTTGAATGCTTTCCATTGACGAGTTAGAAGTCGCCTTTATTCCTAATACTCCCGCTTTTAGGCTATTACTATGTCACCCGCTAACAATGCTGCTCATATGGTATGACACGTCTTTAAGGCCGCCAATCACACGAGTATCATTTGGGAGCATGTCAGATCGAAACACGTGACAAGTTGACGCAGGATACGCTGCGTCTCAACGAAATTCTTCAGATGTGTGGTAGTTCATTAAAAATAAATTCATCCTGTTGTGGAAAGTCTAATGCGATGCAAAAAAAAATTACTTTTTCTTCGAGTCGATTTTTTTTTTTTAATTTTTTGGAAGCGAATTAGCTGTCAAGAACAGGCTGCTGAGAGAAAAAAAGAAATGAAAAAATTTTGAAAAAAATAAAAACTGTGTATAGGTGCGTCTTGATAAAAAAAAAGGAATAAAGAAAATTCGAGCGTTCGGAGATAATCGGGACCCGTTTCGAAAGAAAAATCAATAATTTTGCAAAACCCAATTAAATGCACAAATCATGCAATAGCAAAGTGGGCGTTAGTGGAAGAAAAACAAAGAACTAAATCAGAAGACATTTTACCAGGAAAAATAAAAAAGTGTAAAAAATAGTAATATTCTGGGAAAAGGGAAAAGACGTATATGTTTATTGAAAAGCGTCGTGTTATGCTGTGTTCGGTCTTTCTATTCTAACATTTTTCGCTTTGTTTGTGTGTGCCATTCAACGTATGTCTTCAACTTCATTGTTGAAGCAAATCCTCTCTACTGCTTTTAGAAAAAAAAAAAATAATTGATTTGAATCTTTTAAACATTTGGGGATATAAGGAGTGCGTTTGAGGAAAGAAAGAAATCTGAAACCGAAATGAAGGAATCGATGGACGGAAAAACAAAAATAACATAACACAATTTTTATTATTTTTACGTTTTAATTTTTGCTTTTTTAAAATGTTTTTTATTGAAATAAAAAGAGAAAAGGTGTGAATGTGCGAAAGAATGCGCATTCTTCGTGGGAAACACCAGGTGAGTGATGGTATTGTGTTATTTTTTGTAATTTAACCACATCGCACAACAAAAATTTTTAAATGCATTCTAAATATTTTTACACACGTTAATGTTCCCAACTTAATTGAAATTTAAAAAGACAAAAAAATTTCGAATTAATTTATATTGCTTTTAAATTAAAATATTTTCTTTTAATTATAATTATATTGATCATTAAATTAATCAAAAATTAAAGAGAACAAAAAAATAATTCTAATTAATTTATATTACTTTGAAATTAAAATAACTTTCCTTTAATTATAATTATATTAATCCTTAATTAATTAAAACTTAACGAAGCAAAATAATAATTCAAATTAACTTATATTGCTTTTCAATTAAAATAATTTTCTTTGCATTTTTTTTTTTTTTGAATTAAATTTGTTTTTTTAACGATTGGGTGAGATTTGCGGAGGAAGACGTTACAGTTGGTTGGGAATACGAATGGGGTAGGACAACTGAGTGCGGCG
The DNA here is from genome assembly GCA_000688715.1 of Glossina pallidipes. Classification (NCBI taxonomy): domain Eukaryota; kingdom Metazoa; phylum Arthropoda; class Insecta; order Diptera; family Glossinidae; genus Glossina; species Glossina pallidipes. The sequence continues at coordinate 1,357,940 of KK499779.1, forward strand.
GCTTATATCTTTTTTTCCGTGTTCTAATTATAAATTTTAGGTTAGAGAATACACACAAATAAAATAATTCGTGGATAACGTAGCGCGGATATTTGTTTCTAAATTAGCGAACTAAACCCGCACCACTTCGGCGAGCCACACCGTTCTCCACGTACATAGCTAATTTGTAGGAATAAAAAAATACATCACCCAACCTGAATTATCATTCAGTAGGTTGCAGAAATATAGCAAACGAAATTCGCTCGCTTGGCTAGTTTGACCTAATTTACTTCATCAGTGCTTAAAGTTGATCGCCTTCACAGTTGCAGTCAATCTTCAACTGTTTCGTTACCACTTCTAAAACCTTTATGTTGCTTGTGAACGTTCGACTGCAATATTGTCTGATTACAATAACAGTTTGTGAACATTTTCAATTCATTCGCTCAAACAATTTAATCCTTTTACGAGAATTCAATGGAAACACTTTGCTAAATAAATTTTTTCATTTTGAAAATTCACCGACAACAATTTGGAGCAATTACACGTGACGCTCTAATTTACAGACTAACAAACCGAATGACATGACACTTTCGCCAGATGTTAGTGACGGTTGTGCAAGTTCAACAAGAAGACGTCTACATGTATATTCGTGTGTTGGAATGGGCAAACCTTCTTCTCACATTTATACTTCATCTACTAAGAGCACTATTGTGTCGAAAAATTCATTTGTATATTTGTAAGTAATGTGCATAAATTTTACTTCTAGAGAAATTCTTCTATTGAACAGTGAAGTCTACGTAAACGGGGTCGTGGAACTAGGGACGGTCTTTCCAAACGATTGCAATGGCAAAAAACTAGTTTGATCGGATAATTGGTTCATATAGAGTTTTACAATCAATTTGATTTAAAAGAACTGTGCCCTTTTAAGACGCAAGGTAAGTTGGTAAACTATACTTCAGCGCAACAGTGGGTGTTTGAGCGCAGAAACTGAGTGGCATTGCTTTTTATCTGTTAGACGGAAAAAGTAACTTCAACTTTTCTTCAAATTATTGGCCCGAAGAAAGGGAAATAATGGCATATACCGTAAAAATTAAATCATGACAAGGTCCAGCAAAGTGATTCAGTTTTTTAGCCAGGATGAGAAATCTTGTGTCAATGTTACGCATGTAGAAGGTGTGCGCGTTACAAACCAAACTGACGCAAACTAGCAAATGTTAAAACAAATAAAAATTCTTCAATGATTCTTTCTGATTATTACCAACAGTACGGCTGAGACAAAAAACTTTGTGTTCACATGGACTCTTCTCTCACTCAGCGCAGTCAATCATCCACTGTTGTTGTTGTTCAATGATTCTTACTGATTATTACCAACAGTACGGCTGAGACAAAAAACTTTGTGTTCACATGGACTCTTCTCTCACTCAGCGCAGTCAATCATCCACTGTTGATTTGCTTAATTTTAGAAGAAAAAAACATATTATTCCCAGCCATTTCTGGCAAGAAACATGATAATGCATTCATGCATAGTGAATAGTGAAACCTATCTTTGAAATCTATAGGATATGCTGTAAACTGTCCCAATATCATCATCCGAATACATATTATTCTTTGGAAATAAAATCGAACTAACGGTACCTGTTGGCAATTTGTACGCATTTTTGTATACACAGAAGCCAAATCTACAAAAAATTCTTTGCACTTAAAGCATTTGTAGAGAGACAAACCCATAACAGAACAGGATCCCTCAATAGTCACATGCAAACAAAGCAAAACCAGAGAATGTGCACTAGTGCTTCCAGTATAGTGTGCTTAGCAGAAAGTATGAAAGTATTTCATGTAGAGCTGGCAAAAATATTCTGGATTGAACCAAACTCAACAATCGTCGCTTTAGTCATATACGGTCTTACATTCCTGTTCTCAAATCGTTTGCATCGTCCAAAGTTAAGCTTCTAACATTCTATAACGTACACATATTTTTGATCAGTGCCAAATTTTGAATCTATGCAGGCATACTTTTGTATTTTTATGTCTATACGTCCTTACTTCCTAAATTACAATATCGGCTTCAAATTTAGCCAGTACGTTAGAAGGTTTTGCATCCAGGTTGGTATTGAAAAGAAGCCCGATCGGTCAAAGTACGCGCTCTCAGTACAATATAAATTAAAAACATCGTTGCTTTCAAAGGCGGAAAAGAATAGTTTTCCTCACTGATGATAAACAAAAACAATAAAATTATTATGTGTATTCCATAGGCGATCCCACATTTTCTGCACAAGAATAAAGAAGTTCTCCCCCCCCACCTATTCCTTATTTTAAAGTTTCATGATTTTATATTCCCCGATCTTTTAACATAAAAACAAGTGGATATGAAAGATACGCCCACGGACGAATATAATTATCGTTCTTCTAAAGTATTCGAGAGAGATAGAGAGACAGAGAGAGAGAGAGAGTATTCTTTTAAAGTGTATTGCCGCAGAGCAATACATTGCCTAGTTTAAGCTTAAATTTAAAAATTTTTATTAGTGAATCTCGCCGACTTACATGTTTTTCTTCTAGTGAAGTAAAATTTTGTTTATTTGGTTTTTATTAATTTTTTTATTGATTTTATTCAATAGTTTTCGCCTTTAATTAGATTTCAGTGTGTTTCGACTTAAGAAATTTTTCTTCTTTTTTTTGTGTTTTTCATCCTTTCATTTAACTTTCTTACATATTTTACACAATTACTTAATCCCTTACATACAGCATTGAAAATTTATGCAACTTAGATTGAAAATTTGTTCTCTTTCTAGATGTAATGCGAATGCTTAATAAGTAAACCAATTAAAAATTCTTATCCGTACAATGGATTTAATCAGCATGCCGGTAATTATGAAAAATGTACAGGGTGATCTAAAGTTGATGCAAGATGGTGCGATAGTGAAGAGATTAATCAAAAAATCTTAGGAAAGCGGGATCGAGTAGTGATCTTAAACATTAAAGCAGCTCAACATTAAAGCAGTTCGTCAGAATGTTACTAGGAGTCCAGGAGGATACAGAAACACTAGATATTGCGTGAAAGTCTTTACCGAGTATTCCCAAAAAACGTTTGCGTATGGAATAGTGATTCAACTGCGGCAACTATCAGGGGATTAATTTTTTTAGGCAGACTTAGTCTAGATCGCTTTACTCGTCCTTCAACACAAAACATCGAAGGTGTTCGTATGAGGGTTGCTAAGAGTTCAGTCCCGCACCCTGGTCAAGAATTGGACATTTCGTGAAGTTCTGTGCAGAGCGTTCTCACGAAAGATTTGCGGAACATCGTAGCACTTGGTATGAATGTTGCTAAGAGTTCAAGGGCACCAATTCCACACCGTGGTCAAGAATTCGACACATCATGAAGCTTTATACAGTCTATTCTCGTAAAAGATTTGGATCCTCACGCTTGCGAACTCGAGCACTTAAACCCGCTGACCCATGCACAGCAAATAGAGTTCGTTGAATTACGTTATGGAATACCGATAAGTGTTCGTTGATTCTGTTATACAAAATCAGAGACTGCACATACTCGATATGTTTCTCCGCTTACGTAACTCTGTACTGCATACTTTATAAAACAATAAACTTGTGTTTTCGATAAAAATTACTTCGTGCGTGAATTTTAGGACACACCTTATAAGTCATATTTATTTTCATTTTTACAAAATTATTGAACGGCTGAAGGCAAACCTGCAAAAATTGCTTCAATTACTATAACAAATAAAAACAAAGCACCCCAAGGAAACCTCGTAACCCAAATATGTTTAGAATCTTGATTTGGCAAATTTTCATAATAATCAATAGTCAACGTACGCTAATGTTTAAACAAAATTTGTTGATAGAGAAAATAAACAAATTGTGGGCGAATCTATGCTGATTAGTTTTATTACAAATTATGCTCAGATATTTGGATTTTCCATGATTGATGCCTTAGGGGTTAAATGTAAATATATGAATGTATGTATGAATGACTTTATGTGTGTTTCCTTTTGCTTTTCCCTTTTTTTTTCTTTATGTTTATATTTACAACCTGATGGAAATAATTTCACTTCTTTTCTTAATCGAATGGTATACATTTTATTGATTACATTACGGTGCTACTAAAAAGAGAATAACTACGTTTTCATTATTTCTTTTTTTTATATTCAGTTGCTTCTTTTAATCTTTTCTTCAATTACAATTTCGCCTGCATCTTGCGTAGCCTAGGTGATCTAATCACTTCCATATTCTTTCTTATTCTTTATAATTTTTTTTTTTCATGTTTTGTATATACGTTTTTTCTTATCGAAGCCTATACAATTTCTTATTCATTAACTTAAGGGAAACTGGATTAATTTTAATCTTATAGTAAGGATTTTTTTTTTTTCTTTTTTATTATTTTTTTAAGTGTTTAGTTTTGTTTGTTAGTTTTCTTAATGCGGAAGTGTTAACGTTTCGAGTTTTCTTTTTTTTCCTTTTCCTGCAATTCTTAGGCGTTAATAGATCAATAATAAGCTCATGGGGCTTTTAGAGCTTTTCTCTTGAAAGCCCAGTTTTTCTTTGGTTATTATCGAATTTTGCCTTTAGAGGATTTCAGAAAAAATTTCTCAGTATCAAGTATTGGAAGAAAGTGTAAAAGCCATATAGAGAACATTGTTCAAAATGTTAATGCTTTTATAATATGATCCAAGAACTTTTCTCTAATTTTTTTCAGATTTCTTCAGTATTCAACGTATTTTACAGAGCTACCGAATCGTCGTTTAATATTTTTGCTGAATTTGAATTTAAATTGGCTGACGTTGCTTTGCAGAGCTTGGTTGCAAGGGTGAGATTCTTGTTGACGGCTTTGGGGCTGCTAATGGCGTTAGTGTTTGCATTGTTTTTTGCGTTTTTCGGTGCTGTTGTTATCAAGTTCTTTGCTTTCAAACACCGTTGCTGCTGTTGTTGTTGTTGTCATATATCAGAATTTTCATGTGAATCTCCCACATAACCCTCGTCCGGACTATCAGCTAAAGGACCATTTAAATGACGAGTTTTTGTTGTGTGTTCTGTTGGTGTTGCAGTCGTGGCGTTTGTGAGTACGTCATCATCAGCACTCTTTAATGCTACTATTGTTACGTTGCTTGCAGAGGTGGGCGATATATCGGTTTCATCGCATTCAGGTATAGTGGTCGAATCAGCCTGGGCAGCCGCACAGCGCATTGGTTTTCTACCCTCACTTTGTGTTGAAGCGTTTATAGTCGTTGTTGTTGCTGTTGCCTTCGTTATTGTTTGCGCCGTTGGCATTGCAGCATTTGTTTTTGACTGTGTCTGCTGTTGTGACAATGACAACGATGTTTGAATTGGCGATGATTCCGACGATAAAGTGCCGCTATTGAGTGTTTGTATGTTCACGCCAGCAGTAGTATTTGCTACTGATTCTAATTGTTGGGGACTTAAAGGCAAGTTCCCGGCTCCCGTTATTAAAGTAGGATAGCGAATGCTACCGCTTTGAGCGTGATAACCAGGTAAACAAGGTGGCCACTGTTGTAAACTTTTTGTCACCGCATTATCGTTTAAAGCATTCGTAGGCGAATTGGCGCTTTTATAGCCTTCGGGGGGTGACGGATATTGCCCCAATTGCTGTGTTTGCTGAGGGTATCCCTCGGCAGTGAAGCGTACATTGGGCATCGTGAGCTTGTCATAACTTGGCGTGTTAGAAGAATGCTGTTGCAAAAATTCAGCTTCCAGACTGTATCGCATGCCGTTAGCAGCCGAAGCGGCGTATTGTTGTTGCTGTTGTTGCTTATGGACTCGGTTGTGAGGTAAGGTGCGATAAAAGTTTTGCTGTGACTGCGTGTGTTGTTGTGAATGTTGCTGTTGTGGCGATGAAGCCTGTTGTTGTTGAATTAGATGATGATGGGCGGGCGGGATTTGCTGCAAATGCTTATTGTTAAAATCGTAGGCGAAACCATCTTGCCCCAAAAAACAAACCGGATTAAGATGTACATCTATTGCATGCGCTGGTAAACTATTCATGACAGTTTTCAATTGCATACCCCGTGGAAGAGTAGTCATGGCGCCAAATCTTGAATTACCACTACTAGTATTTGGACGCATAATCTGTGAACCAAAATGTGGCGCCAATTGATAAAATCGATCATATTGTACAGGTGCTGAGCAATCATTGCCCACATCGTATGCTGTTGCGGTCGCGTCGAGGCTTGTGGATGTCTTCAGTTTATGTTTCACACCGTTTTCGGTATCATTTATCAGATCTGGATTTTTCTCTGCGTATGCATTACGCAAAGAAGCGGGTGGAGAACAATATGCCAAAGTATTACTAATGGCCGGATTTACCATCAGGGAGGCCGGCAGCGTAGGTGGAGGTGTTGCCGCGTTAGCAATATTTACACTTAATTGCAATGTTTGATTGCTGCCCTCCAACGGTGCGTATAACATGATATTCTGTTTCATTTGATTGCCTAATATGACGCCATTCTCTTTGCCCAATTTAGTGGGCGTCATACTGTCACATGCACTCAATATTAAACCAGAGCCAGCATTTATGCTATCACCGTCATTTATAATCGATGAACACTTCATAAGGCCGGTATCGTTGCTACTACCGCCATCAGACGATGTGGTGTTGTTACCATTAACGGATGTAACCGCAGACGGGTTACATTTCTTACGTTTTCGAGGTGCATCACGTTGCTTGCATTTGATAATCACAGTGCACAATAAAACAGCAAAGATTATGCCCCCACCAGCACTGCTGGCTACTATATAGTTAAGATAATTTTGTGGAAAGGATACTTCGTTGACTATCGGCGGTTCCTTAATAATCACTCTTATGGTATAATTGCTAAAGGTGGTACCAGCAATATTCTGACCAACACAGGAAAATGTGCCATTATCCTCTATTCCTACATTATAAATGAATATCTCGCTGCGTTTCTCTTCGGAAATTCCCGCCGAATCATCTACGTAGTAATACAAATGCGGGTTATCCAATAAGCTGTCATTACTCATAACTTGGCCATTAAACAACCACATTACTTTCGGTTCAGGTATTGCACGCACGACACAAGAAATGCTTAAATTTCGACCTTCGGAGACTTCATTGTATGTTGACTGAGGCGTCACTTCCGGCAAGCAAGCAAATTCTTCACGCTTGAGACTTTTTATCACTTGACTCTTAAGTCGAGTTGGTTCCACGCATTTTGGATCTTCTGATTGTGGAGTATTATACGTAGTCAGCCAGGCATGCACATCCAGCAAACGACAGTCGCATGTCCAACGGTTACTTTGTAAGCTGATCCCATGCAATGACTTAGGTAATATATGGTTTCCCTGTATGTAACTGATGCGATTGCCATCTAAACGCAGCCATTCCAAATTGTCCATTCCAATAAATGCCTCATTTTCGACACGTTCTATTTGACAGTTACTCAGCTCCAAGGTTGTAAGGAATGACAGATACCGAAAAGCGGCTAACTTTAGTTCACGTATCGGATTCCCGCTCAAGCTTAGACGCATTAGCGAGCTATAGTCTTGAAAGGTTTCTGTAGGTATTTGCTGCAAAGCATTCTCTGATAGATCAAGTTCTACCAGGTTTGTTAGGCCACGGAAAGCCTTTTCGTGTATACGGATCAGCTGATTACGCGATAAGTAGATTTTTTGTAAATTTAATAGATCCATACGTAGAAACCTTTCACTTTGTAATACTTGCAAGGCGTTACCCGAAAAATTGAGAACCTGTGTGCCGGGATCCATGCCCTCCGGTATGTTAGGCAAAGATTGCGCGCCGCATTCCACTGTCTGCTTACCACCTTTCCATTTGCAAACGCACACCTCCGCCGGACAGGCTATCGAAAACGTTCTTAATAGCAAAAGTGCTGACAGCGAAGCCAGGTAGGCTGCAAAAACCATGTTTATTCAAGCGGTGGTGGGTGCAAAATCTAGTTTACTGTTTGGCTTAGGACGCTGTTAGTTAGCCTTTCTTAATAATTTTAACTGCAATTTTTGCTTCTAATTTAAGTCTAATCGCTTAAGTTATTTTATATAAATATTTGCTTTTAATTTTCTTTCTTTTTCTATTTTAAAATTTCTTTAGTGCATGTAAATGTTGAAATATATATGCCTTCCAATTTTCCTACGCTTCTTGCTGTTTGTCAAATTTTACCCGTTCCTTTGAAATTTCCTTTATATAATCGATGGATATCGATGATGATTATGGTGTCTTTAATGTTGGTGGTATCGGTGGTAGTGTTTAGTGTTAACACCAAAAGCGCCATCTATATAGGGTTGTATAAAAAATCTTCTGACAATTAGGTAGGCGTTCACGGCGACATAAATGTTGCGAGTTTTGCTTGTTCTCCTTTTTTTTACTTTCTTTAAATGTTGTTTGTTTTTTTCCTTCCTTGCTGCCACCTATCAATTTCAATCTATTTTATACGAATATTTTTGTGACGAGGCTCTCGATTAGTCTTCTAATGCTCTGCTACGTTTTCTCAGTCTTCAGCGCGTATCACTTGTGCAAATCCCTTAAGGCTTTTTATCTATAGATTTAAATAGATTCATTTGACAATCAGAGCGCGCTGTCAACTGGAATGCTGGACGTTCTCGTTCTTTTTCTCGTTTTTCTACATATTTCTTTTTCTGCTTGAATGACTGCTATTGCTTTTGATATTGCGCTTATCTAAGTACTTTGGCTATCGAATGTTATACTTTTCTAAATGTGCATGAAATATTTCAAAGACAACAACAACAACAACTAAAGCAAGTGAAGAAAGCCTTTATAACAAATAACAGTCGTTTTGTGCAACTCGATGTTGGTTTCCTTGTGCTGCTGTCATTTCAACTTTCGTACTGCTATGTATTCCGTGATTTTTGTAATCATTGTTTTTTTTTTCTTCTATTTAGTTCTTATGCTTCTTTTCTCCTTATAGCGGTGCTTTTAACTATTCACTGGCAACACGTACAACCCAGATTGTCTTGCATTCTTTTCTTTTTTTTTTATTTTCCAATTTACCATTACCGCACTTCTGTCACTCAGTCATTTGCTAGGCGCCCGTAAGTCTTAAAATTTGTTTTGATGTTTTTCTCTGTCGTGCTTTCTTTTTTCTGCCTTTACGTTCGTTCTTTTTCAATTCATATTCTGGATTACTTTTATTGCTTTTGTAGATTTTTCTATCGCTCTTTCTTCCTCTACCTAATGGAAGAATGTAAGAAAAAAATTCCTGATTTTTTTTTCTATATTCTTTCTTTTCTTATTTGTTTTATTATTTTGTGTATTTTTTGTTTTCGTTTTCTCTTCTTTTTTTTTCTAATTTTCACTTAGTTTTATGTCCTGTACTCTGATGAAGTATCTGTTTGTTTATGTGATTCTTTTTGCTGTCGTTATCTGCGTACACATTTGATTTCCTTTCTTGCCATTTGTTATACATTCAAGCTTCAACATCGGTCTCTCTTTCACTCTCGGTCCTATGTTGACACGCCATCGTTTATAGTCTTTCATTAAGTCCATTAAGGGTTTTAACTGCAAATAAAGAATGAAAAAAGTTAATAAAGAAGTTAAAAATATATCACTGAAAAGAAATCTAAATACACTTTCATACGTATACACATCTACATATTATATTACATATATATATATATATGCACTAGTAGTTATAAGTGGTTCGGTAATTTACAACGGATTACTAAAAATTAATATTCATTTTATTAAACGATGATTTTCTAAAAGGGTAAGAAAGTCAAGGATTAAATGGAGTATGAAGTGGTATCGTAAACCGTGCATATTTTCAGTGTGGCTGACTTTCCATAACGTTGGTTTATTTTCTTATTGTACCCTGCATCGCTGTTGTACTGCTGTGGGGCAAAGATGTATTAAACTTGTGCGAATGCAAGCAACACCCAGAAAGGCTTGAGATCGATTCACCTTTGATTGCGCCGAACAATTCAGAATCGCTTTTTAATTCAATCAAAGCATTTCTGTCTGTCTAAAGCGTTTGATGAATGAATTCATTAAATAATACGAGTAAATTAAATTGCCATTTGCAGATACCATCTGCTTCAATTTAAAGGTCTAGACAGGATGCTAGTAGCGTACTCGTATAGCAGCACTCCTACTAGCGTTATAATCAATCGTGCAAATAAAGATTACTGTTACACATCATACGAAGGGCACTGATCTTATTCGAAAAGAACATATCGTCCCGGTGATACCTGTTAGTTTTAAAGCGCGCGAATTCCGAAACGTTTTATGTATTTATTCATCTTACAGTCAATCAAAATTTTTAGCGACATTTAAATGTGCCTGCAACTATAAGTTTATTCCATTTCGCCAGAAATGTACTCGAGATAGAGATTATTTCCCAATCTTTAAAATGCTTATAAAATATGTTAAAAGCATTCTTCCAACGAAGAAGAAGAAAAGCTTCCTACTCGAACACAAGAATGTTCTAAATAAATCCGAGTGACAACGTAGGTAAGCGCAAATGGTTCGCATTTTAGTCCATATTGCTGCAGTTACTAATATTTTAGTTATTAAAAAATAATGAAAAAAATGTATTTATCTCTTTCTATTGTGCAGTGCCCTGTGTACACATAAAGTTCAACTTACGTACATTTTGAAAGACATTTTTGCCTCTTCTTTGTAGAATTTTGCTTTAAGGCTTAAGAGTTTAAGGCTTTATTATAACAATTGTTCTTTATTTATGTTTGTTCAAATTCCGTTTTATCGTCAGCGTTTCCTACAACCACTTACAGAAATATTTATAATTTATAGGAAAAGAAAAATATACTTCAATTTTTGAAAGTTTCTACTTGCCTTAAAAATAGATAGGAAAACACATATACATGTGTACAGATATATTACAACAAACAATCCCTTCATAAAAGTGTATTATTTGTTAATTTTTTATTTAAAAAAAAATTTTCTTTGTTAGGTACTAAAGTGAAATATTTTTAATATTTTATTCTGAACATAGAAACGCTTCACTGAGGTTAAGGTGAATCGTTTATAGCCGCCATTTTTTATCCTTAAAGAACACTTTCTCTACCTCATAAATATTCCGTGCCGACACCTCTGAGCGAGGTCAGGTTAAGTTATTTCCCAAGTCCATTGTCATGTTGAGAAAAAGAACAGCTACATTCGCAGGCAAATAAAGAAGAGAATTAAATTGGAGAACTGAAATTATTTCCAAGTCAGTAAGTCAAACGGATTATCTTGGTGTTGAGATTTTACAACAACTTTTTTACTGATAACGCCATGGATTTTTAAGTGTTTTTCGATTGGGATAATATTTTACAATTACCCGATAAACAAAAGGGCAAGAGTACAGAAAGCAGAAAAGCTGTTTGCCAAAGCGACGACTTGACGAAATCTTTAAAATCAATAGAGTAAAGCGATAGAGTGAAATGTTGAAGGAGAGATAGGCCGACATGCACCTGACGTGATACTACAACTACTACTTTGCACTATCATAACCCCGCCGTTGCGTATGAGCAACATTAAATAATAAATAAAATGTCGTGCCAAACAGCACATTACAAAATAACAGAGGAAAAAGAAACAAAAGAGGAGCTAAATAAACATGTGATCATCCGTCATAACTCAGAGAGTCACCCGTTACGTATCGGCTGACCATTTACTGATCAGCCTCTGTAGTACGTTTATCTACCATTAAGTACGTACGTCTATCCTTTTAATCCACTGCGCTTTCTGCCTTATATATGTGTAAGCATGCATGTGTGTATGTGTATATATTTATCTACATATAGATTTTAAATTTTTGAAACGGCGAAAAACATGAATTCTTTAAAACGCGGCCACTTTCTTAAAACGCTTTTTAAGGAAACCACAAAACTTTTGTAATTGAATTTTTTTTCAAATTAATTTAAAAATCAAATCTTTTGCGGAAAACTTTGCTTCTTTTGGACCTAATTCTCCTCCCTTATTACATAAGGTATATCTGGGTGTGCATGTGTTGTGTTATTTTATAACGCATTAAGATAGCGTTCGAAAAGCAACTGACGATCGATAATTTGTGGTTCTTTGTACTCTGTTCGTCTCTCAAGAACACGACTACGGCCTGGAATTTTTACCTGACATTATCATTTTCCGCCTACTTTCATTCCCCGTAATAAAAATATTTTTAAAATTAAAAATTTTTGCTAATAGTATGTATACGACTATCCCTCCATTATATTATTGCGTTCCCTGGTAGGTGTGCGTATGGGCAGGAGGCTTTGACTTTTCCTCAGTAACAGCTTGGACATCACGACAAATTAACATTTAAAAAGTACTGCCGTGTCAAGCTTTATTTTAAGTAGCTTGCGCTTCCGCTTGAGATTGCAATTTTGTCATAAAATTCTAACAAACCCTTTTAAAAAAAAAATAATTTTAACAAGTATTTTTTCTCCTTCAACTATCATATAATTTCTTAGCGATTTTTTCCTTGATTTTCATACGCTACGCCACTTGCGGTACAGTACATTTTCAGTTCGTACGGATGTGTGCAACACCCGGAAGGACTAGGAATAGATCCACCCTTTATTGTACCGATGGATTTAAAGAATAATTTTGAGCTTCTCCGTCCGTCTGTCCCTCTAGTGTCTTTTCGTGCGTTCTTATGTTGAATCTACAGGTTGGAATTTTTTGGACACATTGATGACACTTAGTACACCGCTATGTTTTGGGTCCACAACGAAGGCCGATGAAAATTGTTCACATCGGACAGTTTTCGCGCTGACTTTTCCTATAACGCCTTATTTTGAAAAATCATTATTAAGCGAAGTGTTGTAAAGTGTTTAATGATCGGCCGTGACCGACTATAATGTTTTTACCTTTTGTCGTGTATTTTTCTGAAAATTTAAAACAATACAAAATTTACATACAAAAAGTCTACTGCATTACTTTTAAACTCATAGAATTACTATGAAATCGTGAAATTTAATGCATAAACTTGTAAGAAAGTACAGCGTTTGTGGTAATACAGTTTACGTTCATTATTTATGGATGAGTAACATTGCTTGAGTACGGCGCGGCACTAACGATTGCACGTCTCTTCGACAGCATAGGAGTTTTGATGTTTTCGATTCTCCCGCGACAAGTACTCTTTCAACTCGAGAAATTAACCACGAAAACAGTTTTCTAACTTTCTCAATTTAAAGCAGTGCTTCTTTTTTCATGTCTTCATGGAAAATAGTTTTAAATTGCATTTAAGAAAGATTATCTTGTCGAGATTGTGGAGGATATAAATTTTATTTTAACAATTTTTCAAATATTTTAAAACGCACTTTTCACTCAAATTTAGATAACAAATTAATAAGGATTTTATAAGAATGCATATCGCATTACCGTTAAGCAAACGTTAAGTGTTCTTAAGCAAATTTAAAAGTTCCACGTATTTATTTATACGGTTGCATTTGCAGAATGCATGAGAAAAACTTTTCGACTCTGGCATAAAGTACGTGCTTAAAAAGGATAGCGTTTTTCATTCTTCAAACAAGAAATTGTTTCCGTACGTTTTGAAAAGTGAAATTAATAAATGTTCTAGCGACAACAACTCTTCATATATTATATAAACCAACGTGGAATGCCGGTATAGCAAATTTGTTTTTCTGATTGTAAAAGTGCGCTTTAGAGGCGCTATACCGTATGTATTTCTTGTAGATCAGCGCAAAATTCTCGGTCGAGGTAATTATATTCATTTCTCCTTGGTTTCCGACGGAGAGTTAAAATTTAGCGCAGACACCTTTATGTGATGACCATGACTCAATGCTTAAAAAGAGCAGGCTACAATCCTGATTGAAATTCCGATTATGCTCCTAGTTAACAGAATGAGTTGCAAGTTCCGCTGTAGGTGTACGATGCCCAAGATTTGCCTCAATGCTTCCTATGGTCTCCATCACGCTTTAATTTTACACGTTTCTCTTTTCCTACTATGAACTCAGCTTTTTATGGAACTATAGGCGTCTTGTGAGCGAATTCATTGGAAAATCATCCTATTACAATATATATAATTATATGGTATTAACATAACGTAATTTGTGGTTTGTCAACCTTTTACTGTGAAACATTCGTTCGTTTAAACAAGTTCGACAGGCTATGCTTTAAACAATTAAAAAGTTATTAACCAACCGGTCTACGAACTGATACATATAGATGATCTGACAATATATAATAGTTTTACACAAATACTGTTATGTACACATATATGAAGTCACCCAACAGCAGGAAAAGAAATCATAGTTTTTAGAGCTCAAGATCTTTTCGGAAAGCCTATATGCCGAAGAGCTATGAAGACACTATTACTTCCACGGATAAAGTAAATTTAAAAAAATTATTAGTACAAGGAGCAGAATTCTGAAACAAAAACGATTTGAAAAATAAACTCAATTGTCTTTGTAGAAATAGTTAGACGATCAGCGTAAGCAGCAATATATGAAAAAACAATGAACAAAAGCATTGTAAACGAAACTAATGGAAATATAAAACTGAGAACAAAAATTAAGGCCTATTTAGTTGTATTTTTTTGAAATATATTTCAGATACAATGTTTTTATGCAAAACCTCGAAACAGTTGCTGCAGTTGATTTCCGGAATGGTCTTCAAAGCTTTCTGCGATTCTACCTGTGTCCCTTCAATCGAGTAGCAAACGTGGTCCTTGGAGTTTAGGAAATAGCTAGAGCTCACATTGTGCTGAATCCGGTGCATACGTTGGTTGCGGAACAATATGGGTTGAATTTTGAACAAAATGGTCTCGAAGAACCAATGCACAAGTTGTTTGTTTTTAGTACCAATCGAGATTTGACGGATTACAGCCCCAAAGTAATATTTTAAAATGTTGTTGACTGATCCGTTTGAAATACCAACAGCGCCAGCGATGTCCCTAATTGTGAATCGATGGTTATTAAGCACCGAATCTTTCATTGATTGAACGTGACTTTCATCGACAGAAGTTGATGGTCGTCCCGGACGCTTTTCGTTTTCAATCCGTTCTCTTCTCTTCTTCGATCTGTTTATATCACTTGTGAACATTTCTTTCCGACAAAGCCGTAGTCTCTCTGGATCATCGCAAACATTTTTGCACAAGAAATTCCATTTCACAAACAAAATTTAATTCACATTCTTCGCTCAAGAAAATCACACGTTGTAAAAATTGGAAAAAATAATTTTTGTGCCGTATGAAATGTGTTGTGAAATTTGGCACAGATGTCTGTCACGGTGTTACCAATTTAGAAAAGACCATATTTCTGATATCCGACTTACTATCTATCCACAAACTAACTTGAAATTGGTCTACTTTCTGTCTCATAACAAAGCTATCAAATCCCAATTCTGAGAAATTTAAACATTCTGCTCTTTAGAGAATCATCTCTACCGAGGAGCTAACAAGGGCACAGCTATCATTCGATTTAAGCGGTTTGCATTACTAAGCTTTTGATATTAATGAAAATTTTGTTTTCATGTTGTTTCTAGATGACCGTACATTAAGTAGGCAAACCAAGGCAAAAATGTCAATCAACACCGCATTATTACGCAAGCAAATAATTGCTTAACATTGTTGGTAAATTTGTAACATCACTATCATCACACATCCCTATTCCCATGGAATATCGCATTACGCATTATATCACCTTACAATTCTTACTTAATGCAACTACAAACAAAACATCTTCCATTACTACAAATCACATCCGAAACCTTCTTATTCAACGCAGTGAATCAAAACTTTGTTGATTTGCCGACTTGCAGAAATAGAGGAGGAAATCACATCTGATGTAAAATGTTGCAGTAACGGGTAACGAAAACTTGAAGATTCTGAACTATAATTTGCACATTAAAAGTGATGGTATCATTGGAATATTGAAAGATGTTCTGTGAAAAAAGAAAAAATATTCATAAGCAAAAACAATCACTAAACAAATATCTTTATTCATATTTCATCGGTATGTATAACTCGCTCTCAACAATTCTCAGATTGCTTTTCGGCATCTCTCACCTTTCTTTAATAAATATGACGACTGTTACGTACACATTAACATATAAAATTCGCATTGTACCTAACGTACAAAATGTCTAATCAATAAATATTTCTTTCTTCAATTGGAACAACAATACGAATGCGTATAATTTTGGCAGTACATTATATACATAAAATATTTAAACCAAAAAGTATCATATGATTTTTCTCAATCTATTTCGCAATTAGAAATTCAAATAATTTGCGAGTTTGACAATAAACCAATCAGAAAATTATCAAAATCCTTAAAAGGAAGTCCAGAAAATTACCAAAAAGTTTTTATTTAATTTACTGTACTGTCAACATGGACACTTCCAATTGATATATCGGAGACTTGGTTTGGCCATATGGCCGCATTATCTCTTTCGAAAATGAGGACTTAATATAATCTGCACCTCGTTGGAAAGGCTATTAATAGAGTATAGGTGCCGTACGAGTTTCATTTCTTCATAGGCTATGGCTTGCCCACAGTAGCTAAGCAAACTTTCGCTTTATCAATCTCATTTATAACGGAGTGTAAAAACCTTCTCTTTTCAAATATTAATTAATTAATATTTTGTAAAAAAATTCTTGAAAAGTTCGATTTCAACTATATTTTGGCTTAAATCGCGGCGAGACTTTGTATAACATAATCCCGTTAATGGCTTAACAGAGGTCCGTTAAAAAAAAGATGGTTTGGATCTTTGCTAGTTATATTTAAATATAACTTCACACCCTTCAAACTGTTTTGGATGAGCAGCATATTCAAGATCACTTAATTGACAAAATTTTCCTAAATTTTTTCAAAAAGACGACCAAGGAAGTTCGGTCAATTTTTCACACTACCTTGCGCGAATTTTAGGAAAACCTGTTTATTGCAAACAGCATAATACTATTACTGCACACAATCAGTAGAGTCTCGTAACACTGTGCTACTACGGATCTACGCGGGAAATCTACGCAATTTTTTTAATTATCATTTCATTTGTTGTAAATCAAAGTTCACGTTTTAAATGTCAGTTAAACGAATTGTGACAGCTGCCCTGCGTAGTTATGCAAGCATAGGGTTGGAAAACTCTATCATATTTCGCAATTCAAACGCAGCACTTACTTACACTTACATTCAATAATGTGTTACATTTCAGCACTTCGGATATAATTGAGTCGTACACAATAGCGCTTAAAAATCTGATGATTTAGCATTGAAGCAATGTGAACAAAATCGTGGAATAAATATTTACCTTCAGTTTGCATGAAAACTCAATAAGTTTTGTGTGTAACCCCAGAGTTTCTAAAATAAAATCATCTTTATTTTCTTCTGCAAACATTGCATTGAGTTATCTAATCTCATCGCTTACGAACAAGTTAGGCATTATTGCGTCACGAGTTTATGCAATTTTATGTTACAATACGCAGTGGCACTAAAAACCATTTTTAACCAAAGATTGTTGAAAATATTCTTCGCTTTTAGTCCTCGTACAAACTCTTCTCTTCATTAGTTAGCACTTTGGTAGTCACTCCCGCCGAAATTTTCACCTTTTTAATGTGACTGTAGAAGTTAATGTGAAACTTTTACAAATACCAATTAACATTTGACATCAAAGCGGAACCTTTGTTTTCGTTATGTAACGAAAAAAAAGCGATTAACAGCTTTTTCGTAATTTTCGTTAAGGTCCAGCGCATTCTTGAAGTTAATCTAGGAAATCTAACAAAAACTGCGTAAGATTAGCTCGAATGTCCTAAGAAAGTGTTTGAATAAACAATCGGCATTTCAAGGTCGGGCAGGTATACCCAGATCAATGCAACATTTCCAAAATACTAGCGCTTTGAAAGCATTAGGATACGAGAGAGAGAATTTAGTACACAAGCAAAGTTTCATAAAACGAAAACAAGTAAAAACAAGTAAGAAAATTGAATTTGGTCGCGACCGAATCTTTTATACCCATCACCCCGAAAAAGATAAAAGAACAAAATTTTCAGTTGAGTGGGCGCAGCTGATTTCTTCTATTTTCAAAATAAAAGTTTTTGCCGTATAGGCCTGTGGGCGTTATAGGCGTGTCCTTTGAAAAGTTTACGTCAATTCCAAATTCGTTTGCAAATTTGTAAGCAATATTTTCATTTTCTCTAACGGAAGAATGTTTACCGCAAATACCACAAAGTTGCGCAAACGGACAGATGGACAAACGAACTGGCGGACATGTTTAGGTGTATTCCAAATTTGAAACTCGCCAAGAATATGTGTACTTTATGGGGTTTTTGAAGGTTGTTTCTGCGCGTTATTGAAAAAACAATTAAATTTTGATATACAATGATATTCGGTAGACGTGGACAATTTTTTCTATTCTTGTCCAGGAATGCTACTGCATCGCCCAGAGAATATGCGTTCAAATGTTTGTATCTTTATTTGCTATTGTTTATGAGTAATGAGCAAAAAATTTTTCATTCCTTTTGAAAAAGAGAGCTGTTCTCAGGGCGTATCCTTTGACCCATTTTCAATACCAACCTGCGTGCAAGAACTTACAATATTTTTGCAAAATTTGAGGTAGATGGCTTCATTTTTGCGGCCAGGAGAATGTTTACAACAGACATTACACGGACGGACAAACGGACATGCTTAAATGGATTTAGAATTTGATTCTGATCAAGAATATATACACGTTCTCTGATGCTTCTTTCTGGACGTTGCAAATGTTTTGATAAAATGTATATACCCCCCATCCTTCGGTGATGGGCATAAAAAACGCTTTTATAATGTATTCGAAAACACATATGCGTGAGCGAAAGCATAATTATATATGTGTTATAAACATTCGCATAATGTCGTCGTTTCAATATTATCATTAATAATATGAAATACAATAACAAAACTATGGCATTAACAATGTCCACAAACTCAGAAATACATATATTATTATATCTATCTGTTTGTCTGTCTGCTTGTGCATGTAATTCCCAAATGAACAACTCTAATAAACAAGCAAATAAACATGATGACAATGTGACAACTGCAAGATAAATAAAATATAATTATATGAGTATTATTGGATCATATGAACACAGAATGTATTGGCGAATGCAAAATTGGAAAAAGATTTTATCATCAATTGTATAAATGCCAAGCATACATAGCGCTATGTGTGATAATATGTATGTTTTCGAACGCATGCAATTTACAAAATTCTTTAAATATTTAAGAAAACAAATATTGTACTAAATAGTTAATCAATTCACATAACGGAGATGTAAGTGTCAATAAATGTGAGAATAAAGGAAAAAATAATAACACACAAGACACATTATGAATTAGTTATGAAATTAAGCAATAAATCAACCACACACTAATGTAAACCAATTAGCATCCTCCGAGAATAATGTCTGCCCTGGACACATAGGATTTAAGATTTATAGCACAAAAAAATATCTTTTTATGTAGATGTGTGTGTATATGCTTAAATATTCTTGATATAATCTTGAAAAGCTAATTTAATCCGAATTATTTGTAAGGATGATTAAGACGAAAGTGAAATCTTTGCTGTAATTTAATAATAAAATAATCAAAAATTTATTATGGTTCCTAACTACTATAGAATAAATACAAAGATTGTTTTTAAGAACATTTTTAATCACAATTCCATCTAATCTATGATGTATGCTTATTTTTTAATAAATAAAACTTTTTAATTAAGCAAATTAATTTTCCTGCTTTCATAACTAATTCTTATAACTGTACACATACGCTATCATAAATTAAGAATACTTTGAATCGTTTATGACCTGCTAGCTGTCTGACTGTCTGCAGAAATCATGTCGATGACTTTAAAGCTAGTTTGACTTGTATTTTTTTTTACCGTTAATCTAGAGGAGCAGTCCACTAATTAATTTTCTTCAACTTTCTTCAAAATTGGATAGAAATTATTTCTTAACCAAACTCCCAGCAAAAGTGCACAGATCATTTGAGCAAACGCAAGAGTTCTAATGCAATTACAAAATTCTTTCACATAGTTTATTACAGGCCTATTAAAATTGTCAAAACGTATGCAACACCCGTAAGGAAGCCCCATAAATTGCACGTACTTTTGGTCAACATCAACCTCTCAATTGATTTAAACACATTACCCTATCCGTCTGGCTAATGTCTCTTGTAAAGATTCCCTTGGACACAAAAATAAAGCTATCGGTTACATGTGGCAGAAATATTGAACGCCCTTGCAGGCAGATTTGTATTGAAACTCGCCCAAATCGATCAAAGGACTCGCCTACGTAAACTGTTTTCTAAAGTCGAATAATTTTGGCTTTTTGTTAATTACTCACGAACTAAAAAACTTGCAAAAACCGCCCCGTCTCCCCAATATTATGGGTTATCAACATTTTATTTTTTTGCAAAACTTTTGCTTCAAATATCCCGAGTGTTAAATTCGGAATACATCTAAGCATGTATCTCTGTGGGTCTGTTCATCTGTCCTTTTGTTCAACCATCTAGCATCTATAGTAAACATTCTTCCATTCGCCAAAACAAAGACACACCGTACAAATTTGCAAAGAAATTTGGAAATAATCCAAACTCCAAATCCCAAGCACACACTCACAATGCAACTAAAACTAGAAACACTTCTACTTTGCGCGTTTTTTGAACTACAACAAATACGCGATATAAATTTCTGCGTTTGTTCTATGAAAATAAGAAAAATCAGTCACGCCCATCCAATATTACAGAGTAAGAAGATGTAGTTTTTTTCCTTTATTTTTAATCTTTTTCAGTCACAACCGAATATAGTTTTTTTACTTGTTTTATTTAAGCCTGTCAAGGTTGCATTTGCCGAGTCCGCTAGCTTACTACTCGGAATACCAACATGGGAATGCACCCACACGAGTTTCAGTCTATTAAAACTTCGAGTGACTACCGAAGGAATGTCATTGTTAAAAGTAAAAATTGTATTACGGACTTCTAGGCTGTCCTTGCGTAAGCATGATTTGCTTCTACGCTGTGAAGTGAAAGTACGATACCGAACCTTATTATTGGTCTCGAATATATTCACCGTTTAAATTATTCCTTTTTAATACAATTATCTTGCTGTGTCTCGTTCAAGCGAACACTCGAGTATACCTGAGCTATGCTTTTATTAGTTAATGGACACTTTTGGATATCGCAATTTTCATGACCACTTTTTATTTGATGACGCCGGCAGATGAAACATCGACGCTCGCTATTAGTTTCATTATTAGTTTTTGAAAAATTTCGAAGATTTGTGTTCAAGAATTAATCAAACCTTTGATTCTCACAACAATCAGCTCAAGAATCTAAAGATTGTTAGCAAAGGATGTGATAAGAAACTGTGCGTGTATCAGCAATAGATAGTGAAATGAAAAGAATTTATAAAAACGATGTGCTCGAAACATATTACTTACTAAAGTTTTTTTAATAATAATTAATTTAAGATTTACTTTAAGTGTCATTTGAACTCGATTGTTGCTTGTTTTAGTTGAGTTTCTGTTTAAGTGGAATAAATAAATAAATAAATAAAATGCGTGCAGTTGCCAAAACGATATCTCTACGATTAAATTATTAAAAAGCGTAATGATTGTTGAAATTCTCGTAAATGTTTTTTATCCTTAATTTCTTTATTTTTTGCACGCTTACCCAAGCCCCTTAGAACGCTTAGTTGCATGAAAGAGAAATTTTATGGAAAATTTATTTTCACTCCATCAGAAATCGAAATAAAAAATTGTCATAATTTTATCACTCATAAAATTTCATACACCATCGCTTTTTATGACATACGTTTATATGTACGATGGTGATAATAATACGTTAACTCTAATCATTTTTCCTCTCACTTTCCACTGACGAAGGTTGAAAGGGATTTGTCAATTTCAATTTAAGATCCGAGGGAAAAACGAAAACACACCAACGCTTGACGCAATTAGTTAACTCAGCGCATGCACATATGCAGCCTGCTATCATAACATCAGTGTTTTAAAGCAAAAAATAAAAACAAAACAGAACAAAAAAAAATTAAACAGTACACACACACTGCACGAAAAAACGTCTATATGCAAAACATATTCAGATTAGTTTTTCTGTCATATTTTGATATACTCTTCAAATGATATATAATCAATTTCAAATCTGTCATATACTCTTTCATATATGCAAACATATAAAACTCGGACTTTTTGTTGCTGCCACTGTTATTGTTGTTGTTGTTGTTGTTGTTCTTGTTGTTGTTTTCCATGCAGTGTGAACGGCATTGCGTAACGTCATTCTCTTTTTTGTCAACATAAAATGATTGATTAAAATTCTATAATTGACAAAGGGATAGAATTATTCTCGCATTGCATTTTAATTGTATTTCATAAAATTGTTCGAAATACAATTCTCTTTTAATGATTTTACAAAATTAATTCAAATAGCGTTTAAGCGCAATTTAAAAGAGATGTACGTATGAATGCGCTACACTTTAAAGGTTCAATAAAAATTATAAGTTAAAAAAGAAGTTAAAAAACGGTTAATATTAATAAAAGTTACTCGCGCAAATAAAAATATTAACCTGAATGGATCTTAATTACGAGGAATATTCGAAAATAAATGGAAGAGATTTTACACGAACTATTTTTTAAAATTAAGCAAATGCTAAATATTTCCCAAGTCTGGTAGGTACACGAGCTCATTCAGGCTTTCTATTGCTACCACGAACAACGCATGTTCATAAGGCATTTAGGCAGGTTAGGTGTCTGTATTTATACTTCGTGTGGGAGATCCCCTCGTCTTTTAAATAAAAGAAGATATCTGGGATCTCTAACAAGAAAAAAGAATATTGACAACCGGATTTTGAGTTTGAAATAGAAAACACAAAAGAATTTTTTTTGATTAGAAATATCTGCATTATATATAGATATGTAGTGTACAACCCGTCATTCATTAAGTTCGTAGACTCAGTAGCAAAACAACAACTTTTAAGCGAATTAACATAATCTTTTTCAACAAACATACATTCATCCAGCGATTCTCTAACGTTTCTATGCAAACGTGAAAACACGCTTCAAAATAGCGATCCCCCCTTCACTGGAGCCACAGTAATAGGAAACAAATAAAAGCTCTATAGTGGCCCACTTCTCACCATTCACTACTCCGTACCACTTTGCTTAATGCAGTTATTCATATAACGGCTTTTGAAAATAAGATGTTGCATGGCAAGTGGTCGAAAAACATCGCATCGTTTTCAATAACGTTCGTCCTTGGGCGAAGTGGCCGCGTGGAAGTTGAATATAAGAAATCAAGACGGACAAACAACCTTAAACTCAGAACTCAGAAGGTTATCCCGAGATGCTAGTTATAATAAAAAGTGGGGTTAACTCAAGTCCTTCTAGTTGTTACATACTTCCCCACTAACTTAATACACCCTTGCACCACCCACAACATGTGTGGGGTATAATGATTGTTACATTCATCGGTTATCATACTTAGTATTCATCACTATCGTCTCGAAAAACCTAATTATGTTTCCAAAGTGCCTGTAATAATATTCAGTTACAAGAGCAACAAGACGCTTATTATTATTTTTTGGTGGCTGAACTGATTGAAGTGTTATTTAGCAAGCGAAGAAGGGAGGCAATGGATTAGAAACACAATCATCGCTAAGTAGAAACATAGAAAGCGAACGAGGTATACACTCACACATCAACACAAAGTATATAAACATTTAAATATTTAAAATAATCTAATCGGGTTAGCATTTTCTATCTGTTATCTAAGAAAAGTCATAAATTGTATCGATGTGTTAACGAAAAGTAATTTAATCTTGGCCTGAAGTGAACAGCATGGGATGGTGTAGTGATTGTTGTGTGGTTTTGAAACAGATATTCTCGTAACGAGGACAATTTATAATAAGCCACAAACGTGATCAATTTTCCTTTGTGTATACGTCATTACTTCCTTTATGCACTTTTTTAAATGTTGCGAGAAAAACCACGAATACCGGGTTCAGAACGTACTTTAGAATAAAACCTCTTCAGCTCTGTGAAGGACAATAAAAATCAGGTTTACATTTAGGAAATTGTGGAGGAGAAATCCGCTGGAGCAGAAAACACATCAAGACAGTGCACTAAGTCACAGTTATAACATTTCTGGCACTGGTTGCTCTCTGTTTTAAAGGCAGCTGCGGCTTCAACTTGGAAAAAGGCAGCAATTCAGTACGTCTTAAAAGTACATTGTGTGCTTGTCTTTACCTTTGTACATAGTTATGGCTCGAAATCGAAAAAAATTAGGCGTAAAAGGAAGCAATGCTTTATCAAAATATGCCTTGAATTGTTTGAGTACATTCCAGATATCGTGTCTATAGTTTAAAGATTTCCGGTCTCGCACATCCTTTTTTATTTTGAAAACCTACTCCACTTGTGATACAAGCGTACCTTGAGTTTGTGCGGATTTATGCAATACCCAGAGGGACTTGAGATAGCCCCACTTTTATTTATTCTTCCAACTGTAATTTTCATCGCCTTTACCCTCTTTACACCAACCAAATAATATTCCTTATTGCCGCCTCGCTTGCCGGAATAAATGCATAAGTAATACGACCGTGATAGTCCAAGAATGCTTTCGAAATGGCATTAATTTTGGAGTGACTTTAGGATGGCGCATTGGTTCACAACGTTTGGACGATATTTGCTCGATTGGTCAGTTAATATGCCTACATCCAAATCTCTTCTCTCGCGATGATAGTTTTCATCATGCCCTGCTCGTCAAAAATCATTATCGCACAACCACAGTAAAAATGACGAGACTCGTTTTTATACGTTTACACAGCCATCCGAAACTCTACAAGAATTGAATAAACCGACATGGAACTCTGGGTACAGGCAGTCGAAAACAACTTTATTCAAACTTCAAACAAGGAACTTCGTTTTCGCAACGGACCTTCCTTACTCGACACAGTAAACCATCGGCTGTTGATTGGCCGACTGAAAGAAGAAAAGGAAAAAGCAGATAGTACTGTCAACTCACAAAAGAAAGGGAAAGATTTCATTATTTCGTAGTACCGGTGAAATTGAAATGAAAATTTCACCGTATTTTTTGTTCGCATTATTTTAATTATTTCATCGAAAAGGTGTACATTTCGGACAAAAGTTTGTAAATAGTTTTGGGAGATAGACATACCTTGCGAATGACAAGACACGATTTGTAACTATTCCTTTGAATTGTGGACTAAAACAAACCTTTTTATAGTAACGACCATTAATCTACCCTCGCTAACATAAGCCAAGTTAAATAAAATTTAGATATGTTAGCTTTAACATATTTTCCTTTTTTATTTATTTCTTTTTTTTTACTCTCTGCCAATTTAACCTAATACTTTGTCAATTTTATCTCCCCTATCCATCCAAAAAACTCGTTGTTTATTGTGGTAACAAAAGCTCAAGCAAAATTGACACAATTTGTCTTTTTTTGTTTTGTCTGATAACGAGAATATCTCCGTTTACCCGGCTTCCATTGTCTATCGCTGAAATATCTTGCTATTATCTTCTGTGGCCTCCTCGCTCTCCCCCTCTACATAAAATTCTGATTGTCATTGCTACGAATATTATCTCTATTGTCGTTTAAAAACGTTGACAGTATTATCTTTGAAGTTAACTCTTTTTTCCATTGAGGGGAAGTTTTTGTTTTTCTTTCCCTATTAAATTTCATTTCATTTTCTTTTTTTTTTTGTTTGGTTTTTATTTTTTTTTTTTTGTCTTTTTACGGACCTCTGTTTATTTTGCTACTTATGTTGAGTTAGATTTTATTTTTATATCTACCACTAGAGAGAGTATATTAAGTTCGACAAGCCAGAAAAAAGTTACCTAAATTTTGTGTAGGATGTATTCTGCACTTTATATTTGTTAAAGGTAAAGTGCTGGATCGAACTGATGGTTTATGTGTCCATACTTGCATTTTTAAAGTCAAGGATAAACGGACTGCCAGGAGTTTGTTCACATGTAATTCTAACAATTCCACACATTCCGCATTATAGAGAGGGGAGTTGTAAACGCAATTCGATCCAATCTATATATATACACCTATATGCCTTTTTTTGAGAGCAGAAATTTTTATATATATGTATATATACATGTCACATCAGTGCATAAGTTCGTAGATGACTCATAGATTTTTGCCACTATTGATGTATCCATACGATTTTTAGGTCGTGCCCGCCTTCAAAGGAAATACGTCAAAATGTCATGACATTCCCACCATCAGTTACAAATTTCCCACAAAGATATATATAATTGCAGGAAAATAAACAAAAAAGCAAGAAGAATACCCAGAATTGACACAAACTTTCTACAACCACCAGAACAGAGATTTGACATTAAGTAGTTGACATGGTCAAAGACGACTTTCCTGATTTTCCTACCCATAAACGCAACTATCTTTTGGATAGCATCATGGGAAACGATGCATAAGGAGGATATGCGGCATAAGGATATGTGGAGGATATGTGGCTTAAGGGTTAAGCATACTTTGGAGTGGAGAAGGATCATAGTGTGCCTTGTGGTCTATTGTACAATACAATGATCATAATACAAATTATACCTTAATTTGAAAATAATATGAAATACTATGAGCAATATAGAGCAATCATGACCACTTCTCGTTATTGGGATGAGAGTCAGTAGATTGTTCGAGACTAACAGCCGCATTCTGGCGTTGTGGCCGGTCACTTCTAGGTTCACTAGTCATAAGAGAAGACGAGTATTCTTATCATAATTTCTGTCTTCAATTTAGTATTCCGTTCTAATAGTGACAGTAAAACTCATCAAAATTTATTTCGTTATGTATAAGAGCTTACAAGTCGCGAAAGCCGGGAAAAGAATTTCTTTTGGCTATTTAGCGACATGTGACGTCTATGTGATGCTGCTCGGAATAAGACTTTTCATTATTTCCGAACATTTACATACCGCTGGTAATTAGTTTGGATCAAGGACCACTGCAGCTTCGGCGGCGAATATAAACTGAGTAAACAAGCTTCAGTTTTATGAGCGTAAGCAATCAAATTGCCAAACGGGACAAATGGTCGAATGGATCTCTAATGCATATTTCTGAATGATGCAAATAAAATGATAATAAAATGGGTTTAACTCCGTGCTTCGATGGTGTATATGAAAATGCAATAATAAAAGAAAAGATTGTTGAGAAAAAGTTATTTTCTTCTTTAGTATTTTTCTTAAATTCGCAATAAAATCTAAGCCAAATAAATTGGGTTTCGTTTCCTAATAAGTTATAAGCAATAAAAAAAAAAAATGGTTTAAAAAAATTTACGTTACCTAAGGCAGAAAAAACGACAGAGAGAGGTCGTTTAGAAATTTCAGGAACAACTTTGGAAATAAAGCTAACTGCGACTTGAGAAGCACAATAATCTTCGATCTAGTTGCTTAACTAAAGATTAAGATATCAAAAGATACGAACTAAGCTGCAGCAGTGGTATTATTTTGACAACAACAAATCTTCGAGATCTCTTGTCTAATTTAAAGCTTTTGTGATTTTCTGATTTCATGTGTTACGCACTTTAAATTAAATATAGGGGAAACGGAAAAGCACTCATACAATCTCGCATCTATACAGATGCGTTTATATACATATGTTTACAAACAGAACGCAATAGAATATAAATCAAAGTGTAGCATATTGCAGGAAATTACTTAAGAGGTAAACAAAACATAAATTACTGAGATTTAGAACACGAACAACAATAGCAGCAAAGCACACATGCACAGGCACAAAGAAGTCTTTATTTCAAGCAAACAACTTAAAATAATAAACGAGATAGCGTCAAGTAACCAAGATTTTGGAGAGTTGACGCATAGGGAGGAAGATGGCAATAATTTTTAAGATAAGCCAGAAACACAGAGAGATACACATATAATAGAATAAAATATTCGTTAGCAGATACTCAACGAATGCAATAATTTCCGTTATTCTGCATTAAATTATCAACAGATTGCACCGAATCGTTCGACTCCCATAATTTATAGCTTTGTATATATGTATGGCTTAATTCAAGCCAACCTTAATTCAACAAAACCTCCCCTCGATCCCAAAAGGATTATTTAACTTAGATCCTTATAAATAAATGAAGAAATTGAAAAAAAAAATTTTCATATTTTTATTCGTACGGATGATAATAATATAATAATTATAATAACTTTTTTACGCATATAGGGACTGAGCAGATAGATTTGCTACTTTGTTATTGTTCTATATTTTGATAAACACAAGTCTTGACGTCACAGTGGATAGTTTGGCAGTTGGTGTTTTACTTGTAAAAATATTCCATCAAAATAATAGAGAATTCGTAAATCAGCCCAATGAGCCATAGTTTGAAGCAATGTATCTCTAACATTGCTTATACACTCAATCTCTAGCCTTCACAATGAATTGGAAAAGTCGGCGCTATTCGAAAAGGCCTAGCAATCGCTAGTTAGACCTTCAATCCCCACCACAGTTAAAAAGATTTTATAAAAATTTTCTCGCAAAGCTTGAAACTTGTATTCTCATACAAGATCTTCTTCCGTCATCATGCATGACTCTGGTATAGTTTCGCTTATCACCATTCTGCGTTTACCATATTTATTGGAATAAGACTTCTTTTTAACATTTCTTCTTCCTTTTCGATGTTTTCTCGCTTTCTGTGCTCATCAATCATGTCAACTTTAAATCCTGAATTCCGATCACAGCTTTTTGCTCTTGCGTCTCAATTTCTATGACCTCGAGAAAACCAAAGGGAAGCCAACGAATTCAGTTGACTTGGAAGATGGACCAAAAATGTAGATAGGTACCAAAAAACCGGAGCACTGGAGACACTAGTTGTTGTAAATAGCAAAATAAACGATTTCAAATGTACTTATGTAGTGCTCTCGTAAGCAAATCAACAGAGACATTAAAAGACTTTGATAAAACTGATTTTATTAAAGGAGAATTTCTGAGAACTGTTTCTTTCTTGAATATATGAATTTCATGAATTCATAGGCCTACATAAATCGTTCTTAAACTTAAAACCTTTTTAACCATTTGTAGTCCGCTGTCATACTGCTGTTGTGATATCGCACACGTACTGTTTTTCAGATGTATCTCGCTGTGACTTGCACCGAAACACCAGAGTTACTCAATAATTGAGTTACAAACGCAGCTCAAGACAATTGTGTTCCATTAATGGTGGCAAAAGGGTGTAGTACCAAAATAAGCAACACTTATTTAAGGTCAAATGAGTACCCTTTCAAATCAAAATGCCGCTGCTTTCTGATCACATTAAGCACATATCTTGTAAATGCGCTTCATGAGAGAAACTGAACCGGATTAGTAATGTCTTAGAATTCGTTCTGCTTTTACGAAAGTATTAAGAGTACATATTATGTAATAACTATGCTATTAAGACCACTATGGACTTGTTGTGGCGACCCTATAAAGTTGTATAATAAGTATAACTAAGTGGGTATCGGCAGATAATAAGGTGAAGTAAGTTTTGATTTAAGCGCAACCATGAGTATGAACGGATTTAAAAACACCTGGTTGCCTACCGTGCGTTCAATTGTTGAAATCGCCTCTATCTTTTTAGAAATTTATGTGGAAGAAAACTCCATGTCTCAGATGCCAATTCATCACTGTCTTCTCGAGACTTCTTGAATGGCGAACTAAGCAGACAACAAGTTTTGTTTCAATCCTCGTGAACACCGTAACAGCAGAGAAGTCGATAAGGGGATTACGCAAAGAATGGCGACACTTAATCAGAATTTGGTGAATGACGAATTTCAGATACAAGTCCAAACATAATACGACGTCTAAATACATTTTTAAATCTTTTATTTCGTCCAATAATTTCTTAAGCTTATGTCTGCTTTTTGTCACAAAGACGAGTGACTATATGTTCCACAGGATAATGAGTTTGTCGACATTTTTTACTCTCAAGTGCGCCGCGTGTAAAATCAGCATAAATATTCCAATTATGAGATTCTGCCAGCCTAACTTTCAAACAACAAAAAAAATTTTAAATGCAAATCTTAAATTCGGACAAATGCACCATTATTATATATGTATAGCAAGTATAGCAACAGGAATAATTTTTATACTCTACATCCTGAGGTACAATTTTTGCGGATGTATGTAACACCCAAAAAGACATAACATAGACGTATCCTTTACTGTACCGATCTATCGATTTAAGCTTGCTTGTGCTTTCGCCTGCGCGTGTACGAACGTGTTTTCGCCCAAGAACGAACTCTGTTGATAATGAATTGCTTCTCCTTTCTTTGGGAAACTTATTATACGAAACAAAATTGCAATTTTTAAAATTTCCGGACAAAAATCGCTAAACACATTTTAGTGCCACTTCTTGTTCTAGTTCTAGTTTTATATTTCAGCATATCAACTAGTGGACTATATCAGTTCACGAAAAGTATGTTTCTACATGGGAACGGGTATACTTTTGTCCGAAAAATGAATGAGGAACTGTGTTTGCAAAGAAGGCAAGGATATTGAATGACCGCCCGCTATAATGTTTTTACTCATTTATTATTACTTTATTGATTTCCTGAATGTAGTTTGATAATTTTCTTTCTAACCCAGAAATAAGCAACAATTCTGTTGCATGTATATATTCTTTATTACCTCATCATTGTCATTTCCATATTTGTATATAAAGCGACATCTGATGGATTAATTAGATTAGATTAGATTAGATTAGATTAGATTATATTTGAAAGCCGATAAGAGACACTTGCAAGCATGTGCTTGCACATTACGTATAAGAAGCTTCATTATGTCGTTGCGAACTTTCAACGAGGCCGTGTAAACTTTTAAATCTAAAATCCAAAAAACTAACAAGCCCGTAGATAATAAAGGGCTTTGACATTCATCTAAAGATGATAAAGGTTCATCATTTTCTCCATTTGCTATAGCACCACCAACACCAACTGTACTTCAAAGGTGTATTAAGTTTATGCGGATGTATTCAACACCAGGAAGGACTTGATCCTTTTTTTTATTCATATCAGTCTGCTCGTATGATCGTCTGTTTGTCTTGTTTTCTTGTATTTAACGGTATTTCTTGTATTCGAGGGCATTTTTTTACACATTGACGTGTTTTAGCTCCACGATGAATGCTATTGAAAATGGTTCGGATCGGACAACTCTTTCGATGACTTCCCATATAGCGCCGCATTTTGAAAACTCGCTATACGGATAACTGTAGGGTATTTAAGGGTTGGCCGTGTCCTTCTATACGCATTTCTACTTGTCTTGAATGAATTTTAATCTTTGACATTTCATTTTTGAACAAACTCCAGGAACACATATTGTAATTAAAATCGAACGATATTTTGCTTAAACAATCACGCATTTTCAACAGTTTCTTGTGTTTTGTACTGAAATATGCTTTCAACTTTTAATATAATATTTCTCAAAACTTATTAACATCTTGACATAAGAAGTTAATGTTAGATAACATTTTTGAAATTTTGCATTGCCGGATTGTGGGCGAGTACGTGCACTTGAATCTCAAATATTCTTATATGCAAATATTTATTTATAATTATGTATGCAGTGCATTTATGAAATCTATAGCAAAAATTAAAATTTCCCTTTGTTAGAATTTTAAACATGCACAGAAAGCTCTTTAGCATTGGTATGTAAAAGTTGTAAGCCATTGCATGGTATGCTCGTGCGTGCGTGTGTATATGTGTATGAAATTATGCCACTATCATACAAAATGATCGAAGCAAATAATTACAATTTATGGCATATTATATTAGGGATTACCAGTTACAAGTTAAACTTGTTGAAATGCAAAATGTGCCTCACTTATGTTTCCCGCAGACACTGACAAAATCCACAACTTTTCCACATACGAAATCTATCTATCTATCCATCTACGGCCTTAAGGTCTGTAAGTTAAAGTGCTGCACATAAAACAAGTAAAAAAGCAAGGGGAGGAAGGAGGAAGAGTGGAAAGGAGAAAATATACCACAGATAAGAAAATCATATTCGACTTTGGGCGAATTTTTGATACCCAATGCAGGTTACGGATGCTTCCAGCTAAAAAGCCTTAGACTAAAGACCACAGTCCCATTTGAATTTTCGCAGCTTAGGAAGCAGACAAACAGATCGATAGGCGCAAACGGTTATCTCAAGAGACCGTAGTATATATAAAGATATTTGGTCTGTCATAAATATTTCTGTGAGCACAACAAAGAGACTTATAAATTTAGTATGCTCTTCATTCTTCGATGATGTGTGTAATAATCATGTAGACTGAAGCATGTTGTACGTACAATATTCACAATTATTATGCAATCTATGCTTAAGTAGGGAAATAAGAAGGCAGAAAAGTCGAAGGAAAGCAAACAGTAGTAGGCAAAAATTTGAGTTCGTTTACCTTTGCAACATAACCAGCCAACGTTACCGGTTTTAACGGAGAATAATTACACAGCACTACTTATAAGGCAAAGTACAAGTAATTTCAAGAAGAAACAAAGAGCGTAAGTTTGATTTCGCTATGCTTAAAGTGGTGGGGTGGGAAATCTATTATATGAGAGAACCCATTACCTATCTAAGCGTTTTGAGGGCTGGAGATTATGTAAAATTATACTTTAATGCCTACTTAGCAGCAATGTTGCTCTATACCGAAGAAAAAGATTAAAATTATAATTATAGAGCAATTAAAACTGGAAAGGACTTAAGGTATCGTTTAACGCACACATTTGCCAGTTTATGTTGTATTTTGATTTACATTTTTTAAGCTTTGTTTTATGTCTGCAAAATTTTCACTTCGTCTTAGCGTTACTTATAATCCTATTACAGGCAGAAGATATTGTTGTCTGTCATCGTGGCATTGACTTCTACAATGGCAGTGAAATATTTTTTTAAACACTTCAATTCACAAGACTTAGTAAATATATATATATATATAGTATGGTATATAAATGAGATTTAAAGTAGATTTCTGTTTATTGTTTTCAGCCTTTCGTGTTTTTAGTGCACAACAACAGCAACGCATTTAAGTATAAATCCATGGTAATAATTTGTAAGAATCATTATCCAAACTCTTTTCTGCACGTGTCTTTACTCTACGCTTTTACTTATCTGCAATAGTTTAAGATACACTTTCTTGACTATCAACCAATCAATTATACAGAAAGTTCTATAAAATTGCGCCTAAAGACACTCTAAATTACCTCTAATTTTCTTTTGTAATTTCTTACTCTTGGGTTTACGGACAGTAACACGAAACATTCTTATTTACATGCTGAAGTAAAAAAGTTCTTAATTGCAAGTCTAAGTATTTGTTATGTACGTACAACGCAATCAACAACGTAGGGTTTTATTTGAAAATGCATATTTACTGTGTATGGCTCGTGCCCATGCCTTCGTACACAAGTCATACGGAAAGTAGATTTTAGTCTCCATATCTAAGCGCAATTTGTAGCCATTTCTAGCCATTGCTTTGCATCAACACAGTCTGTATTGTTGTTTACTGTCGCACTGGAGGATAATGCTAAACAATAGAAACTTATGTGCTTGGCATTGAATACTGTAATATGTGTAAGTTTATGTACACCATAAAGAAATAGAAAGAATGCCAAGAGGCTTAGATAGGAAAATTTTAAAACAAAAACAAAACACCTATAAAGGAATGAATGAAGGGGAACTTTTTCTCTATTTCATCGCAAATTAAATTTTATCTTTTTTTCTAAATGAAGTAAATAAAGCAAAAAATTATTTAGAAAATGTTGAATAAAACTTTCCTTACAGTGGTTTTTTTTTTTTTAATAAAGTAGTTTTGAATAAGTTTATTGTCGTCCGTAATTATTCTTAACATTTGATATAAAAAATTTTTTTAAATAATTATATATTATATGTATATTATATATGTATATATTATTATACAGTATATATATATATATATATATTATATATGTAGTATACATATAATTATATATTGAAATGTTCTTGCAAAATAGCGAAACTCGATCAAAATTTGGATGCCTTGCAAGAAACTCGTATTATCACATTCATATTACGGTAAAGCGTATCTTCGGAGAGGGAAAAATTTATAAGAAACAAGTAAGAAAATTATATTCGGTTGTGACTAAATCTTTTATACCCATCACCGTTAACTTAGAAAAGACTTAAAAAAACCAAACGAGTACTGAAAAATAATTAAGCTTTGATACACTCTAATATTGGATGGGCGTGGTCAATTTTGCCCATTTTCGTAGAGGTACTACGGCATCGCCCATAGAATATGTGTTCAAATTTTTCTACAATTATCTGCTATAATTTATGAGTAATGAGGGAAAACCCATTGTTTTGTTTCTTTTGAAAATCAGAGATGTTCTCACCGTACATACTGCTGTAGCCGAGTGCTTCGATTGATTTGGCCAAATTTCAACAACAACCTGCGTGCAAGAGCTTTCAATATTTCTGCCAAATTGGGAGGTGATAGCTTCAGTTTTGCCGCCAAGAGAATGTTTACAACAGCCATTACGCAAACGGACGGAAGGACAAACGAGAAAGCTTAAATCGATTCAAGATTTGATGCTGATCATAAATATATATATAATTTGGGAAATGAATAAACCGCTCATCCTTCGGTGATGGTATAAAAAATTCCTTAAAACCAGAACCTCAGCACAATTCACAATACATGAGTAAAAGAAAATAAGAAAAAATGTTGACCCGTACGAGAATTTCAAAATGCCGTTATGCAATGCATTGTTATAAATTGTTAACAAAATTTTTGGGAATTTTTTTTTTTAAATGGTTCGGTTTTTTGTTTTTCTTTCCTTTTTGTAAAGTCAGGGACCCAAATGTTTTTTTGACTTCTCAAGTTCCGAAACGCGATTCAAATTTCAAATTTTGCATTGATTGCAGAAGATGTTAACGCACACATTTATTCAATTCACATTTAAATACTTCGATACGCGAGACTGAATGATGCTTGTGGTGCACGCTATATTAAATTTTTCCGACTGTACGTATCTGGCTTAACACAAAACCTACTAGTTATTATAGAGATCTATTTAAAATCATTTTCTGGATTTATTTACCCTCCCCCATCTCTCCGTTCGTCAGGCTGTCTAAGGTGTGTCAATATATTTTGTCTTCGACATCTAGATCGCAGTTATGAGATATTTGGACATACAATGCCGTGTTTTCGCGCAAGAAGGAACCCTAGTGAAAATGGATTAAATTGGACAATTTTTATGGCCCCCTTATTCTTAAATAAGCAAAAAATTTCTCGACGAAAATCGTTGAATAATTGTGTTTTGACATATTCTGAAAAACTTAAAACGGATGATCCAACATTTTTAACGCCTTCCCCCGCAGTCGTTTCTGCGAAAATTGCGCCTTCATATGGAAAAGAAATCGAATTTTCAATTTTAGATTGGAAATTGTTTCATATATAGTGACAATTTGAGTTAAAAGAAGAAATTTGAAATACATGTGTTCATGTGTTAATGGCTTGGACCGCCTTCCACATACAGATTCCTATGAAAAATGCACTTTCACGTGAAAACAAAGTATAATTATTCATATATTTTATATTACTGAACAGTCGGACTTACCTGACTATAAGATTTTTACTTTTTTAACTTTTTACTTTTTTAAATACCTTCTTCTTCTTTACAAGCTAAGCCTTTTTGGGTATAGAAAAAACTTGTTTAATTTATTTGCGCGCTCATACCTACACCTTGCAAAATATAATCAAATAAATAACATACGCAAAAAATACAATTTCTCTCTTTTAATAAAATGTCGCCAACATTTTATTACCACTTTTTAATACGGAACACGGAATTTTTATCCAATTATGTCATATTTCATCATTTTTGTTTTTTCTTTTTTTTTTTAATGTAATTTTACTGAAACTTTGTTCACAGCTTAGTTTCGGGGAAATAAAGTGAAATATCTCCAACGAAAACGTTTAAGAACGAAATGTTACAAAAGAAAAACAAATAAATAAAAAAAATGTCAAAGAATAGAGAAATAAATAAATCCATTCAAAATCTTATGCTGGTCAAGAATACGTGCTTATGCATGAATTCCTGTTTCGTTTAACGAATGGACTTAGCTTGTAAACCTTCATTGTGGATCGGTGTACTGCAAATGTAAATCAACACAAATTAAGTAACATGGCAACGTGATAGTACTAAGAGTATGGGGAAAAAGAGTGCTAACAGCAACAATAACTAAACTTAAATCCTCCAAGCACTTAAAATATCCAATGAAACCACAAAAAATAAGAGGATGAATAACGTGATTAAAAAATGTAACTTTATTTAGTTTTACGTTTATTTCTCTCCATATCACGCTCACCTTTGCCTTTACTTTGATAAACGGTTTTAAATTTATTTTCGCTTAATTTCAGGAAAATTCAATAAAAAGCAATTAGGAGCAAAAAGAAAACAAAATTTAAATTACACTACAAACAAGTAAGAAAGTTGCATTCGGCGGGGGCAGTATACCGTATAACCACCACTAAGCATTCTACTCAAAGGTCTTTTATTTGACACCCATATCATCACTGGGATTATTAAGAAAAAAGTAGTCACGGTGTCTACCGAATTCATTTTAGAATTAACCCATTCTTAGGCAGATAATATATCTTTATTTGGGGAATGTACAAAGTAGTGTTAAGCGGTCTGTCTTGTTCGCTTTATGATAAACACGCATACCTCAAAAAACTTTAAAAAAATAAAATATAATCACTTGTAACTTTGTGTGGGCACGGCCGATTTTTCCATCTTTGCACATAAAGAGTACAGTGTTTCGTAAAGTAAATGTGGAAAATTTCAGCCTTGTGACTTTGTAACGGGCAAAAACACAGACGCACAAACGGATAGACATGGCTTAATCAATTCAGAATTTCACACTAATGAAGAACATGTAGGGTCTATGAAGCTTCCTTTTGGATGTTACAAAATGAGTAAACCCCCATTCTTCTGTGGTGGGTAAAGTACTAGAGTCGGACACGACTCAGCCTTAAATACCCTATACCATCCTACAGCTATTCACACATCGGCTTTCCAAAATAAGCCGTTACGGAGGAAGTAGTCGAAAAAGTGGTGCTGTTCCAACCATTTTCACCACTGTTCGTCCTTGGACCTGAACACGTCAATATACCAAATTTTATCCAAATGCGGCATGTAGGTTGAACACAAGAAGACAGGGCAGACAAACGCACAGCCAGGCAGACAGGTCTCTGATTCAGAAAAATGATTCTGAATGCATCTGCACATGTGGTGTGCGGTATGAAAAAAGAGGATTTCACATTTAAAGTAGAAATTAAGGAGAAATTGGGATATTGCATTAATGGGATGAAACCCGCATCGTATAAATGTAATGAAGCTTTCGATAAATGAAACGTGCCCTTTTGCCGATTATATCCGTACTTTTATAATTTATATAAATTACTGACAATAATTCAAGTTTTTTAGTATTTGTGTATAGTTTTTCAGTTATTGTAGCGATTTTCGTTGGTGAACTATAAATATTTTTACGGTCAAGACGTAACTTGAAACTGAAACACGGTCACCCAGTTAAAGCTTACTGTGTCTTGAAACCTCGGCCAACATTTCAGGGACAAACGGAAGAGTCTCGCTACATCGATCCCACACTGCACGCTACTTAAAATACAATACATGCGTGACTCCGCATGAGTAACCCAGTAGATAAGAATAGCGGCTAACAAGCGAGAATTCACTTATCGGTTGGGCAGAGACACCCGCTGGGCTGCTGCGACCATCTCGCCATCTCTTTCTTTTTCCTCAGTTCTTGTCCACCATCCACGAGGGGACATCCCCTAAGTAATTGTGTTACTTTAAAAAAAAAAAAAATCATCTGTAACTAGTAACCTAATGGTCAGAATAACGTGAAATTGTGACGCTTTTCGCTTGAAGCTTGGTACTATTTAACAACCCTCCGGACTCCTCAATAGCTATTCTACAGACCTATTGTTTGATGAAATCTTTGATTCGGGATTATTATGCCCGAGAAGGCATATCTCTTGTCGTCATCCCCAAAACACTTTACTACTTGTTAGCACTCGTTTACACGTATCGTAAATAGAATTAAGTCACCCTTACCTAATTTAATTAACTGTATTATAATTAAATAATACTGCAGAGTGCTACTAAGAAGTTTTTGATGTATGATTAGAGAGTCACTGTGCTCGGCTAGTTAACCATCTTCCGCAATGACATTTCTTTTTTTCTCTTCCTACGTCTCCACAAGTTCTTACAAAATTGTGGGTAATTTTCATTCACAATAAATTTATGGAACTTTTATAAGGATTTTAATAGGTTTTGTTTTCTAACCAACCCTAAGGTGTTAACCATAAAGTGAGTTTATTAGGAAACTGTCTACACAACGCCTTTCTGATTTCAACGTTTGCTCTTACTCTTACAATTTCTGTTCACGAAATTGTCATTAATATTAACATTAACGCAAGAATTTATGCTGCTGCTGTTGCTGCTGCTGCTGCTACACGGCAATTTCCTTTTTCTCTTCTTTTTTGTGTTCTTCTTCTTTCACTTCTATTACTTGATTACAATTTCATTTTGTTTCTGGCTTGACTGATAATTAGGCGTTTTCTCTGGCACATTTAGCTCATCAAGTAAAAGTTTGCCTCATTAAGTTCCATGTCGAAAGCCATCCATATCAACTGATTTAATTAGAGTTGTTTGTGATCAAAGTGGAGTAAAAAGCAGAAAACCGCTCGGTTTTTTCCTCCTTTTCCTTTAATTTTTTCTATTTTTTTTATTTTTTGCATATCTTTCCTCGCTTTTAGCTATTAATGTTAAAGCTAAAGTTAGCTGACTCTTGAGGAGTAGCGGAATTAAATTTTCAAGTTAAATTTAATATAAGTCTTGTTTTTTCTTTTCTTTTCTTTTCTTTTTTTTTTTTTGCATAGTTTCACATTAGGTTTCCTTGGTTAGTTAGTGAGTTCTCGTTTCAGCCCAGTTATGTCCTCGATGTACACAAATGCTGTACATATGAGTTAAGTGGGCAATTTGTTCTACTTTATGGTAAGTAATTCCATGTAAAGAAGAAGTGCTCTATTAAATCGAAACGAGAGTGAGCACTGCTTAATTCCATGATTTAAATGCTTATTCCATTGGTTTGCGACGGCAAACAGAAAATCAGAAGAACATATGACATATTAAGAAGCAGCCAACAAACAAAACAAATCGGGTGAAGGCAGTTTTGCTGAGGCGATCCCCTATTCGTGTAACACTCGGCGATGGTCAAAAAGAAGTCAGGAAAACGCAAGAGACAGACGGTGTGCCCAAACGGAAAATGTTACGCCTTTAGCGACTGACCACTGACTACAGCTATGACCACGAGGCTCTACTGCATATGAGAGTTGAACCCGCGAACACTTGATAGTACGATAGTCGCGATTCTTACCCACTAAGCTATTCATGCGGAACCTGTCTTTTTACAGCAATTTCAAATTCGACAAATAGTTTATATTTATTGATCCGATTTGAATAATTTTCTGCCTATTTTCTGCCCATTACTTTTCTAAAGACACTAAGATCTTTTGAAAACTTATAACCGCACATTCCTCCATATCTGCTAAGATTTATTGTACATCGAAAAACGAAAGAGAGCCGAACAGAAAAAAGAACGACAACCCAGAACAAAAAGTGTAATATAAAGAAAAGACCATAGTTTCATGCGTCTTGAGTTAGATCTTGGGTGCTCATCGTCTCATAATGGTTTTGCTGATTGGGAGATTGGGCCCTTATTGATGCTACACTGTTAGAAGTCCTCACATGCCTCTACTTCTTCTTCAAATGAGATGACAAAATATACATTTTCTTTCTCTGTCTATCTCTCAGTGAACACTTCTCCCTCTCAACGATATTAATATTCCAACATACTCCCTTATTGTTTGATTTGTATTACGAGAAAATCCAAGTTATAGGCATTTATCTCACAACAATAAATCTAATTTTGTCTTAGTATTTATTTAAAGGTTACACCCTAACGTTGTAATTTCGAAAATGCAGCGAAATCAAAAAAGAAAAAAATATTTTCCTCGAACCAATTTTTTGTTTTTTTTTTGGTTTTTTCGCTCTAGTTTTAATCTTCTTTTTTGTACACATCAACGCAGAATGACTTTCTTAATTCTTTGCTAAACTAGATTAATGTGTCCTTGGATTTTTAAGGCTTTTTTTCTCAACCATACAATTAATCATCAAGAGAATAAGTTAACAAAACAAAATCGAAGAAAATCAATATGGAATAATGGAAATTATCTGCACAAGATCATAATCAAAGCGAATTTTGTAAACCAACGAAAGGCAGAAGAAAACCCGGTTAATTTATGAAAATACAAAAAGGAAAAATGTTTGGAAATTATTTTTTAACATACATCTTCATCTTGTGGCCACGTTCGTTAGCTTTCTATTATTATATGTATTAGCGAGATTTTGTTTTTCCACTTCTTCGTAAAGCAATTTTATAAAACATAACTAGATTTACCTCCAGATGGAAAAGTAAAACTTAATCGGATTTTGTTATTCGAAAAAATCAAATTGGAAAGAAAACTAAACATAAATAAAGGAGCAAAGTTTCATTGGGAAAAGTGGATAATCGGCTGACCAATACATTTAGCTTGCAAGGTATCTTGTTAATTCTGGGAAATCTCTCATCCATCCATCGAGACTCGAAGCCGTGATAGTTTTGAAAGTACTTTAGTAGAATATGTTTAATAAGCGAAAACATTACAGTGGTCCACAGCCCACCGTTAAATTCCCAACACCACTTCGTTTAATAGATTGTAACGCGAAACTGCCCTTTCGCGATTTTACGTTTTCCATTCAACTCCTTTTGCAAATAAGTTTGTACCACTGACTTGTAGGACAGCATTTTTTATTTACAAGTTTTAAGGCTTCTATTTATAAATTATATACAGGATCTTATATTTACAATGACTTCTGCCCGGTCTTGTCCCCTTGAATAATACGATTGAATTCTCTTGACTTGACTGGCTATGCCTGCAGAGAATAATCTGCTTATACACCTTTTTAAAAGCAAGTTAACAATACCTAAATTCATTACGACATTTTTCTATTCGTTCTATTAATCGTTGTTAATCCTTTCAACAATCACTAGCTGCATGAGTCAGGTAAACCGTCATGAGTGTGTATTGGATTTACCAAGAATACAAAACGGACGGACGGACAAAAACCTAATAACATCCATCGACAATTACTAAAAGCTTGAAAAATAAGCAGGTAAGAAAATTACATTCGGTCTTGACCGAATCTTTTATACCCATCATCATCACCGTGATCCTAAAAAAGGCAAAAGAAGGAAGAGAAGAACGGCACAATGTTTACTCCAGTTACTACACAGTTGAACAGACGTACAGATGGACACACGAACATGCTTAGGTTCATTCCAAATTTGAAACTGATCAAGAATTTATGTACATCTGAAGCATATCGAAAAGTGCCTAAATTAATCCAATTAATTAGTTTAATTTTATCGATTCAT
Source organism: Glossina pallidipes (assembly GCA_000688715.1). NCBI lineage: Eukaryota > Metazoa > Arthropoda > Insecta > Diptera > Glossinidae > Glossina > Glossina pallidipes. The sequence goes on from KK499779.1 coordinate 1,399,448, forward strand.
AAACTTGGGAGTTTAAAATAACGATTACATTAAGAGAAGAAAATTAATTACTTTCTACAATATTTAGATTTTTGCAACAATCATTGCATTAGAGCGAAAGAACAATTTAATTAGTTATGACAATTTTTAATAAAAATAATAAATAAATAAATTTACAATTATATAAACAAATTAATGGAATTAAAAATAAAACCTCACCAGGATCTACGGAATACATACAATACCTGCTTACTTAGTATTATCAAGCAGAGAAAAAAATTATATTAATTTACCGATTATCAGGCTCGTTTTTCGATGAAATTGAGCATTTCATCTATCACCTTAGGTTGCTTTTACTGGTTTTCGGGTGATTTGATAAAGGACTCAGTGTAGTTGGCAATCGCATTCTGCGTTTGTGATGTCTTGAGGAAAAATTTCAAAAATTGCTTTCAAAAATTTATCCTCTCCTTGAGTGAGTGAGATAGAATGATGAATTTAAGCACTTTTGTGCTAACGTTGTTCGCGTGGCTTTCACCAAAAGATTACGTTTTTGTTTTTTCTTTTAATCCAAAATATTACCAGCTCTTTACGCAAACAAATCCTAACAAACAATTTGGCTTTTCTTAAATTTTTGAAACAAACATCGATTTTTTTTCTATTTTTAGACCACAAACCACACACAGAAGCCCTCAAGCCACATTTTTCTTCTTTTTCTCCTTGGCAGTCTTTTTTTTTTTGTATTTTGGAGTGTAGTGAATGAGTATATCTCTTGGCTTTAATTTTTTCCCAACCAAGAAAAATTTGAGAAGGAACAAAAAAGTTGTCCTCCTATTTGTTGTCCTGCGCATTCTCTTTATTGGTCTGATGTTTAAGATGGCTACTATCTACGCCAAGTTATGAATCGTTATTTTCTATAGACTCTAAGTCAGGATTTTTTGCTTATTATAATCGTGACATTCCGTTTTCCACCTGCTCTTTTGTAATGGTAATCTTTCCGACAACACACGATACATAGATATATATATAGATGTGAATAAATCGATCCAGAATTTTAGCCCAGAGGTTTGATTTAAAACTTACTTAAGCATATTCTTCATTGTTATCTAATGCATACATCCATACATACACCCATGTACATTTGTATATTATACGTCTTGAGCGCCGTTCGATGAAAGGCACGATTGATCACAGTAATCATATTTCAATCAGATTTTGATTGAACGCAGTAATCATTTCAATTAACTTCCACTACAGAACAAGTCATTAGCCGAATTCAAGCTACAAAATAACTTAAAATGTAGAAAAAAAAATAAAAATAAACAAAAGATCAACATATAGTATACACCGGCATTCAACTAAGCCCTAAATTAAGATACAGGGATATATATATTGATGAATGAATATTTGCTCACTTATACATAATTAATAGTGACAAATGAGAAACAAAACCAAATATAAAAAAATATTTTGATTCAATTTTCGTGTGTTGTATAAGACTTGAAAATGTTTAGCACTTCATTATGCATTACAATGCTTTTAACCTTATTAACGGACAGACCAAGTAAACGATGATGATCGTTGAATATTTTACACATTGCCCGAAACGAATTGGTTCGGCATTGTGGTAGCCGCAAGAGCACAAAGTGCCTTGAGACCCTACTGGGGATGTGAATATTAATAAGTTCTGACAAGTAAATGAGCTTTAATCTATTAATACACTGTGGTACAAATAGGGTAGGATCCCATCTCAAATCTCGCAAAGCAAGCATCAACATCACCTCATCAGACTCCAAGAGGTCAACATACCATCTATAAGTAGTGGGCCAAACTACCGACGGGTATTCAAGAGTTGGCCTAACTAAAGAAGCACACAACCACTTCGTAACGTATAGGTTTTTGAATTCTTTAGACCACCTTTTTGTAGACCCTAAAAGGGATCTAGCTTTATTGACTGAAACCTCTATATGAATATCAAACTTGAGTTTTGAGTCGAACACAACAACTACAAGTCTTTTCAATTACAGACATCTTCCATTGTTAATACACTATTAAGAGGACAATGTATTGCACGACGCAAAAACATCCTCTTACATTTTTTTGAATTTATCACCATACCATTGATTACACACCATAAACACAAGTTCTCAAGATCAGATTGAAGAAGTTTAGTATCATGTATTGAGTCAGAGGAGAGGGAAAGTTTAACGTCGTCTGCAAGCAATAAAACACGGGAATGTTGAGTACAATCACGAAATACATTCACATATAAGGTAAATAAAAGCGGGTCAAGATGAATGCCGTGAGGAACTCCGGAAGTAACGCCGAAAGAGATAGCTACTGAACCAGGCAATCGAGAAACCAAGGCGATGTAATTTACAGACTAACAGCCTATGATCAACTCCGTCAAAACCTTTGGAAAATACCGTCACTTTGTTTGTGACCGGAAAATGCTTTGTAGGCTGGGTTACTAAACTTCAGAAGGTTGATCTACATTTTAACAAAACGGTGTTGGCAGCACGATGTAATTGACCGTGAAATCCTAGTAAGCGTTTTTGTTATCAGTGATTCCAATAATTTGGGCAGTGCACTAAGTTGGCAATTCCCTTATAATTCTCAACAAGTTTCCGAAAACCACTTTCATAAAGAAGAAAAGCAAAACTACTCTTCCAAAACGATCGGAAGTCATCTTATTTGAAACAAACATTAAAAATATGTGTAGGGGGAGAACATAATAAATCAGCTCAATGTTGAAGAATAGCAGATGGAACATCATTAGGATAAAGATAGTTAGAAGGCTTAGGTTTAAGGCGACAAGTAATATTTTTGATAAAAGGCAACTGCTCTAAGTGAATCGCAATATCACGCCGAAGGAAGGCGAGAACATGCAATATATACATTACAGGTATACAACAGCTTGTGCTTGGCTATCGGATTTATTGAAACATGCAAGCGGAAGAGTAGAATTATTTATTTGGTTGTGAAATCTTTTTACATCAAATATCAAATCCTAACTCTCAAAATTTGCATTGCAAGTATATAACGCTGTTGAAGGTATATGTAAGACTTTTGTATTAAATGATGCGATGTGTTTGTGAGTGCATGTTTTTTTTTTTATTGAGCATATAATTTGTTGTTACAGACGTACCCTCTGGGCTGTTGACATCGCCAACCTTTAGTGAAATAATCTTTATCTTGTTTTAAACCAGCAAAGTTAAGAATATTTTCTGCATAAAAAAATCACACACGACATATTTACAATTGCAAGTATTATCAATGCTTATAGACTTAACTAATCCCTGAATACGGCGATTGCTCATCTAATCAAATGCCCATATATCGATGCGTCAAATTTGCTTCTCGTATCGTTACATCAATGAAGGCATTTAAAGAAAATTAGCTTGGAATACAATTTCAAATTATTTTGACTGCATACCAAAGCCCGACTGTATTTGCAAGTTTATCCACTAGGTTTATTCAATTTGAAACTGAAACATAGAACGTATCTTTCAACGCCAGCCCAATTCATCAGCATCTAAATCTATCATAGACGGTTCAGAGTAATTTAAAGTTTTTCAAAGATTTCTCCATTGCCCGCGAGCATAATTCCTCCATCTAATCTAATCCATCTTTCTTCAATCTTTTTCGCCAATTTTACTTTGAATGCGACCATAATCTGCCCTTTGTTTCTTCTTTTATCAACCTCAGAACCCCCCCAGCCAATGTAAGCTTTTATTTTAATTTAATTTATGTTTATATTACATTTAAATCTTTTCTCACCATTGCATTTTGCACATTTTAGAATTTGTTACGAGCTTTTCTGAGCGTCACACACGTAATGACTGACGTGATTTACTCTCATATGTTGCGGCGTTCGTAAAAATACCAAACTTTGTTCATTTTGCGTCGTTTTAACGTTATATATATAATTATGACGGCAACTTAATTTCTGTCGTAATGAAATTACATTTCACTAATCTACAATAATAGCAATTAAGAGAACAAAGTATGCGGGAACGAGTATGATATGGGATTATTAAGAAGGACACACCAACAGAAATTTTTAAATTGTCCTAACAAAATGTGGGGTTTTCCGTAGCGTGCGCTCCTTAGCTAAGTTATTTAACGGCCAAACTTGTTATAGAACGCTTTGGGCGTTAAGTCATTGTGGGACAACAAGAAACAAACTAACAATTTCTAACCACAGGCAATGTTTACGTCGTTTGCTTAACATTATGCTGAGATATTTCTCTGATATATGACGAGAGTCTGATATGAACACAGACGTAAAGCTTTTGCAGCTATCCTACAACAGAGAATTGAGGTTAGAAAATGGCTTTCGAGACTTTCTCATACAATGATTTTCAAATGTAAACCTATTTGAACCCATACATTTATATGCACTTTTTTGACGGTTTTCAAATTTAAAAAAATCGCAAATCATCGATTTTTTGCGATAATGAACTTGTTACGTTTATAATTCACAATTTTCGAATGATGCAACGCAAAGCGAATAGCTAAGCTTTGTTCATTGGACAGCTTCTCGCTTTTAATAAGGAAATCTTCATAAAGCAAAAATGGAATAGAGATCCAATTATGATGTTAATGTAGAAATTACCTTAAAATTCGCCGATAATCTCTCTTACAAGATCTTTCACAAATTTTTTGTTTTCTTTTATAACTCATAATTCATATCCGCATAAATCAAATCACTGAAACACTTTATTTGCTATTTGTTGAAAAAATATTTAAATTAATTCATACACATATTTGATAGGTATGAACAGAGAGCGGGAAGAATCAATTAGATTTCACAAACCCTGAATGCTACAACTTAAGTAGAACACACTTGAATAAAAACTAAATTTTATTTGTCATAAAATCTGAAGCATAACCTCAAACACAACTGAAAACAGGCAGAATAAAAAATATATATACGTATGTATATATGCATATGTACACATTTATGCGAAACATAACAGTTCTCCAAAATGAAGAAATGTTGACAAAAATGTAAAGAAAACTCCTCATGCAATTATGCATGCAGAAAAAATGTGTTTGTATATTCATATAAAAGCATTAACAACAACGCAAAGCATGGAAACAACGAGAAGTGAAAAGTGCATGTAAAAACAAAAAAACAAAAAAAAACAAATAAAAATGAAATGAAAAATTTCAATTTGAACGATATGAGTTGTATATGCCTGTAACTATCTCCTTCCATACTCTATTTTTCTTTCTCTATCCATACATTTATATATATCTATATATCATTTATATATATCACATATGTATATATGTGTAGACTAATGCGTTGCCTTTACCTTGCCTTTTAAACCCTTAGGTAGTCTTCCGTTGCTTTCGCTGCCGCTAAAATTGCACATGATCCGAACGCCGTCAAATAAAATTAGTTGTATATGGAAATTCAACTAATTAACGAATAAATTCGTACACATTTATGCACTTTGTCTGTAAATTGGCTTTATTAAATCCTCTTCTTCTTCTTATTCGTTTTCTCTCCCGCCTTTATTTCTTACTTTTCTCACCCCTTAATATTTTACATACATATAAATATTTTGTATTTAAACATGTAAGCACGCTGCTCTGCTCTGCTTTTGTTAATACAAAAGAGAAAGAACATAAACGTTTAAAAATGAACTTAAATTGCCAAACAGATGTTGTTTACGGTTGTCGCTATTGCTGTGTTTTTATTTTACTGTCGTATAGACAATTAAAAGCGCAAAAGATCAAAAACGCATATCTGGAAAACACGCACAAAATGTTAATCAGAAGAGACGGCCAGTATATAAGTTTCATGTGTGTGGGACGAACGAGTAAAAGAAAACAACACGAGAATTTCAAAGGAAATTTATTTTGATAAGTTGAAGTGTGTTCTTATTTTCCTACTTAAAAACGCACTGATTTGTATTTTTTTAATTACTGTCACTGGCGACGCAACTGCTTTAACATTGAAAATCTTCTCTCATTGGAGACTAAAACAAATAATTGTAAGTATTTTCACGGAATCACTTAAATTTGTACAAATAAACTCAACATTTATTCCCGCATCATTATGAAATATTAATGAAATCTTTTCATGCTTGAATACAAATAAATCCACTCCTCGGTATATATTTTTTTATCTTTACACGTAATAATTTTTCACTTATTTTATGGCTTCATCCAAGTAAATGATTGCTTTTCAATTTTCAGTGAGCCGTGAAAGAAAGGTATTAACAAACATGTCGAGCAAAAGAAATCCGACAACATCCTTTCGAAGGATAGCGAACTACTATGCAAATTACAGAAATTGAGAAATGAGTATTCATTGCTAATAAACCACGTCACGACTCTTGCCATCACGATAACTTCACTTCTAAATTCGATAGTAAAATGTATTTGTTTCCTAAAGCAAATTTAAGCTCCGAATCCTTCAATGAAAGTTAAGATTGCCCGAATTGCGCAGTTGAATCTGGAAATTTGGATATACGTCATGTAGGAGATGAAACGACTATTGATCGAAATAAACAGGTAGAAAATCTGCCAAATTTAATGCAATTAGAGAACATGGCTTATAATAATTTTAAGTATTTAGTTGGAATTCAAAAACGAACGTCAACATTTGCATAGGAGAGACCCAGTGAAGCATTATAATTTGTGAAAAATACTCACAAGGCATAGAAGGTTACTCTGTTTAAGAAGACTTTCGCAAAACGTCATTTTTATGAGGCGAAACCTGTCAGTTTTTACTACATTCTGAGATTGCATATTTTATTGTCCGGTTCGAATAACGCTGTAATTGCGTATTCCGATGGGGCCTATTATTAACCAGCCATTAACTACAAAGAGACAAGCAATGGTATAAAGCTAATCATTTAAATTTGGAAGTTTGATTAGGGGAGCAAGGAAACCACCATAAAGGGAACTAAACAGAAATCGCGTTATAAGGTGAATATAATTAAAAAACACATAAAAATATTATTTTCGAGTTGTGCATTAGTCGTTCCAATTAATGTAAATCGGTTTACTTGCTTGTGGAATAGACCAAACTTATAGAGTAATAATCCCAAATGGTCAATAAAGATCAATGAGATCTTCATCAATAAAATCTTTATTGATACACCGATTGACTTGTGTATGATGAAAGGTTGCATGGATCATGCGCATCCGTACACATATAGTTTATTATTACGATTTTCAGGCATCTGGAAATTTGAATACTACAGAAAAGTATTAATTTGTGAGAAATAAAAATGTCAGATTTAGGTGAAAAGCAAACCCTATCACTGTTGTTAGACCCTCGTGGCAACCTTTTAACTAACATTTAAAACATGTTGTAGATATACTTAAAAAAAAAAAGCAAGACATGACGTGTTGAAAAGTCCAATCGAAAATTTCAATCTAGTAGTCGTGTGTCACTTGTTTACTCTGTAGTTTTACCACTCAAGTTTTTTAAAAAAACCCCAATTTATTTTCAGACTTGTCCAACTTCACTCAACAACTCAAAAAAAAAAAATATCAGACTTACCATGCAAACCAATGAACAAGAGAACAAGGAGCATGGTCATATCCCGATCACTGACAACAAGCTTGATTGTTGCATTTATTCATCGTATATTGAAACCAATTAAGTTGACCAACGCCGATGCTTGGATTTCTTATGGAATCACGATTTGTGAAGACCGAGGAGATAACAGATAAAATCAAAAAAAATAGCAATTCTCTTAATCCAACATCAATGAAAGACGACTATCCGCGTGAATCAGTTCTAAAAAACGCTCGTTGTTGGAATCATGATATTAAATTCACTCCAGTTGTGGCAACTGTGGATATGTATCACACTAGGTTCTCAAATGCACTAGGAGTTTCTATTCGGATAGGATCAATCTGTTCAGGATATCGTGGCTGTGCAGCAGTTACATCTGTACACTTTACTGAGTTATCGAGGTCCAAATAAAATGTTAATATGGCTTTTGAATAAAGTAGTCGGCGAAGAATTGGTTGCAATGTTCCAGGATGAAGCGGAAATCCGTTGAAATGTCTTATTCCATAACTAATGGATATGGGCTTATCCGCAAGAAGCGCATGTTCTGTCAATTATAACCATGTGTTTTATTTCTGGGCAAATTCGACATGCACACTTCGGAGACAATCGTTTCCTTTCGTGCGATATCGAGGACTTCCGGTAATCTTCAGCAGTGAACACTGCCTGACGAATGCGGCTTTGGCAGCAAACACGGCCGCACCGTGTGGGCGTCGGTTCTCGTTACACCGTTGATTCCAGGCAAATAGGGCGCGCAAATCGGACATGACTGTCGAATTTTTTGGCAGTTGCTGACAATGCTGAACGACAATGATGAAGCGATGACGGAGCGTTTCGAATTGAGCTTTGATCGCCTATTGTACCTCGTCGACGTCGACGGGTTGCCCTTCGCTCGTTATTGTTTGATGCCTGCCCTGATACAGTTGACATTAAATTGCTTCTACGTCGTGATCTAATTGGCGAACGTATATCAACAGCTTCATTAGTTTCGGATACTAAAATTACATCATCATCTTGTGACGTCGTTAGATCAATAATTGGGAAAATTTCATCGTTGCCATTTTGACGACCAAATCTTAAAGCACATGGTGGAGTCTCCGACAGATCAATAGTTGGTATAGCCAATTCGACACTGGCACCAGTTGCCCCCGCAGAAGTGGGGGCTGTTGCTTTTGAAAATCATCAAGATATACTTAAGATCCGGTAGGAAGGATTTCGCACTAGTGAGAGAAGAATTGGTCTTCGCGTACTTTTGTAAAGAAAACAGAATTGCACCTTCTCCAGATAAGTTTCTTCAACTTACTTGTCCTTCTAATAGAGCTAAAGGCTTGTTATGAACGCGAACTCAATAAATACATAACAGGTACCACAACTGCATTTACAACTGCATTCACGACTCTTATTATAGACAGAAATATAGCGTGTGAGTTATGTAAAAGGAAATGGATGCAAGGCTTTGAAAAAATATTTGGTTGCATTTGCAAGACAAAACGATAAAATATTCTGACATTTATAACCCTTTCTGTTTCCTACAGTATTTCATAATTAAATACTATGTTCTGTAATAGAAAAGCGTGAAGCACGAGACTTATTCCAAGAATAACGTGGACTCTAGTATGCCGCTCAGCCCTATTTGTCATTGTGCGAAAGTTTCATTTATATTCTGATGGGCAGAATAACGTTGAACTCCAACAGTTACGCATTATTTTAATCGTCTAACTTCGACAAAGGATTTTAATTGTCCGGATTTTTATGGCATTGCAATTTTCACACGGGAGGTTTGCACCGTAAGCATTTCAAGCGCAGGCTACCCTTGGAATAGGTATTTGTTGTCTCTGATGCAACTCTAATGAGGGGTAAGGAAGTGGTATGGTACACATAAGCCGTTTTATGATTTCCAAGGTTTGCAGATCAAAACTTTCAGTTTCATAAACTCCTTATTTTTCTTCTAATCACGCGGAACGAAATGGAAGTTGACTATACAATCAGCAACAGCATCTCGACAGTTTTACGTTGTTCATCGCACTCAAAATAAGTTGCGCCCTTTCATATATTCCAAAAGAAGAGATTTTCCTTTTCCAATGACTCAAATCCAGTCATTCTTTAAAATGAACCGCTCCTATCTCGCAATTTACGTTACAAGTTTGACTCATACTTTCGAGATGAGGCGACCCAAGATTTTTTTTCTTCTAACTCTTCTCGTAGAAATATCTTTAAGAAAAAATTGCAAACTGAATATATTAGTGAAGTGCGCTGACCAGCTTGAGATCAATTTATTTTTCAAGACAAAGTTTGCCCTTATAACCATAGAAAATCTTAACATAATACAATTGTTTTATAAGTCAGAGATCTGTAGATTGCAATATTAAAATGTACATGTATACCAAAATGAAAGAAAACTGTTAGAAATATATGTATGTACAAGTACGGCTGAAAGCGTTTAGGTGCTCACAATATAAACAACTCTGGCAACCTTTTAAGCAATATGTAAAATAAATTTCATATATAAATAGAAATAATTAGGAGGAAAAAAAGGCAGTTTTACAAGTAGATGCGGCGCAACTGTTTTGGCACAACTGTGGCCTTGCACAAGGGACATTGGCGGTTAAATTGCACTGCCTGACGAATGCAACTTTGGCAGTAAACATGACCGCACCGTGTGGACGTCGGTTCTCGTTGCACCGTTGATTCCAGGCAAATAGGGCACGCAAATCGGACAGGACTGTCGAATTTTTTGGCAGTTACTGACAATGGTGAACGAGAATCATGAAGCGATGAAGGAGCGTTTCGAATTGAGCTTTGATCGCCTATTGAACCTCGTCGACGTCGACGGATTGCCCTTCGCTCGTTATTGTTTGATGCCTGCCCTGATACAGTTGACATTGAATTGCTTCTACGTCGTGATCTAATTGGCGAACGTATATCAAGTGCTTCATTAGTTTCGGATACTAAAATTACATCGTCATCTTGTGGCGTCTGGCTTAGATCAATAATGGGGAAAATTTCATCGTTGCCATTTTGATGACCAAATCTTAAAGCACATGGTGGGGTCTCCGAAAGATCAATAGTTGGTATAGCCAATTCGACACTGCCACCAGTTGCCCCCGCAGATGTGGGGCTTACGTTTCCTTGCATTTGCGCTTGTGGCACATAACCGCTTGGCAGATCTTCTTCTGTAGAAGTTGTAAGGCGATTTTGTCGGCTGTCTGCTTTATTATCGGCATTTTTATTGGATTTTTTCGAAATCGGCATTGTAGATATGAACTTCCTGATAAAAGCTCACAGTAAATCTTTTTTTCTTTCGCTTGCGCGTCTGCTTCAATCGAAGCATGCGCAGACAAACGTGATTGCGACAATTCAAGAATCGATGTTTTTTACTTCTTCTTATAGCCAATATGTTAACCAATTGAATGCAGAATTTAGCGCAATGTTTTATTCCCACGATCAAACCTTTTTATATGATTGACACCGTCGTCTTTGATAGAACGCTGCCAATGTAAAGGAAATAGACTGCCAGAAATGACTGTAGTGGGAACAAGAGAAAACGCGTTAACGCCTCATTGAAATTAAATTAAAATTATGTATAGAAAAATAAGTCATTCGCTTAAAAATAAAAAGAATTCTTCTTTTTCACTAATAGTTTTATATTTTAGAACAGACTCTGCAATGGCGAGCTTTAACGTTTTCACAATACTCTATTCGTCTAACTACGGTGGATGTGCTAAGTGATATGGGCATTTCTCACACTGATTCAAGTTGAACAATCATATGTATGTAAAAAAAATAGTGGAAGTTCGAGTCCACGTTATTCTTGGAACAAGTCTCGTGCTTCACGCTTTTCTATTACAGAACATAGTATTTAATTATGAAATACTGTACGAAACAGAAAGGGTTATAAATGTCAGAATATTTTATCGTTTTGTCTTGCAAATGCAACCAAATATTTTTTCAAAGCCTTGCATCCATTTCCTTTTACATAACTCACACGCTATATTTCTGTCTATAATAAGAGTCGTGACTCCATATTCTCCCACAAAGTCTAGTAAATGCAGTTGTGGTACCTATTATGTATTTATTGAGCTCACGTTCATAACAAGCCTTTAGCTCTATTAGAAGGACAAGTAAGTTGAAGAAACTTACCTGGAGAAGGTGCAATTCTGTTTTCTTTACAAAAGTACGCGAAGACTAATTTCTTCTCTCACTAGTGCGAAATCCTTTCTACCGGATCTTAAGTATATCTTGATGATTTTCAATATATTCTGCCGCTTTCCTTCGGAATATCAAAATTTTTCTTGCACAAGTTTATAAAATTATTTAAATAACAAGGCATTTATAAATGGGCAGATAGAACAGTGTCCGCGTATTAGACTATTCCAGAAATTTCCTTAAAAAAAAAGCTCATTTCTGGATGAATGTTTTTATATATGCGTAGTCTGAAAGTTAATGAAGTTTAAATTTTTTAATTTATGGTTCGCAGCACAAATATTTTCCAATAGTTCCTCTTTTCACATTAAATTAAAACACTTCTTTTTTTTTTTCCTAACACACTATCCATAAATCATAGGGGTTGCGGTTTTCGGTCACAAAAAATGCCGCAATATCTAGTGAATCTCTTTCCCTGTGGTCTTTCAGTTGTACCGTTTTAGTTCAACCATTTAGTTTTTGGTGTCTAATCATATCACAGAATACACGCGTTCACAGTAATGATTAATGAGGCTGTTTTAATATTTCTTTCCCGCTTATCTCCCTTCTTTGTTTTTATTTGTTGTTTCGCGAGTGTATACACAGTAAATGAGTGATGTAGTGCACATTTTTCCCATTCGGTTTTGCTTTCGTTAGTTTGAAAGCAATTGCTTGAACGACATTGGCAACGCCTTTGAAATATCAAAAGGGGAACACACATATGTACGCGCTGTTTACTGAGCGCCATAAGAAAGTGTGAAAAACAATTTAGCAACTTGTCGTAGACACAAGAATATTTTTAACTCGACTATGTTAAGAAAATCATTAATGTGTATGCATAACGAAAACAATGATAACAAAGGAGAGATAATGATGATGGGGAGAGGAGATGCCAGCTACAAGCAGCTAAATGTGTTGAAAAATTATCTCCGAGAAATTCTCAACGTCAAGTAACACTAAGATGGTGTTGCTGTTGGCAACATGTGCACGTTTTAACACTTTTCATATAATATATTTATTTATATGGTTGCAAGTGTGCAGCATATACAAACATGTGTGCATATGAACACTTGACATTTACTATCTGTCATTGATAATCAGAAAATGTTACATTGCTTGACATTTTAGCTGACATGTTAGGTCGACGTTGTGCGGGTGTAATATTAACATTTTGCCTACATTCGCCTTTATGACTATTGGCATATAGTGTCTACTTTTCCAGCTTCCTTCATAAATATTATAAAAGTGACATTTTTGATATATACTGTGGCAAGTGCAATTAATAATACAAGTTTCGTGTTGAAACTTTACAAATCACAGGAAATATACATCAGAGAGATATATAAAGAATACAATTTTTATTAAAGAAAATGTCTGTTTAAAAATAACATTCGTTAATACCCTTAAAAAACTAAACTTAACGTCTGTCGAAGAATTTGTGAGTTTCTTGTTTGAGAACTGCAACTAAAAATAAATATTTCTTACGTTTCATTTATTTATATTTTTGTTCGTTAAAAATAATGGCAAATATTGAATACTTAGGCGCATAAATATATTTATCAATAGAAAATAATGAAATAATAGTCACCCAGACACGGCATAATATAATGATGGCACACGTCTCAATTTGATAAAATTTCAACGAAAATATATTGCTTACTTAAAGGAAAGCATAAGACTGCGTATCAATTGAAAAACAAATAATAGGTTGAGAATAATTATCAGGCTACATTTTAATAAAAATTTACAATGTTTTATAAATTTATGAATGCCATTATGTATTCTTCTACTTTCACTTCTTTAGGTTACAAAAATACGTGTCGATAATCATCCTCATATTCGTCATATTATCTGGAATCACTTTGTGATAGGATGGAAAGCTGCGCAGTCAGTTCGCGGTCTCAGAGAACTTTTCGGTGAGGGCACAATCAGCCAAAGTCCATGCAGAGAATGGTTTGGCCATTTCAAAACTGGCGATACTAGTTTGGAAGATAAGCCAAGAAAAGGTCGACCATCGGATTTCGACGATCAGGCACCTTTGGTAGCTGTGGAAGGAGAGGAAAGCTTGACAACTCGAATGCCGGCCGACAACTTCAACGTGGACCATTCAACCATCGTTCGTCGTCTCAAAAAGCTCAAAAAGTAGATGGACACTACGCTCCGGATTTACCATTTAAAAATGTTTCTGTGGAATTTTTATATTTTTTTTTTATAATAAGTAGTGTTCAAGAATATCATTTAAAAATACCAGTAAATTATGCACCAACATATTGGTACTAGTAGATATAATTATTTTTTCATATCTTTTGGAAATTTCACAGTAAGCATAGTATTTAAACTTCCCTCTATTAAAATGAACAGCCAGGGGATATCTTTGACTTATGGCATGGAATTATGTACATTGCACAAAGTATGTACTAAATCAATAAGGCACTATTCTTTCTAAGCGTAACATTACCAGCATTAACACTAATCAAATTTACTTGATCGTGTGATAGGTAAATCATTTGCAGAGTTAATACGCTTTATAGCAGGCTTAAGACATGACGTGTGCATTCAAGTCAAACATCTTACCTAAAATCGAGCACAGTGTACAGCGGATAGTTAAAACAAGAGTGGAATACGCAATTTATGTGAGGCCTGTACCTGTATGCACCAAGGAAGGAGTATTTGATTAAAGGATTTTTGTTACCTGAAATCGAGCTTATCGACGAATATAGCTAATTGATGAAAAGGAAAAATGTAAGAACACGTTTTTAGACAAGGATAGCCAATTTAATAATTAGCTATAAATAATTTGCGAAATTTAGACAAACTTTGCACAAAAAATAATCGGTTTTTCAATCTATTTTTCGCTTTATTAATATTTGTGTACAGAAAATCTAGTCATGGGGTCACTTTTTAAAGACACATGATTTTACTGCACTAGTGCAATGCAAGCTATATGTCCTATTTGTTACGGTGTACCGCATCACTGCTGCAAGACACGGCGTAGTTGCTTTGATTCCTTTTTACGCTTTGTTATATCACTTGAGAGTGAGAAATATGTAAATCAATGTAAATGTAAACGTGGACAACATGCGTAGTTTGGGGAGTAAAAATTAAGAAATCAGCATAAATATCGGCGGGCAAGATGACAAGAAGAGTGAAAGTAGAAAATATTAAAATAATATATCACATAACACAATATTTTAAACTGCACATAAAAAAATGACAATCATGCAACTAAATTATATGAACAAGATATACAATAATGCAACCCAAGGAAAAAACTTGCAAAATTTTATGTTCACATTAAAATCGCCTGCACTTCCTCTGTTTCATATAACAGGGAAGAAAGCGAAATTCTCAAATTCAACCATAAAGCTTCCACTTCTAGCGTTCATAAACTTGCGCTTGCGTCCCAATTTGTGTTCATGTACAGTTTCTCGGCGAACAGAACACGCATAGCCTGTTACAATAGATGAAAGTGTTGCAAATCTTTGAGAGAAACTTGCATATGCTTAAAGGCTATAGAAACATTTGTTAGAGGACCGATAGCCTCCGGGCTAGAACTTAACTACAATTGTGGCCAGTTGGTGTGCCGTTGCAAGAAACGAGTGATTCATCGGCTGTCCTTGATCCCTTAGAAGAGGGCACTTTACTTTTTCCTATTAGTTTCTTCCAGCAAGTCATCTTCCATAGTTGTCCCGTATATTAGTATAGCAGAATTAAAACCCAAATCAATTAAGTTCTAGTGAGGTTAGTGAGTGAGCAATAGATTATTTTGGTCGGTACTTTTTCAAGGCCTTGGAGCGGTCCTATAATTACGCTTACACCGGCCAAGTGGCGACAATTGCATAGTAAGCAAGTTGCGCATAGAAACCATGTCTTCATCGATCTAAAAATCCTTCAAATTCAAGGATTTTGTTAGCAGGTCCGCATTATTTATGAACTCATAATCTCCAGTTAAATTAGCAATATGTTCGTTATAGAAATCAAGCAAAAATCATATTTTATTTGTTAAAGTGTGAACAGTAAAATCTTTCTCGACACTTTTTTATCAGTAAATAATTTTTAAATTCTCTACTATTTTCTCGGTCGATTCAAACCAAATAATCTCTATATTTCTCTAGGACTTCTTTCGCCACTGTCTACGAGCATAGAGACGTTATGTAACTTTTCAGTAGAATAGTGCTAGCGTTGCATGTCTTGTTCGCTATACACTAACTGGTGTCTAAGAAAGCAATGTTTGGTACTTGCTGCGAAGCAATGCACGATGTAGAAAGGTTTACATAAACGGATTAAAGTTGTGCTATAAGCCTCGGAAACTCGAGCAATCAATGCGTTTCTCTTATGTACTCACTGAAAATGAGTTTAATATCTGACGGGCGATTGAGACCTCTTTTAAGTCCTAAGTGATGAGAAGTCACCACCAAGCGCATCTTACATTTACGTACCCGTTATTTTTTTCTAATGCACATGCGAAGTCCTTTAAGCCTAAATCTTCTACCTATAGTGTTAATGTCGTCAAGTCAACTAATTGTAGTTGCAGAGGCGGCTTCTTCTGACTAAGATTTAATTAACATTGCGTACGATAACGAAAAAAAGAATTTTGTGCAAAATTCAAGTGCAAATGTTGTTTGTGTTTATAGAATTTTTGTACAACCACCGATAACAATTAGTCTTGTGTACTAAAGCGCATAGCAAAAGCTGTTTCAGAGGTCCCGGTGGCACATCGTGATCTGCACGCCTTTCCAGATTTGAAGCACTTGCTTTGGGTTTTAATTTACATACATAGGCTATCACTGCATTGGATCACTGCATTTACATCCATTACAGCACATTAAAAACGCTATAGTCCTCGTTTCTTATTTACAGATTCGGCAAAAGAATGAATCTTTGCATTGAATGAAAAACGCCGCCCAAATACCAAGAGGAGGATCTCATTCTTCTCTTGTAGTGTTAGGGCAATCCGGGACAGGCTAAGTATAGAACATGTGCTGTGTGTAAGATGTATATTCTGTGTGTGAATCATTAGCGAAACGTTGCTTTCTCCCCAATTGGACAGATGAGGGGATTGATCACTAAATAAATACTTTTCAATTTTTCTTCCTGATTGCTCTGCCATAAATTGTATACCTGTTCATCTGTCATTCTCGTGAGTTCTTAGCCTAACTTGATTGCTTTATTGTCTTTGAAGAAACGAACAGCTTTCGTAATCTGTCTTTTGTTATGCTGCGCGCTCGACAATTTAAAAAATTTTCACAAATTTATTTTTACGAAATAAGTGATTTTACAGCAAGCAAAAAGGAAGCGACATAAAAGGAAGGCACGCTAACCTAACAGCAAGAACATAGCGAAAGAATCCACAATGTTTTCTTTTTTTTCTTCTAAAACACGATTTCTCAGTTACGAGGAAGCGTAATAAAAAGTCAAGTTAAGCTATTCTTCCCTGATATGCCTAAGAATTGTTACCTATTAAATTTAATTTCTGTCAATCTACGCGTATAAGTCACATATCTAATTGGATTACTCTTCGCTCAATCCACGTCTAAAAAAAAGAAGTTAAATCTCATCTAATTCTCTTTTTACACGATATTTTATGCTTTCTGTAGGTGTTCGCAATTCAGTTAAATTACATCGATTGTGTGCGTATATGAGTGAAATTCCCCGAATTATGCATGGAGTGAAGACGAAATTTAGTTTGGTTGTGCAAAGTATTATTATTATTATTATCTAAATTTAGCCAGAGAATAAATTCTAGGACTAAAGTCTTAAAAGCACTAGCATCTAAGGCTTTCGGCTTTTTATTTATTTATTTATTTTTTTATTAATATTATTATTATTTTTATTATTAAAAACTCTACCGCACTTGAGGTTTGAACCCACGACCATTGAATTGCTAGTCGAGACTCTTGCCTACTCGGCCACTCAGGCGGATGTTGTGCAAAGTATAATTTATTTTTTATAATACATTTAATGAATTAAAACGTGTAACTAGGAAATAAATTCTTCAGTAAACTCTCACAAGAATTTTTTAATGTTGTTTATTGCCCTTTTCGGTTCATAGGTGTGGAACGATTTTACTATTTTTCCATTTAGCCGGTATCTTTTTTTACAGGAGTTATATTTACACAAATTTTTTGGGAACGTATGTATCGTGTAAAAAGGGAATTAGGTGTATTGTGCTTAAAGCATTGCTCAACGTTTTCATGTAGAGATTATCACAAGTGCTCAGAAAACAAACAGAACACTTTCAAAAAGTAAATTGAAACGAATGGAGTTTGATTAGATCAATTATTAGATGTCTTACAGGCGCTGGTTCGCTTTGCATAAAACGAAAAAAGGAAGAAATCAAATTTCAATTTGTTTTCTGTTTGTTGTGGGAACAGGTCGAGAAAGTCATCTGATCCAAACCATTTTCAATAGTGCTCGTCCTTGGGCCAAAACACTTTGGTGTATCAAATTTTATCTCGAAAATTGCGACCTATAAGTTGAACATGCGAAAAGTAGGCGGATAGATAGACAGAAAAAAACTTGAAGCGAATCGAACGATATAATAAATGATGGGTGTTGTGCACATGTTGTTACACCACAAGCGGTGTAGGGTATAAACATATGTGCTTTTAGAAGTGCGTATATCTCAAGATTGAGTATAGAAGTTTTTGCAACTGTCCCTCGGTCTATATGAAATCTGAATATTTGGTAAACATTGTAAGCTCTCTGCAGCTGCACATAACTCACTAGCAGTCAGGCAAAGCAATTTAATGCATAAATAATTGTTATTCATTAAAATTTTCGTGAACGCGTATGTATCAGCTGCTCCTTACACATGTGGTATTTAAAACCATAAGATTTCCGCATTCTTGTCGGTAAATAAATGACTCAGTTTGAATTCGTCTGTATGTATATCGCATAAACCGCCTGGACGTTTGTCTGGTGCCTTTTTATTGCTTTTTGGTAGAAATATTTCTCTTTAAAATATTTACGTCAGGGATTAACTTTAAACCGGATAAAGAGAAATATCACTAAAAGCAAAGGGGTTGCCGTGGCGAAATGGGGAACGGTACCAAGCACACGCACGCAGCAGATAATTTCAATGTGTCCATGCTTGCTTATTCTGCCTGTATGTGACTTATTACGTTTATGCCCTTTGGCGTGAAGGCGTACTGTAAACATTGGTGATGTTTCATTGGCTTTTGCAAAACCGAGTGAAACCAGATGGAAAGTTTATGTTATTTTTTTTTTTTTTTTGCTCCCTTCGTTCATGGAATTGCTTTATGCAGCAAAAAGAGAAGAGGGAGAGAAAAAAAAAGTATGCTAAAGGCAATATAGAGGCAATCAAACTAATACATTGACAAATATTCAGATCAATTTGTGATTGTGCTAGCGGGAATGAGTTTTTCTATAAAAATTATCGCTTGTTGGTAAAACTCAAGTAAGTAACTTATACAGAGAGATTATGGTAATTCTGAGCTTTTAAGAAAATATCATTTAGTCTGCAAATGATAGCAGGAGTAACTATTCCAACTATTCACTGAAAAAACGGAAAGTTGGAAAGTTGCCAAGTTGGAGAAAAGTTCACCTTAACCTGGAAGGACGGTAGGTAAGTTTAAAGAGCACGCATATAAACTTAAGACAATTTGCTTAGTTTTTTTTGCGCAACACTAATTATATAACACGATCCTTTGCAATCGCTTCCTCTTTGGTTAAATGGCCTCGTTTAACGAGAGCTGAACATTCCATATACTGCCTCTTACATTTTTCATTAATGAAAAAGGCATTAAGTGTTGAACCGCTCTCTCTTCGCTCGCCGCTGTTAAAATCTTGGCTAATCTCCTTTCCTCCTCTCATCAACATGCTTAAATTCAGGGATTAATCCCACATTAAAGTTATACGTATAGTTAGTATAACCTGCATGTAAGTATACTACGTCATCTTAGAAAAACTAAAAAAATGGCCGAATATTTTATATCGACCAACTTAGTATTGATATAGAACATGCAACCATTCATTGTAGCATTTTATGGTTAATGAGCAATTGTTTTGATATCTTCATTTTTGCGACCTAGAGATTGTTTACCAATGATGTCACACAAGCAGAGTAGCGAACGGATGAGCAGACCGATGTGCTTAAAGCTATTCAGTATTTGATACTGATCCTCAAAAATATATATACTTTATGGGAGGTCTGACGTCTTCTTCTGGTTGCAAACGTTTGGACGAAGTTCTTCATCATCTTTCGGCGGCGACTATGAACAACCACTATGTTTTCAAGATATTACAAACGTGCTTCATATTATGTCCACAGCTCGTAAGGTTAAATTTTTTGAATGATTAAAACACACAGAAATAAAGGGACCTTTAAAAGCCTTTTTGGCCAACATGAAAAGCGAAATAGATCTACCGCATCTATCCCCTTTTTCGCTATTTTCTATTTACGTGTTTATTCATTTATTGAAATCATGCTAAATTTCTATTTTCGATTTCGTCAACCTAAAACGCTAATTAAAAAATTTCCATGTCAACTTCAAATATCGACCGTAACTGTCTAATTATTAGACAAAACAATGTACAAACAAGTACGAAAATTATATTCGGTTGTGACCGAATACTTTGTACCCCATTACCTTAAAAGACACAAAAAGGTGAAAGAACTAAATTTTCATGCTTTCTAACATGTAGTGGGCGCAGGTGATTTTTCTATTTTCGATATAAAAGTTTTTATTGAATGGGCGAGCGGGCGTTGTAGGCTTGCCCTGTGAAAAGTTTGGGTCAACTCCAAACTTTTTGGTAAATTTGTAGGTGACATCTTCATTTTCTCTAACGGGAGAATGTTTACCATAGATACTCAGTTGGGCAGACGGGCAAGTGGACATCGGAAGGACGGACATGCTTAGGTGCATTCCAAATTTGAAACCGATTAAGAATTTATATACTCTACGGGTGTTTTGAAGCTTGTTTATGCGCGTTATGTAGGCATTAAAAAAAAGTGGGGCTGATATTCCCCATTTTTGTACAGATACTATAACATTGTGCAACGAACGTACTTTAAAATTTTTGTAGATTTATCTGCCGTACTTAATGAGCGAAGAGCAAAAAATCTTTTATTCGTTTCGAGAAGTCTTTTGTTCGTTTCATTGTACGTAGTTCTATACGTGTGTCCTTCGACCAATTTGGCTTACTTTCAATACCAAGCTGTGTGTAGAAGCTTGCAATGTCTCTTTAAAATTTGAAGTCCATAGCTTCGTTCTTGGGGCGAGGAAAATGGTTACAACAGATATTAACAGGCGGACAGACGTACATGTTTAGATCGATTCAGAATTTGGTGCTAATCAAGAATATATATACTTTCAGGGGTTTCTGAAGTTTCCTTCTTGCTAGCGTTTTGACAAAATGAGTATACCCCTCCATAAAAATGGAGCATTACACGAGATAGCAAGGCGTTTTCATTGCCGAACAACATTTAGTGAAAGTTTGGCTACACCTCTTCGAAAATGAGGCTGGTCAAGCAATGACTGAATGCTGGAGCTCGATATTGGGTTATGATACCCCAGTTGTTTCTGCCTAAATTTGATGGTATTGATGTGAACGATGTGTGATTGCAACAAGCCGTTGTCACACGTCATACACTGCATAAGATCTTCCCTGGTCGTGCACTCTCTGGTTTTAATGATCAGAATTTCGATAAAGGGTCACCAAGGGATGACCAAGTCATGGAAGTCATTTCCCCGATTTACCATTTCACATGTAACCCTATCTTGGCCCTATCCTTGTCTACTATGTTTCAATAAAAATATCACTAAAACAAAAATTACTCTCTTCCCTATTTAATTCGGGTACTGTGTAAATTTTGGGACACCGGGATGCCGTGTTGTAATATTCGCTAATTTTGCACGGTGTTGTATCGAAACCACATTTCGCAAATGCCGTGCTACGTGGAGTAACGCCTGCATATAAATCGATGTAACAATCATCGAAGAGTGGAGCTGCATGGGTTTTGCCATGTTATTAATCCAGAAATATCCGCCTACCAATGTCTTTCTGGCCGATGCGAAAAGGGTTATGATAGAAAATCGAACGTTCCCATATGTGACAATTAGTTGCATGTGTTGCTAAGGTCGCCATCGCCATCGGCATCGAAGAGCATGGGGGCTTTTTCGAAGTTTGTAGGGCGTCCGATAATCGAGATAAGATTATAAACGTCGTTCAAATTTTTATCCTGCCTACCCTAAATGGGTTAACAATTCTTAGTTCGATCTACATTGATCAAGAAAGTCCCAAGATGAGCGCACATGAACATTGAAGTTAATTTCATGTGATAGCGTTGATGAGAAATTTTTTTTAAGGTGCTGGGTAATCAGGATTCAGTTGAAAGAGAATTCCTTTTCTTCTTCCTTCTATTCCAATTTAAATGATGGCAAAGCTAAAGCAAGACAACGGCAAAAAACAAATTTTAAAATTAAAATTTTTATTTTACTTTTATTCTTTCAGCTCTCATAAATCCTGCAAGATTAAAAATTTCCATTCACTATGAGTAAGGATGGGTTTTGTGATTTTCTTTCTTAGTTGTTTTTCTTACATGTATTTTAAAGAACTTAATTAAATTTCTTTTATGGGACTTATATACGTTTTATGGTAGTCTCTAATGTTCTTTCTTGCCTTTGTGCTTTACAGCAATTTCTGATGTGTTGCGTTATCATTAGTTGGTAACATCTTGCCTATCAGCCCCGTAGTATTCGCCTTTGCTCGTAATCCTCTACATGCTTGAGTAGATAAGCGATAGTCTATACGTACACTCTCCGTATGTGACTGGCGCAAAAAACAAAGTAATAATACGGGAAATTCCAATAATTGTTCTGCGTGTTATTTTTCTGTTTTTCCTTTTTCTTTACCCGCAGCATTCGCAACTCATTCCACTCATTGCTCACTTAAGCTTTCTAAGTTTGAATAAATACAAGACCATTGAGAACTTTTGTTTATATAGCAACCGGCACCGCACCGCTAGAATAACAAAAACAAAATCCAGAATTGTTTTGATAGAAAGGAAAATAAAGGAAGATTTTCACAGCATTGTTGTTTTTCTTATTCTTACCCCATTTCTACATGATTGCTTAGCTTCTTCTTAACTTCCTCTCTTTTTTTTCCTGAAATGTCACATTTTTCTGGCAGTTGTTCATAGAGCATTGTTTACTATTTCATCACTTGCTGTTCTACTAATTTTCGTAAGTCTGGAAAGTCGTTTTAGAGGCGCCATGAAATATGTCTGTATTCCCGATAGTAAACCATATCAGTTTTTTAAATCTTTTTAACATTAACTAAGCATTCATCCTCTCGCTTAGGTGTTAGAAATTTCAAGGTCGCGAAGAGTTAAACGTCAAATCTCTACACAAAGTCCGAGCTTAGATTCCCAATTACTTTCCCAAAATAAACAAAATCGTTCAAAAGCCAAAATATCTTCAAATGTTTTGCTGTTTATGGAGCTTTCTTTTAAGTAAAAGTGTTAAGTCGTCTTATTAAGATGAAATGTCGGTGATATCAACTGCCTGCGCCTCACGAAAATGTAACCCATGGACCATATCACTTGAATATCACGGTTTCGGTTATCGGTCTTAGTTTATCATCAACCATCGCTATTAGGTTACGAGCAGAAAGTGGACTTCAAAAAACAAACCTTTGGGAGCATAATCATTAGGATTCTTTTTACGATTTCGGGTGCAAGCCTGTGATGCTTCGATCTCAATCGGTGACGGTAAAAGCTCAGAAGTGTGTGAAATGCACGTGAAACACATAACCTTTTCTCGTCTGCACTGCTCTTTTCAGAAGAATTGTTAAGGTTAGTGTTTCGCCAAAGCTGATTCAAGCCTTAGTTACTAAGCAACTTACGCAAGCGATTGTGTCGCTAGTTTCTCCGCGTCAACATGGTTTTACCGAAAGGAAGATCGACGGCTACCAACTTGTCGGTACTTACAGACGATGCCTTCGAAGCGGTCGAGGAGTACAAGCACACTGACGTAACTTACGCTGATTATCCGAAAGCATTTGACAAGACAGATCATTTATCTATTGATTTCCAGGCCAAAGTGTCTTGGGTTTGCTGATAAAATGGTTTAATGCTGATGGAGTTACCTTAAGGATCGTTGTCAAGGGCTACTCTTTAATTCTTGTCTTTCTCGCACAATTTCTGTATTTCTGTCTGGCGTTACTCAGAGAAACGAACCATCGTAGGCCCACTCTTTTGTCTCGATTCAAAATGATCACCTGGTCGGAAATGAAGGGCATGCCGTTGAGTTTAAAGCAATGTAAGAAATTATTATTGCCGTGGGAAAGCTTGCTGACTACGCCACGCGTAATTCGTAACTACGTTGTGGAGAGTGAATCGTGCCTTAAAGATTTAGGAATCATACTTGACTCTAAGGTCAGTTTCGTATTCCAAACTCTGTACATAAAGCCAAATCTCTTCTGGGTTTCATTAAAAGATCAAAGTCTAACGACTTTGGTGATCCGTATATTGTGAAAAGCTTGCATACGTCCTTGCTTAGAGCCATCCTAGAATTGTGGTATGGCTATGAACACTACGTGGAATTTATTGAGCCCTTGCGCAGCTTGGGTGGGTATCCACCAGCCGCGCTCATTAATTTACTGTCGTTTCGGAACAGGAGGAAAATGCTGGGCATGTTACTTATGATTAAGTTAATGAAGGGTGCTTTTTCTGACCCGGTATTGTTGCGTCATATTTCTTTCAACGTCTCGTCTACGGTTCTGAGGCAGCACGTTGCTTTGCGTCTAACAACACGGTCGTACTAATTATACTCTTTATTATTCATTTCGTGTCTTATGTGTAATTGTAGATGAAAATTACAACACCTTGGATCCGTTCTCTTGTTCTTACAATGTAATAAAAGAAAATGTGTTGACTCGATACTCCACACTTTAAGGTAAATTAAATAAATATTGTTCTTCATGCAGTGCATGAGTTTTAAGATCGGTTGAATTTAATATTTCTGCCTTTATTATGACGTAGTTTTCTCTATTAATTTTTTAATATTTGTTATCCTCATTTGTAACAGTGGCTGATAAGTATGCTTTGTAGCTTAAATCAATAAATAAATACATGTCTCTCTAATGAATTCATATAAAGTGTTGGGTGTCTTTTGCTCAAATTTTTATATCCTTTGCGGAATAAGCGTACATTAGTTCGTGCTGATGTATACAACACTTAGAAGGACGTGAGATAGATCCACCCGTTATTATGTTGATCGATTCCGAATCACTTCCTGACTCGATCTAAGCTTGTTGGCCCGTTTGTAGCTTAAATCAATAAATAAATACATGTCTCTCTAATGATATTTTGGAAGATCGAAAGCATCTATAAAGCTAATAAAAAAAATTGTTTTTTCTAAAAAGTTCACAGTAGAATTGATCGCGTCGTCTGACCTAGCTCCTCCCGCTAACAACTTACCAAAAGAAAGCGCTTAAAACTACTGTTTCTAGGAACGTCTCTCTTAGTTACAGGGTGCGACAGTGAGAACTAAAAAAACTTACAGTTTGCTATTGTCAACCTTAGGCCTTTATTAATAACTGCCTTGCAGATGGTAGATAAACTTTCCTGGGTCTAGGAAGCATATTTCCAAATTTTACAATCCAAAAGCAAATATATTAGTATGTCTGTCTATCTTGCTTTGTTGTTATCATTTTCGTGCTCATCACTTTATTAACTTAATCATCCACTAACGCTCTCTGTTTGCTCGTCTGCCTACGTAAATAAGGCAGAAATTGGAAACCAAGCACTTCCTGTGATCAACTTATGCATCCAAGTAAAAAAAAAAAATTCATTATAAAATGAAAGGTCTTTTATTATAGAAAAATGTTTTATCGAAACTTAATTATTTGCATCCACTCTCAGCCAAAACATAAACACAAACTTGGTTTGCATTCATTTACGAGTGCTATTCTATTAAAAGTGTTTTTATATATTACCTGCAAATATTTGATCTAACTTTTTTTGTCTACAAAACACTACAACAACATCAAGAACATGAGCAAAATGTTAAATTAATAAACGAATGCTGTTGTGCAAGTTGTATGTCACTATTAAATCATTATTAGTTTAATGTGAGCTAACACATAGCGCCCTATACAAGTACTCCGATGCATTGAACGACTAGACTGTAATCGGCTTAAACTGCCTGATAACACATACTGTTGCTGCCACATTTACCGCAAACCGCAAAACTTTAGCGTAATTTAAACTAATGACCAAAAATTTGTCAGCAAAATTTAACCACAATTTATATATGAAAGAACAGAATTACAAATGCCCAGAATTACATGGACGGACAAACAGCAGTAAGGCAGGCAGGCAACCAGATACACAAATACTAAGTGGCAAATTTTATGATAAAATATATACATGTATCTGTATATGTAAGGGTACTTGTACTACACACTTTATTACCATTGTAGTAAATGGTTTTAATTTTCCAAACCCGCACGCAGTGTCTAGGCTTAGTTCATGCATACACACAGCAACCATTGTTTTAGGTAAAATATTTTGTTTTTTTTCGCTTGTATAATACTCTCTGTCTTTGGCTGTGAACCTTGTTGTTCACAGTCAAAACTTCTATGTGTACGTACACGGATTTCACCAGAAAAAAACAATACGTAAATAAATAAATAATAAATAAATAACAATAAGCCAAAGCATTGTCCGCGTGTCTCGTGCGAATTTTACTTTGTTGCAAATAAAAGGTAAATGCTTACATATGTCTCGGTGTAAGTTATGACATGTTTATTAAGTTCTTGGTATTCTTTTTTTTGCAAAGAGAATAATAGCGTTTTCTTTTTAAATGTCGTTATTATTCTTATTATTATACTTTCAAAATAATCTAATTGAGTGTAATTTTATGGACAAGCCGTGGAAGTTGTTTTAAAGAAATGAAAAACAGGGTAATTGCTTTGTTCCAATCAAACGCTGATGTTTATCTTCATTGACGCGCTTAAGTGCTTGGATTTGCGTTAATGCTTTTTAAGCAATCTCTACATTGATTTAAAGAAGCTTGTTGTGTTTCTGAGGAATGCTGTCGAATGAGTTAAAATCATTCAGTATGATTCTGTGTATATTCACTTTCCATTAAAACAAAAGAATAAGCAAATAAAAACAAGTAAAACATAGTTACTAAGGCATTATGTGGGAAGTGATCCGAGTCATTTCTTGTTTGGGCCAAAACACCACACATGTACCACATTTTATCGAAATATCTCACAAATTGTGTCCTGAAGGTCGAGCACAAGAATAGAAGCCGGACAGATGGATGGACAAGCTGTGTGATTGGTATCATAAGATTTGGGTCTATCTCAAGTCTTCCTAGATGTTGTGTACATCTGCACAAACTCAATAACACCCTCGCACCACAAGTGACGTAGGATATAAAAGAGCTTTTTATATAATTTGCTATACTACCAACTAGTAGTTAAAGTATAAGTACAACCAACTCTAAGCATCTTTGTCATCGACTGTTTTTTATTAGCCATATTAAGTAAAGAAAACAATTCGAGGAAAATTGTTTTATGGACATGCGGTGGAAGTTGTTTTTAGTGATGAATCGCTTTGTCCGAATCAAAAGTGATGCTTGTCCTCATCGACGCGCTTAAAGGCTTGAAATTTCATGGATGCATTTTTAGCAACTTCTACATTGATTTAAAGAACTTTGTTATATTGCTGAAGAATACTATCGACTTAGTTAAATTCGTTCAGTATGTTTCTGTGCGTATGTTCTCTCTATTACACGAAGAACATCAGCAAGTTAGGAAAAACAAACAAAAACAAGTAAAAAAGAAAAAGAAGTTAGAAAGTTATATTCGGCGGGGGGCAGTATCTCGCATACTCACCACTATGTTTTTCGCATTCTACTCTACAACTTCTTTTATTTCATACCCATATCGCTGGTATTATTCAGAAAAAACTAATCACGGTATCTACCGAATTCCTTTTTGGAATTAACCTATTTTTAGGCAGATAATGTAACTTTATTTGAGGAGTATGCAAAATAGTCTTAAACATTCTGCCTTGTTTACCTTAGGGTAAATAAGTGTAAAACTTTAAAAAAGTGAAAAACAAAATTTAATCACTTGTAACTTTGTGTGGGTATGGAGGATTTTTCCCATTTTTGCACGTAAAGAGTAAAATGTTTCATAAAGTAACTGTGGATATCTGGGAAACGAGCAAACACCTACAAATATTTGTTAAGAAAAACGGAGAAGGGTTCAGTTTATGCTCCACTGCGGGCTTCTATTCTGAGCAATTTCGCCCATTTTCAATACCAGCCTGCGTTTAAAAACTTCCAATATTTCTACCAAATTTGAAGTCGATATCTTCATTTTTATGACCGGGAGAACACCAAAAACAAAAAGCGCACAGACGGACAGACTTGGGTAAATCAAGTCAAAATTTATTACTGATCAAGAATATATATGCCTTGCAGGGTCTCTGAAGCTTCCTTTTGAGTCTCGCATACATTACGGAAAAAAACCTAATGAGTATACAATGGTGGATATAAAAACAACAGACACACGATACATTTACACTTTTATTCCACAAGAATACAAACAATCAACCACATTCATACAATATTTAAAATTGTGGAAGTTTATCTTTCTTCTTTTTTTTAGTGTTTTTGGAATAACGGTACAAAAGATTCGGTTGCGGTCGGTATAATTTTCTTACTTGTTGCGATAGAAAACTGGTCGAAACCTTTCGATGCCCGATTTTTGAAAATGGCATGCAGCACATCGTCACAAATTTTAATCTTTTTCACTCAAATTTTTAACAATAGTTTTAAAATAACACGCAACATTTAGTAAAACGAGCAAGACATATTCCATAAGTTATATTAAAAACTTTCCGTTATAATCAAAAAATGCCTTTATTGTGGGCATAAAAAATTGTACTTTGCCTTTAAATACTCGCCAGTTACATAAAAATCCAAATTTCTAAAATCCTACGTATTTCACCGGCTATGCGCGGGTAGGTTAAAAGATTGGGTTCTATTTTTTTGCATTCAAATTTGCATCAGCTACGCTGTGTGCTACAGAACCTCTTCAACTACATACGTGTTGATGCGTGGTGCTGAGAATTTTTAATATTTTTTAAAAACAACCTTTTCCTTTAAATTGTTAGATAGATCCTTATCAACTTCCTTCAATATTATTATTCGATCACTTTTCCTTCCGCTCCAGCAAAAATGCTTTTTAATGAACTCTCTAGCGTATTAGTAATAATAATAATTTAACCAAAAATAAATATTTTCTTGACGAGGATAAACATACACAAAAACTTGTAGCAAAAAACATTCACTTTTAAAAAGTTGTGCGTATCTTGAACCTGTACATTAGTTAATCTCAATAATCGTGCTTGGAATCAAGGTTCGTACATTCATTAAACACACATTAAAAAGACTATAGTGGGTCGCGGCCCATATTAAATAACCTACGCCTAAGATGGATAAACTCACTTAAATCAAATTAGAAAGTGGATCTAAATCGATGCCTATAATAAAAGATGGGTGTATCTCAAGTCCTTCTGAGTATCGGCAAGAACTTAATATACTCTTCTGCCACAATATAATAATAAAGATCGTACGGTTAGGGATGAGAGTGTCAAGTTTCAAAATTCTATAGTCATTTTACAAAATTTCAAATCTCTTATAGCAAACGATTGCGAGGAGCGAAAGTAAATAGAAATGCTTAAGTTTAGTAAAAGTACATACTGATCGATCTGTCTGCATATATACGTAGAAACATTTTTTTGAATTCTCGGTTCATCCCGATTTTACTGGCAACAATGTACATCTACCTCATTAGAACAGATAACAAAGAGTTGTTTGATACACACAAGCAGTCGGTTTTTTCTCTCTTTCATTCGACTATATTTTAAATGTCCTTCTGATTATGTAATTATATTGTGTTTGTTTCATTGTGTTCTTTCTTCTTTTATTTCATTCTGCCTTCCTTTTCGTTTTTTCTTATCCGTATTTATGCGACAATCAAAACCTTGTTGTTTCGATGGCATTTTCTGCAATTCTGGACGACAAATTCATTGTGGGCGCGGTATGTTGCAAATATTTTCGACGTTCTTTCTGTCCTTCAGATCGGGAATTTCAATAGCTTTAATATTTCTCTGTAAAACCCGGACCCATTTACAACAAGAAAACTCAATCTGGTTTTTTGGCGGTCTTTTATTTTTTTGTGTTGCGAAAACTAGCTTAAACCGCACAAAAAAAGACGGCATAAAAACAGGTTTGAATATAAATACACTATAACGGGATACGGAGTACCTATAAATATCCTACAACAATTTGCATAATTCAGTTATTTATATAACGACTTTTCAAATTAAGGCTTTTTATGGGACGTGGCTGAAAAAGTGGCGCGATCTTCACCGTTTTCTATAGTGTTCTCCTCTCAGCTAAGAGACGTCCGAGCGCCCACTTTCATCAAAATATCTCGAAACTTGCGCTATGTGGGTTAAACTCAGTAATACAACACGGGCAGATGGGCAGACGGGCAGACGAGCAGACAAGTGTCGACTCCGAAAGGGTTGTAGTTTGCTTTTGCAAAATAATGGAAAAATCTGAATTTCGTGAGTGGCGTAAGTGTAACGAGAATAATTTCGGAAGAAAATACATATGAAAGCAAAACGTATATATAGATGGAAGATGATTGCTCTAACATGGTTCTGACCTTTTTGCAATTTTTAAGTCTTCATTTCATTTTTATGATCAAGTCATAAAATTTAAATCATATTTCATCACCGGAACGCAAGAAGGTAACAATTTCTGTGCCTGCTAAAGCAATTATTTATATAAAATATGTTGTACCACAATTCTGTTTGCTTTTTCACTTATTTATTCACAACCATGCGTGGCATGAGTGCCATAGAACCATTAGCGTTTACTTTTTTCCAAGCACCTGCTCTCGCTCTGAGATGAATTTTAACCTTCAACATGCATGGTTGAAATAGTATAAGGTTTCCCTTAATGTTCAATTAGATAACATTTACTAATGAAACCCACTTCTACAGTGCATACATACAACAAAAACCATATCTCTGCTTTCGTTAATAATGAGCATTCGTCACTAATTAAAAGAAATCGCAAAACTCTCTTTTGCGAGTGAAGAAGAAAAACCAAAAATTCTTATAAGTGGAACAATCCTTAACAGAGATTTCTTTTTCCTAATTTCTTATGGTTACAAACGCACAAATACATGCGGTAGACAATAAATTTATTACCTTCTGACAACTGTATAGAGAACTTTTGTCTAATAGTGTAGCATAATGTAACACGCACACGCGGGCATTTCAAGCACGTAACATTGTCACATCCCATGACAGTTAATGGTGTGTTCGTTTTAGCCTATATATGTGCTTGGAATTTTAATAAGTTAATATTACAGCCGTCATACGAACGCACTAATAAAGATACATGCAAACTCTTCTGCCAATATATTTATGTAGAGTCAAAACGAAAAAAAAACAAAAAAACATTAATTCAATTCATCGCAGTAATAAAAATGCCGGATAATATGTATAAAATTCTACGATTCAAGTACAGATTACGAGAGCGCAATATAAAATGCGAAACTGAACGACAGTACGTATGCGTGTAATTGTTGTTTGCGGTGCCGAATATTCTGATTTTACTCGAAACATTATGGTTGTTGACACTTGTTCTTTATTTTTATAAAATATATGTTTTTACTACACTTTAGTACTCATATCTTTTACTCTTCTCTCCTTTACACAAACACATAAATGTATGTGCAAACATATAAATGTACGGCGATGGTGTGTGCAAACGTTGTCATTCCGCCTGTAACAGTCAGATGCCTGGACAACAAAACCCATTTGTCATAACCCCGTTTTCATTAAAGTTCGATCTGTGGCGGGTATAAGCTTCCATTGCGCGAATTCCGGGCCTGATGATTGCCGTCTTTAATTTAAAATTGCAGTCAAAGAATTAAATGGTAAGCAGACGGTGTGCGGTGTGTGCCCACTATTTAGTTTATGTGTATTCCTCCGTTTACACATTTTATTTATTCCAGTCGCTATACTATTGCGGTAATGAGTTTCGAATGTGTCGGTCTTTGCTTTTGCAGAAAGCGATCTTGGCGGTTTTTTAATGCTGCAGGACTTGGATGTTGCCCCTATTCATGATAGTATGTCCAATCTTCAAATTTCCTGCTAGTTTTTGAAGCAAGCAATCTTGTCTATTAGTTGATAGGGGTGGATTTAAAGCCTGTTCTCTATCGTCGTATCTCCTGCCTCCAAATTTCTAGCCAACTCTTGAAGAAAGCAGTCTTGCCGATTTTTTTGATAAGGCTCCTCTATCTTCAGCCTACACATTTTCACCTTTGCTTGACTTTAATAACAAACTAGTGTCAAAGTGTGCTATGAACAGAGGAAACTTTGCCTGGAGTTTTATTGAAAAACCGTTCATAAGTGCCTTAAATAGCAAATGGAATCGGAAACAGTTTGGCATTTTAATGCATTTCGATTTTCAAAAATAATCTCAAGAAAAAAAGGAGAGAGAGATACGCAGGAAGCAGAAAAATCACTATTTCTAAATCTCATTGAATCATTACATTATTAAAGGCAAAAGCTGTGTCTGTTTCTCTCGCCGTCAGTCAGCTAATTATTGAATGAAATCTTCAAAAAAAGTTTCTATTCTTTGCTATGTCGCTGTTACAAATTTTTTTAATTTCTTGCTTCACTTCTAGCGATGCCTCATTAGCGCACGTTCTAAAACCAGTTCAGAAAATATTGGCCGCCTGGAACTGGCTTGTGTTGTCATCCTCGTTTCCCTTTTATTATTGTGATTGTATTCCGTCTGAATGCGAGGACAAGGTGGCCTTTCAATAAAGACAAAAAGAAGAAAAAATAAGCGATCATAGCTTACCTTTTATTCTATGTCGTTAATAAAGGCCAACGAGAGAAAAATGTTGGTTTTTATACAAAATACACTACGAGGGGAAATATGCAAACAAAAATCCGCGATCTACGTGTTTATACCGAGTTGGCTTATGAGAGTATTATCAGATAATTGGGAATTCGCGTTTGTAGGAAGTGCAACTTTGCAATTTTACGCCACGTTTGAGTAGAGAAGAATTGGTAGACAAGTTCGGGATTATTGTCAGTTATTCATTTTGTCATTTTTGCAAATTTTTAATATGATTAACGTGTTGTTGCTACTGCAGGCAAGTATTATGGCTATAAATATGTACAAAGTGCATTGAAAATCTCTTAAATATTGCAATTTTTAATTGAACGGACCTAGAACGCTTAGAATATGAACGGTTCGTACATTTTTTAAATGTACCTTTGGACATAACACGTTTTACAAAAATGAATTCATATAATATTTCATGTGTGAACAGACGGTTTTTTTTTAGGTTAAGGCGAGAAAATTGGGACATGCCATCGATAGTTTTTATGTATCTCCCCAAAATTTCTCTTCTTATTGTTTGTATTACTATATATCACATATATTTCATATATATATCATATCATCATATTATTTACAAGTGTTGTACTTTTTTCTAGTGAGGAAATCGACAATTTTTGTCCGCTTTTTATGACTAAAATAAAATCCATTATACCATACATTACTTGTGGTAAAAGGGTATATTAAGTTTGCAAGGATGTATGCAACGCTCAAAAGAACTTGAGAAAGACTAAACATTAATTACACTGAACAATGTTTTTGCGTCCATCTGTCCGCTCTGTTTTCTTGCGATCAACGTGCAGGTCGTAGTTTTTAAGCTATTCTTGTCTTGGTTGAAGGACGAACGCTCTTGAAAATGTTTCCGTTAGGTGCTTTTCTCCGACCACCCATACAACGTCTTATTTTGAAAAGTTGTGAGATGAATAACTGTAGGGTGGCGAAGGGTGGGAAATAGTAAGCCACGGTTCACTACAGCCCTTTTCTTGCTTTTTGTAAATGTTTGTGAGAAAAAGAAGAGTTTTGGACATCGATTAGCTGAGATGAGTCTGAAAAGGTTTTTCTTTAATCATAAGCAAAATCCTTGTGTTGAAGCATATAATATGGGTGAGCATCACTTACAGTTTATCTTTTTTTGAAATTACGACAATGCAAACAAATTTTAAGGTTGTACTAAAAGTTTGTTAAATGAAATACAAATTTCCTGATTAATAGTTTGGCTTTCAATAAGTAAAAATGTTCTAAATGAATATGATTTGTGCGGATTTGTCTGTGCGTATCTCCTAGGCCTTGTTCTTTTCGTTTTTCTTGTCGCAAGTCGCCTAAGTGCAAATGGAGGAAGGAAGGAAGGATGGACACGAAAAGCCCATTTTGAAAACAAGTCCGCCTTTCGGTCGGGAAGAGGGGAAATGTATGGCCCTGTGATCGATCGATCAATAGTTTTTGTCTCAAATACAATAATTGGATAAATTTAAAGTTTAAACCCTACACTATTAAATCTATTTTTTATATCGTTCACGTCCTTAGAGCTTCCAAGCAGTGCCCTCTTAAATAAAATTGAATGTTGTTCATAGGCGGGTTTATATAAAAATCTCGTGACTTCTTAACTGTTTCTCATAATTTTTGCAGCTTTCGACAGCAATTACTTAATGCCGAATACTCAACAATTTTCCTTTATGCTGAATAAATTTTTATAACCACTTAAGGAAAAATATAAAAAATACCAAAAAATAAATACTTATGAAATTAAATCACGTTTTTCGTTTACGTCCACCAATGTTAAAAATGCCAATTATTATATTATAATATAAGAAGAAGAAGAGTAAAAAAAAAAAAAACGAGATAAAATATCGCATACATGGATAGCGAAAAAGGGGGGAAAAATAAAGAGAGAAAAAACTAAGGAAATATATGAACTTCGTGACACAACAGGAATGGCATGCCATTAGTAATAGCAATGGCATCTACAGCATAAAACGTCTGAAAGTATGAATCGGTAACCAAGTAAGTAAAAGACTTGAATGGATGGATGAAAAGTGAGAATTAAATAAATTGAAAAATGTTTGAAAATGTGTAAAAAAATAAAAATCTTCGCAAATAATTTAATGTAAAACTAGTTTACTTTAACTGAAGAAGAAGAAGAAGCAAAAAATGAACCGACTAAAAGCCCTACCATTACATGGACATCACGTTACTAACGAACTGTAAGAAAATTTTTATAAAGAAGAAATAGAAAGAAAGACTAAGTTCATATATAACCTAAGGTCATATAGACAGACTACAAATAAAACTTGCTTTTTCCATAGTCCATGCAGCAACTTTAGAATCTGTGTTCCTATTGGTAAGCACTTTAAGTTGCATTATGTAAGAGAACATTAGATAAAGTGAAATTTAAACTGAATTTTAAATGTGATATACGCGCACATACATAAAATAAAAAAAGTGGAAAAAAGAGAGAGAAAATTCTCATCAAATTACTTGATTTATTGTGCATACTTGAGCAAAACCAGATCGAACAAATAAACTTAAATTTTATTAAACGCATTTAAGAAATCATAAAAATATTTACGACACACACATACTGAACGTGAAATATTTTATTTTGCAAATACGCACAACATCACACAAACAGCGTTTGCAAGCTGTAGACATGTGCAGGTTATATACAAATTTTTTTATCTAGCTTCACATGCCTTCTTAGCGAGTACGAATGAATTAATGTTTTCTTCTTCTTTTTTTTCCCATATTAATATAATTAGCAAATGCGAATAACATAGGATCCCAATATATTAAATTTCCAGAATATTGCAACTCATTTCTCGTTTCATCTACACTTGATGTCGATAAGATCTTTCTTTGTATGGTTTTACATATCATTAGTTCCCCTTAAGAGGACCAAGTCGTCCTTAATAGTTCGGTTATGAGCCATACATATTTATAAGCAGTTCAGTTTTATCAAGTTGGCTATTCCGCGGCATTTATGCCGATGCGTACTCATGCTTATGCTTCCACTTGCAAACTTTGATTTATTTGTTGGTAGTGTTCTTAGTATTAAGTTAGCTGTAAGTCATTTCTTATTTATTAGTCCTTTTAAATTGTAACAATAATGAAGTTTTTATGTAAGAATTAAATTACAAAAGTTGCAAGAAACTTTCAAGCTAATAACGTCTAAGCTAATGAAAAACTCGCCAGAACATGACCTTGCAACTTCTGCAAAGGCGTTTCGATTTCAATTCGCATCAAGTATACACAAAATACTATATGCATTTCTAAACAGGGACAGGGAAAGATAATAAGTGATGAAATGAACTCGAGGAAAGAGTGTCGATGAAATTGAGTCAAAGTGTTTCGCTGGGACTCATTTAGGCCATAATTAGCTTGTTTTATTTAATGTGAAAAGAAGTTACATTTTATAATAATTCAGCTTATATCGCTTGCAGCTGCATAAAGCAAGTCTTCAACGCGGTCAAAGAGGCTCGAACAAAAATTCTATATCATTCCGTCGACAGGCAATCATAAACGCTGGCCAGTAGGCTTCTGCAGTAGTCTCTTTTTATACTCTGCACCATTTGTAGTAGGAGGGTATACCAAGTTTGTGCGGATGTATGCAACACCCAGATGACCGGCTTTTATTATGCCGATCGATTTAAACTCCCTTTCTGATTTGATTAAAGCGTTTATGTCCGTCTTCTTTTTTTGGGTACAACCTACAAGTAGTAACCTTCTAGACATTTTGATGAAATTTTCTGCAGCGTTTTGGCTCAAGGACGGAAGCCGTTGAAGATAGCGCGCTTCCAAAGTTTGTGAATATACGATAAGTAAAAAGTTAACTTTTTTTTTCTTAATGGCTTAAAAATTTGTTTGAAGGCTGCTACCTAAAGTACCTCTTTTTATATTCGCCCAATAATTGCCCAAAGGGCTTACCTCGCAATTACCACAACACAAAAAAAAATGCTCTATGTAAATATATGAACTGTCGAAAACATTTGTTTAAGCATTATAATAAATGTGTGGGCCCCCGATATTTTGTCTATAGATGTAATTACATAATTTTATTGAAAATTTTCTCTTCTTCATCACAAACTCGTACATGCAATCATTTTAGTTTATTGGGCAGTTTCCTCTGCACGACAAACTTGTTAATCATGAAAAGACGCGACCAAAGCAAATACTTTCTTCTCTTTCTTTTTTTCCTTTCAAGGTCATCGCACGGTATTTTGTTGAGTGTCTTCTGCTCGGTAACCTCTTAACTTAAAATTTGACATTTGATGCTTTTTTTTGATAATTTTCCAGCGATGAGAATTCGAATGCCTGGGACTGGGAAAAAATAATTTTTATTCAAAGCCCTAGCGAATGAAGTAACATGAAACCTGTTGTAAGGTTTAGCACGTGACCGCTTCACAGCGGTCTCTATACGGTGCGAATTTGCTACACTTCGTTTAATGACCAATACTTTACATATATTAAAAAATGTCCTTAGATAGTTAATTAGTTAATTAACAAAAATTTTGCCATTTCTTTACTTATTCAAAACTTTAATTACAAAAACATATCAAAAATTATCAATTCTTTAACATTTGTAGTAATGTTTTGATATTAAAAATAGGAGTCATTTACAATATTTTTCCTAAATTTAAAAAAAAATATAAGAAAAACAAGAACTTTTCCCATTTAAAACTATAACACTTTCACTACAAAGTGCTTTATGTGATAAATGAAAAAAAAAAAAAAAGCAGAAAAATATTCCCTTTATGTGAGAATGCATTATATTTTGTGTGAGTTACCAAAATATACACTGTACTAAAGTTTTATCTTTATGTTTAAATAAACCAACACATACCGTAGCATATATTATAAAAATGCTTTGTTAAACCTCATCTAAACACTTTGAACAAAATTATTACGGCACCCAACAGCAAGCAACCAAGCAAGCAAGCAAGCAAGCAAGCGAGCAACAAACCAACTAAGCATCACCACCGATCCCTAGCAGCAAGCGTCAAGCCAAGCATCATTGCCATGTTGTAACACCGCCTCCTCTATCTCTCTCCCTCTCTCTCTCACTCTGCCAATAACATTATTATTCTTAACGCCGCACTTAACTAGCTTTAATATAGTGCTTACTTTTCCCTTTTAGTTATCAAACAATCTAAGCATTCCGCTAGTTCGACGTTGTTACATATATATATGTGTGTACGAACGTACGAGAACGAGTGTAAAGTGGGGAAGAAAAAATATCATTAAAATAAAGAATACACTTTGCAGCGTATATTAGCCACCAAATAACAGCACCGAATGACAGCATTTGCTATACTTATATAGCAACTTAATATAAAAGCGTATTAGCGTGTGTGGATTTGGTGTGTGTATGTGCGTGTGTGTGTGTTTAAGGGTACTTGAACAAATGCAGAGTTCTCTCGGTATATGTAAATATTATCCTAACGTCAAGCGTAACGATTACCTAACAAACTTTTTTATGTTAAATCATTTTAACTAAAAATTCTCCCTATTATTCTTTATTTATTTATTTTTCATTTTTTCATTTTTTCATTTTTTTTTTTTTATTTCTTTTTATATGCCAGCTAACCGTTTTGCGTTTATCATGCAAATTTACATGTAACACATACAGAAACAAAATTATATATGTAAATGTGAAATCAAAGTGTGAGTGCCATGCGTTCGTTATGTACATAAAAACGTATACAACACATTAGTTTAAACGATTTCTAAAAGTTTTTATTTCTATAAGAAAAAAGGTGGTTTTTAAAGTAGAAAATTTAAATATGAGAATTCATTAAAAAGTATTTTTTAATTTAATATTTGTTTGGTATTTGAAATTATTACCAAACTTTTAATCGATCCACACACACATTCATGCACTTATGAATACATTATGCCGCAAATGCGGAAAAAAAGTATTACAAGTTTATTGCGTCGAATCGTTGAAGCCCTTTGTCAAAAGCAAATGGTTTTACATTATACATGTAAACCGATCAGTGGGAATCATTATTCTTCTGAACGTCCAGGTATATATTTTTGCCGAATTGAGCATCAGTAGCTTTGGATAAAGATGCATTACTTTCAATATACTCTGCCCATGGAACGAGAGCAAATCACAATATTTGTCCACTTTGTGTTGTCTATGGTTTTGTGATGAGACATCAATGCATCGACACATGAACACAGTGAAATAAGTTTGTTGATACGGGATATGTGTATTTAACAAAATATATAAAAATAAAAAAGAAAACACGTAAGAAAGTTGAATTCGGTCCTGACCGAATCTTTTATACCCACCACCATGACCCTAAAAAAGAGGAATAG
Source organism: Glossina pallidipes (assembly GCA_000688715.1). Lineage (NCBI taxonomy): Eukaryota > Metazoa > Arthropoda > Insecta > Diptera > Glossinidae > Glossina > Glossina pallidipes. Next base: position 1,438,451 of record KK499779.1, read on the forward strand.
GACTAAATTTTCATACTCGATAATAATACGTGGGCGCAGCTGATTATTTCTATTTTAAGCATAAAAGTGAAAATTTGTATGGCGTATGTGTTGTGTTTTATGAGTAACAAGCAAAAGCACGGAGAGCAAAAGTGTTCACAGTGTCTATACCCATCACTAAAGAAAGAGAGGTATATTCATTTTGTCGAAACGTTTGCAACGTACAGAAGGAACCATTAGAGGCCCCATAAAGTCTGTATATCCTTGATCAGCATGAAATTCTACATCAATTTAAGCAAGTCCATCTGTGTAGGGTCTGTTGTACACATTCTCCTGGCCGTAAAAATGAAGTTTTCGACTACAAATTTGACATTTTTTGGAGGTTCTTGACCGCAGGTTGGCATTGATAAGGGGCCAAATAGGTCGAAGGACACGTCCACAGCATCTCTGTGCTTCAAAAGGAATACAAATCGGTATTTTGCCTATTACTCATGAACAATTGCAAATTTGAACGTATATTCTATGGGCGATGCTACAGCACCTGTATAAAGATGGATATAATTGACCACGCGTAGTCAATGTTGTGGTGTATTAAAATTCAGTTTTTTTTCCATACTTGTATAAGGCGCAAAACCAGGCTTCAAAAAACTCTGGCCCAATCAATTTCGGAATGCCCGTAAGCATGTCCATCTGGTCATCGGTCAAACTGTGCAGTATCTGTGGTACACATTTTTTCGTTCGCAAAAGAGAAGAGGTCAGCTACAAATCTAAAAAAGAGTTTAAAAATGGTCAAAACTGGAGGAAGAGGTGAAGAAAGGGAGTAGTCTTTGCGAACGTTCGAATTGAAAATGTGGACGTTAGGTATTGTAAGAAACACCGCTGCTGATAGGTTTCTCTAAAGGCTGGCAGTACGACAAGTCATGTCCTTGATATACCTGTGCTTAGGTGTAGGAATGATGTCACCTATACGTGTAACACGCTGAACGTCTGAAAGAAGTCAGGAAAGAGATATGAGCCGGCGGTGGCCGCGGTCGACTGTGTGTGTGTTCAATTGGTAAGTGTTATGGTTTTACCGGTTGGTGGCTGTGGCTACGATCAAAGTACATCCTACCCAGTGGTGATGTGCTAATTCTTTTTTACCGGAACGCTAATTTTTTTTATTTTTTTTTTACCGGAACGCGTATATACAATTATATAGACAGGGCCGATCCTGGGTAGGCGGCTGCTCTGTGCGGTCTCATGTCCCAAATTTGACGATGGGGGGAGATTTCCCCCAATTTTCGCCCGTCTTCTAAAGTTTATTATAAATTCTCGTTATCAGAAATCATTTTTAGTTCCGGAACGCGTTCCTGTCCAAAAAGGAAGTACCGGAACGACGTTCCGGAGCGTTCTGACTTGATAACACCACTGATCCTACCGCATTTGAGATTTGAACTCGTGAACACTAAGTTGGCTATCGCGATTCTTACCTACTTAGCTATTCATGCGAATTTACTACGTCATGGGAATATAATAATTTTATGACTTGTTTCGTTCGACATGAGCTATGGAATTTTGTTTTTCGTTATTGTATTTGTTTCGGCATTTTCCGTTACCCATATCCTATTTTGTAGAGCATACGGCGCTTATTTGCGAAATGGGAAAGCAGGTAGACTTTCATTTTTCAGTGGCCCATGCTTGCCTTGAAACTAATATAGGGTACTTACCATCTGAACGATGAACCATAAGCGCAAAGGTTTTTGTTAACTGCATTTTATTTGGCAAGACGGGATCGTTTTTTTACCCGGAGTTTTGCATGATCCTGAAAAATAATTATTTTTATAAAAAATTGAATTATTAATAATAAAAAATTGAATTTTTTTTTTATACCCACCACTGTAGGATGGGGATATACTCATTTTGTTTTCTTCATAATGTGTGTAACACTCAGAAGGAAGCTTCGCAGTCCCTATAAAGTACATATGTTTTTGACTAACGTGAAATTTTGAGTTGAATTAGCCATGTCTGTCCGTCTGCATATCTGTGTGTCTGTGGGGTGTTTGTTAATGGCGCTCTCCTGGTCGCAAAAAAGAAGACATCGACTTCAATTTTGCTGTAACGTTTGGAAGTTTTTAAACACAGGTTGGTATTGAAATTAGCCGAAATTGGTCAGAGCAGAAGCCCGCAGTGGAGCTTAAACTGAACGCAACTCCGTTTTTAACAAAATATTTATGGGTGTTTGTTCATTTCTCAGAAACCATAACACTGTACTCTTTATGTGCAAAAATGGAAAAAGCCTCCATACCCACACAAAGTTACAAACGATCAAATTTTGTTGTTTTTTAATTTTTCTGAAGTTTTACACTTATTTACCATAAGGCAAACAAGACAGAATGTTTAAGACTATATTGAATATTTCTCAAATGAAGTTACATTATCTGCCTAAAAATATGTTAAGTCCAAAAGGGAATTCGGTAGACACCGCGATTAGTTTTATCTTAATAATACCAGTGATATGGGTATCAAATAAAAGAAGTTGGGGAGTAGAATGCGAAAAGCATGGTGGTGGGTATGTGAGATTGGGAACGTAACTTTCCCATTGGTTGTCTTTACTTTTGCTGTATTTCAGTCCCTAAGTCATAGTTCTGGTTATTGCAAAGGCAATGTCTTGTTTTGCCATTGTTGTTGTTGGCACAATTATTACAAATAGCAAAATAATTTCATAAAATTTGACTCAAAAAAATAGAAATTTCGGGAGGTTTCATACCTCGAAACATTTAAATTCAATAAATAAATTATTCACAATATAAAAAACAGATTATTTGCTTTTTGCCTCTCTTTTTCTGTCTCGCAGTGCTTTGATTTGCTTGCAATGCAGACATGCTACATAAATATGCAATGGTAGCCAACCAACTGCGTTAGTACATTATGCACTTTATGGTTTTTATATTCATCGCCAAAGGATGAAGGGTATAATCATTTCGTCATCAACCATGAAATTCTAAATCAACTTAAGCATGTCCGTCTGTCCGCCTGTGTGATGCCTGTTGTAAACATTCTCCTGGCCGCAAAACTGAAGCTACCGACTTCAAATATCACAGAAACATTGAATGTTCATGCACGAAGGTTGGTGACGAAAATGGGCCAAATCGGTCGAAGGTGACGGACAAAGTGCCATGTAAACTGAGAACGCCTATGTTTTTCAAAGCGAATAAAAGATTGTGTTTGCTTATTACTCATAAACTACAGTAAATAAATGTGCAAAAATTTGAACGCATATTCTATGGGCGATGCTGTAGCGCCTTACGAAAAAAATTGATCACGCTTACTTAATATTATAGAGTACTCAATATTATACTGTATCAAAATATGTTATTTTTTTCAAAGGGGCAGAAACAAGTTTCAAAAACCCCACAAACTGTATAAATTCTTCATCAGTTTCAAATTTGGAATTCACCTAAACATGTCCGTCTGTTCATTTGTCTGTCTGCGCAACTGTGTAGGATTTGTGGTAAACATTCTCCCATTAGCGAAAATAAATATCTCGCCTGCAAAATTGCAAAAGAATTTTAAAGGGGCCTAAACTTTCCATAGGACACGTTCACATTACCCACACGCCTATGCGACGAAAACTTTTATTTTGAAAATAGAAAAAATCAGTTACGCCCACTCCATATTGCGGAACATATAAACATGGTTCTTGTCATGCCTTTGTCGTGTTTAGGGTAATGGTGATGGGTATAAAAGATTCGGTCATGACCGAATCAAATTTTGTTGCTTGTTTTTTTTTTGTTGGCCAATTCAGCCAGAAATATATTTATGCGAAACATTTTCACAATCCATATGTTAGTTATTTAATTATAATGCACTTTCTGCTAACTAAACATAACATTAATGCGACATTAATTGCAACACCATTGGTCATGTCGCTGTACTTGCTGGGTGCTTGCATGATATGCGTGAAAATATAGTTTTCAGTAAATATATTTGGATTGCAAAATTGTCAATGGAAATGTATATGAATACTTTTCAATCAATAACTTTGTATCAATATATATATATATCAATATCAACTTTGTATCAATATATATATATATCATGAATCCATAATATAGTTAATGAAATTCAGTTCTCTTTTGAGGAGAAAAATTGTTTCGTAAATCCGCAAAACATTTTTGTTTTGAGTGCGAGATGTTGTCTGATAAATCAGATTCCTTATCATAAACAATTATTTTTCAATTATTCAGAAATGATATATAATAAGGATAACGTGATCGATCGACACAATCATTTTCACGAAGGTAGTTGCATGCGCCAGCATAATATGTGTTTTGTGTACACTGAATAATTTGCTCAATATATAAAACTATTGGTGATGCAAAAGATTCTAAGCGTAATCCTGCCATGTCCATGAAAATACTGTACGGTGCAAGCCTTCGCAGATAACAAGTGAACTATACATTGTTGCGCATTTGAAACTTGTAACCATTTTCCGGTACCATATTTTCCAGGTTAACCTGCTGCTTTGGCTGCTTTAATTTTTATGTAATTTTGGGTATAGCTTCAAACCAAAATTGTCCATGGTCTCCCTATTAGGACGTCCCAAAAAAGTAATTAAAATCGACAACTTTTTCTTAAAACCAAAAAATGGAACGATGGTTACTAAACGTAAACGTTCGGAAAAGTCTTGGTTCAGTTTGCAAACGCAAAATTACGACCTGTAGTGACATGGGGAAGGGAAAAAAAGTTGTTGTATTTGGAGAGATGCCTTGCCTTCGCATTGCTTTTAAAATATCTAGAATAGCTTTTTATGTGGTTTAAAATTTGCAATTTTTTACATAAAAACCCGCACATCGACATATCTCTTTGTTTTTATGTACACAGATATGTATGTGTATACATAGCAAATATTAGCAAAATAAATTAGTGACAAAAATCTTCACGTCAATAGCAGTACATAATTATATATATATGTATACAAATATGATATTTAGTATAATAAGGATATCGATTCCGAAATGCGAACTTAATGCCAATCTGATTGACATGCTAAATGTCCGCCGAATATACAAAAAGGAAGACTGTAAAGAAAAAAGAATAAAAATAATTCATGTTAAACTGTTGTCGAGAAATGACCAGGCGCCAGGCTGAAGCGGTAGGAAACTCAATGAAACGAATAGACGATAGGACTAAGAATTTCGACTAACAGGGTTGAATGTGTGATAAGAATGAGAGGTAAATACCGAGGACAATATGTTACATATTTATCGCGAGCGTAATAATCCTTATAACGAACATAACAACTTAATTTCTAGAACGGACCGACGGCTTGGTTCCACACGGCGGTAGATAAAAAATGGTAATCAATCACAGGCCCACTACTTTTTTCGTTTAGTCTTTATAGTGTACATAAGGTAGCATTAAACCCTTTAAATTTGGTTTTCAAAATTGTAGCATGAGTGAATAATTTCGACTAAAAAACGATCACGCAATTCAGTACAATTTTCGCCATAAATTACTGCACAGTTTGCGTTTATTACTTGTTGAAATATAGTATCAAAACAACAACATTTAGATTAGGCACACTGAAGCAACGCAAACCTATATCAACCTAAAAGCCTATAAAAGCCATCTAAGATCCGTAGAGTTTAGTATCATTTGTGATTTTTTCATATGTAGACAACCTTTTTTCTCTTCTCTAAAGAGTGAAAATCCTGCCACTTCTTTGGATGGATTTGTGGTTAAAAAATTATCCAAAATTCGAAGTAAAGCAAAGCAAGTCGAGGTCTCAACTGAATTGCTAAATTTCCATTTTTGCAATAATGTTAACTGGGCTCCCGCACCGACTTGGACGGAGAGAGATAGATCACCCAAAATCGAGTTGAAAGGTGGCGATTATAAGGCATACATGTGCCTTATGGCAATTGCGTTTTATAATTAACTCTAGTTGTTACAAATGAACTTAGAAAATTAGTATACCTTATGCAAAGGTAGAAACTATGCATATAAACCGGAGGAAAATGTAATACATATATATATGCTATATGAGAGTTGCATGTGTGTTTGCAAATTGTCTGTATAAAGCAACAGTAAATGCTGATATATCAAATCTGCTGTTGAAACACATATTGTTGCTATCAGACAATTGTTAAATGTGCATTGTTCTACAATATTGCTATTGTTTGCCAAACAAAGAACTAAAAACTACTTATATCAGTTACTTAGTCTAGATTCTAAAGCAGAAATTCTAGTCAACAGCAATTCACATTGAATTGTTCTACAAACCTTTACTAATGTAAAAATAAAGTCATCACATCCCAGTGATGTTATGTTATGTTATTATGTACTCTACAATATGCACGTTTTGAAGAAGATTCTACTAATTATATATAACACCCAGAAGGACTTGTGTCGTTCAATTCAGAATCATTTTCTGAATCAATCTGTGCGTCTCTCCGTCTACTCTTCTTGTGTTCAACTTATATATATTTTAATGAAATTTGGTACAACGACGTGTTTTGGTCCAAGGAAGAACGCTATTGCAAATGATACGACTCGGACCACTTTTTCAACATAACACCTTATTTTAAAAAGTCATTTGATGTGGGCGATGCAGCATATTTATGGCTATCGGGGTTTTCCTTGTTTTTCAAGTATAGATTGAAGAATAAGTAAGTAGCAGGCAGTCACATTACCTCAAACTCGATAACTGCCTTACGACGAAAACACATATAAGGATTTCTTTATAATCATAAAATAATTTAACTTGATTTTCTCTCTCAAACGAGCACTAGAATATATTCCTCACTACGAATTATATCACATAACAACGTCACAAAAACCTTTGACGCATCTAAAATCAAGCATAACTAACATTAGGAACTCAATTAGTCCTTCCGCCGTACTCCCAAATTTTGCATTTCTCTAATCGTATAAATGTAAGTTAACCGCTTACAAAAGCCCTCATAACAGATAACCTACCATCATCAACCCATGTGATAGGTGTCGTCTAAAGTGGTTAAACACAAAAAGAAGTTAAGAACAAAAATAGTTCAAAATATGATTAGTTTTAACGAGCAGGTTCCAATTGGCGTGAAATTGCCCTATTTTGAATCGTCGTTATATGGAAAAAAAAGTTGTATTTTAAATTCGTATGAAAAGTTTGGATAGGCTCGGAAAACTTTTGAACCCCCTCTCATGTAACGAAAACTGAAGTTCATACAACAAAAAAGTATGATTTAACATAAACACATTAACTGTACCAAATTTGGATCATCCCGGCCTATTCTTTGGATCATACCCTAACAAGGTTTTTCACAAAGCAGTAAAGTCTAAATTTCAATACAAAACGGATCTCTACAAAATTTGGACCATCTACGTGCATTTTTAGATCCTGCCATATGTAAGGATTAAACTTGTACTACATTAGATTGCGTTTTGGGCACGCTTTCCCACAAATACGCACATAAACAATATGCCTTTATATAGAAACAAGATATAATTTTTGTGTTCTATAATAAAAATAAGAATTAAGTTAAAGAATGTGGAGTAGGGTAATGGTCGGCTCTGCCCGATTATAATATTCTTACTTGTTTTTACTTATATTAATTTTAATTTTAAATCATCTTCCGATATCGAAATCTCTTGAGCTTCCTGTCTTGTTCATAAATATCGTCCAATAACAATGGTCTCAAAGTTCAATCTGTGTGGTGAGAGCTTACATGAATCAGATAATTATAATTTTGATCATTCCAAGATGCAGTATTTCTTGAAAAATTTGACAACTAAACTATTTATTTAAACGTTTTTGAAAATAATGTTTATTTTAATAGAGTAATAAAACTATGCTAAAGAATTCGTGGTTTTATGTTTTATTTCCGCTTTTGGGGTAAGAAAGAGAGACATAATGCTATCAAGACGTATAACCAATTTCTGACAAAATAATCGATAAACGGAAATTGAATGCTCAAACTGCAGATATTTTTCATGCTATGTTCAGCAAGCAAATCATAAAAAAACAATTTTAAATTTATTGCTTCAGTTATTCGCAAACACGCATCACAGGCAGCGCAAGTTTCCTTCCTTTTATGCTCTTCTTTGCACATGTCTTTTCGTTCGTTTACCTCTCTGTTTGCTGGAACTAACCTAAAAATTCAAGCACAAATTCGCAACTTAGCAATTACGCTCTTCGTGTGGGTCTGCGGATCAAGTTAGAAAATGATGTCATGCATGATTATGTTAGCAAAAAAAGAAGAAAAAAACAATAAAAAATTTGGGAAAAATTTAAAATAGGCCCTGGGGTTTCTTGTTGATGCCGAATAAGATTTTGAAGCAAATAAGATAAGGATAACGTCATGTAGAAGGAGACCATGATAAAAATGCAGAATTTTGCGGATTTTGCATCCGCCATCAAATATACACATCTTTCTACTGTTTGTAAGGTACAGAGCAACTCGTTAGTCAAATAGAGCTATTCATAATCAGAATGAAAGGTGTATTTATCGATTCATCCCTCTATCTCCTGATCTTTCGAAATTACGATTACAGAATATAACGATTTTCTCTGCACCCTTACATTACGTCTTCGGTAAAAATGTGAAATTTGAATTTAAGCAAAAGCTTATTAAAAAATCGAAACCGGAGCTAAATCGCCTGAAGAATTCGCGAACGAACATCTACCGATATATAAAGACGACGTAGTATCAAAACTTTCTGTCTAGAAGTATGCCGTCTTTTACTAATTCGTTTTTTATCAACTACAGAGCACTTGCGCCGTGGCACGTAAAACATTTTTATTTGTCATTTAAATGTAATTCTAAGACGATTTACCGATATTTTCTATTTACCCACTCGAAGGGATAATTGAAGGTCAAGTAAATAGTTTTGCATACTGTTTCTCTTCTTTTCAATCATGATTGATGCATATTTTAAACCGTAGAAGAAGACTACAATAGTAATAATCACTTATAAGATTTTTATAGCATAACTTTTATAGCTTTAACCATTTAAAACAGAAGAGATTTTTTGAGTGCCTATGGATATGAAAGGATTTACAAGGATTTACAAGTGAAGGTATAACACTTATGAGCTCGTAAAACGTTGGAAATTTATGCTTTTTAATGCGACGTATCCTTGTTGAGGATATCTTTCGAAACAGTAAATAACACATTTGCCATAAGCAAACAACACTCGGAAGCTTCACCTTTGATACAACCGTCAATAAAAATGTTTATAAATCTTATGTACCATAAATATATTTGTATACGTATTACATTTTCAGGCACACATCACAAACTGCTAGCTAGTCTACGAAGTATTAGAACTTTCCTTAGGAAAATGTCCTAGTGATTTAGATGGCAGAGAGTACAGATTGCACTAATTCAGGCCAATAGTCATGTGATAGCTTTCCAGCTATAAGATGTGGGAAAAGCTTTTCATTTCATTTACTCACTTGGAAGATATTGCACAGAATAGTACGAAGGGGAAGTAAAAGAAATTTGTAGTGATTGTCACTTGATTATTAATTCTGGCATTTAACGGATGGTGTTTTCATTCTTTTACTTTTCAAAACTTCGATATCCGCAATGTTTCGTAGAGTGAATAATAGGGTCATAGGAAAAGTATATTATCTGCGGCCAAGTCGAGTATATTCGGACCAGACCGAAAAGTAAGATGGTTTGACATCGCCAAAGATTTAAACATGCTTCAGCAAATAGTTATAAAGAATTTCAAAATAGAAGCCAGCAAACCTCGAAAACTTGTTGCCGATGATAAGACTCTTAAAAATGTATTGGATTAAATTTCTGTTTTTCAATCTCTTCTATAACAATAAGAACCCGAAAAGCGGGTAAAGTACGTTCGGTGTGGAACTTGTGGCTCTGACAACAACCCTGGCGATTGGCCCTGGCCATAGATCGCTTAAATTTCAAACTTATCAAAAAGGTAAGTTAGTAGTGTTAGTAGTGCGTTCATCTCATAGGTAAGTAGCCTACGTAGTGTCTCCAGTAGATAAGCAAGTAGTGTATTTAGTGTATTCATCTTATAGGTAAGTAGATGGTGTGTGTAATATATCCGCTTTATAGCTGTATAAACAACTTAAGTAGTATCCACGACGTAGGTTACTAAGTAATGTAAGTAGTACATCCATCTCATAGGTAAGTAAGTAGCGTAAATACTGTAGTTAGTGTATACATTCCAAACTTCTTAAATGACGGTGAGCTGGTTTTCGAACAGGCATTTCTATCTTTATCGATCGTACACTGTAGCAGACAAATAGAGAGGGGCGATAATTTTCTCATGTCTTGATAAAAAAGAGCGTATTCATCGTTATTGAATTCAGTTCTGATAAGAATGAATTCTATTGATTGTTCCACTTTGATTTTCAAAAGCTCAACACTTTTTGAACAATCCACTACTAAACAATTTTGTGCTTATCGTAAAAGAAACACTTTTCCTACTCCTTACCGTAATAAAGTTTATTACACGAGTAATGGTAGCGGCTACATAGGGTTTAGCATACATCGTCGATTATGCAAATCTACAAAAATTGTGAAAATAATGGTAGATTCCCTTTTTATCTGTGTATTTTTTAAAAACTTCACCTATTTACAGGTAAGAGTGTATGCACATAAAACTTTACACGCGTTTATGTTCGTTTGGTGTTGTATGATTTAACAATAACTTAAAAATTCATGTCAAGGAGAACTCGTTGTAACAGAGAGAAAACATTAAATCATGCATACGTATATACATACATGAACGCATACACATACACACACACACACACACACACACACACACACACACACACACACACACACACACACACACACACACACATGCAGTCATGCAAAAAATGTTTGTGCATATTTAAGTAAATAAATGTCATAGCATCTCTATGCGTACATGTGGGCTGAATGAATATTTTCTGTTTTCACTTAGAGTTTGTGGGTGGTGTAGTGAAATTGATGCTCAGCAAATAAATTTTCAACAAAATGTGTCGCTTTGCGTCTGAAGTGGTAAATTACAATTACACACACAAACGCAAACATTTGCCAGAGCCCACGTATGCTCAAACATTTCAAGCCACACATTCCTTCCCATCATCGTATGCATATAAAATAAACGTCATGCTATTGCTAAAGATAAAATAAAACATTTCCCGAAGAGCACAATATTGCCAAAAAAAGAAAAAAACAATTTCATTAAATGCATGCATACATCCCACCAAGTTTACCAAAGCAAATTTTAATGCACATTAACGCCCGACATTATGCGTGACATTGACTGAGTAGGTAGAAAATACTTCACGGAGCACATAAAGAAATTCGTTTAAAAATTTTTGAACGAAAAGTGAAACTCAAATGAAATTTCTTTGTTGCAAAGCAAACTTCTTTAAAATTTGTTCTAAGTTTTTTTCAAGTCATTATTGAGTTATACGTCTACACGCAAATATCGTTTATTATACTCACCAACAAAGGTTATGGCTAGGGGAAGGAGAGTTGGGCTGCATTAATGTTATCAAAAGAGAGCTTCGGAGACTCTGCAAATTGCATGTATCCTTGATCCAGTACTAAGTCTTCAGTCGATCTAGTTCTAGATGTGTCTGTTTGAATTCCGAGACGGCCTAGACGTACCACATTTAGCCTTTGTACGGATTTATCCTAGGGTAAGTTCATAGCTCATAAGTTAGAAAATAAATATTATCATGAATTGGTAGGGTGATCGCATTCGAATTATGTCACCTTAAAAGCAATTATTTTCGTGGTTGGCAACGCCAAGTTTTCCAAAGTGAGGTTAGATTGAAACGGCGCTTGTCGTTTCCGGTCTTTCCAATCGAACCGTCATGCAAAGCGGCCCATCGTAACTGACTTAAGCCATATGGCTCGCAGTAAGTGTGGGATTTTGAGGAGCAAGCAGGGCATAGAAAACTTTATTATGTTATAAAGTAACAAGCTGACATAGACATTTGGATCACCGTCCCCCGATGTAATCGTGACTTTAACACAGCATTGATATAAGGTTTGGTTAGTTAGAGAAAAAACCGTGATGGTTATTGTAATGAAGAGGAAAATTGAGATTACATATGTAGAAGTCGCAAAGGTTAGTCGGTTGCCGGTCACGCGCTACACAAAGAAAACATTGATGTAAACATTGAAATGGATAGTGCTGGGAAAATTCCATATTTGATATTTTGAGTTTTTATGAAAATTAGTCGATTTCCTAAGATATAAAAGTCTAAAGAAATGGGAAAACCAAGTACCCATCCATAGCGCATGACCAGCGTCATGCAGCTGGCGACAACTGCTTATGCTTATGAAAGGGTCTATAAGCACAATATTTACGGAAGACAAAATCAGTCGAGGAGTGAGTCGAGTTAGTTGAGAGAGTCGACTCAAGCGATTTGAATTGCGATATTCGAACGGACAAAAGCAGGTCGCGAGTTAAATTCAAGTTCCTCTAAATAATTTGTAAATGGATCTCCTAAGAATTGTAAGTAAAATCTACACTATCCTAAAAATCACAATTCAACGGTACGAAATTAATCCGAAAGGAAGTTGAATAAAAAACTTGAGTTAAAAAAAAATGGATTACGTCACAATGTGGAAAAAAGCTGGAGATATTAGTAAGTTAGTAGGTTTTTATATTGTGTAAGAAATTTTCGATAAAATGGGATTGAATGTCTAAGAAACCCTGTACAGGATAGTATAGACTAGTAGGTTAATTAGTTGTAAGGACCATTTGCGTACATAATAAGGACATTTTATAAGCAACACGAACAAAAGACGTGTTGTTGTGATTACTTGTGTGATAACCTTTTTTATACCAAGAGGTAAGCGAAAGCGAATTAGGAATTCTTCGACAAATCGACAAGCTAACCCCACAGTATTACTGAAAGTTGTTGCACCGAAAAAGTGTTGTATAGGCTAAAAGCCATGTGCCACACAAACTAAAACCACTCCTATTGTCAAAAACAAGAAAACTGACTGGTTTGCTCATTACTCACAAATTGCAACAAGAAATTCGCCGAAGGAAATTTGTTCGTATACAACCTACGTATGAAAAAGGAAAAATTAGTCCTGCCCATCCAATACCGTAAACTATCAAACTATCTTCTTTTTTTTTGGTAGTCATCTCTCAAGGTAAGGGTGTTCGGTAAAGAGCTTTCGCCACATCCAAATATAAATTTCTTGCTTGTTTTCATTATATCTTGTCTCACCCGTATTTCAGAAAATATTAAGTTTGTGCGGATGTGTGTAAGGTTAAGAAGGACTTAAAATAGATCTACCTTTTATTATACCGACCGATTAAGAATGTTGTCCTGAATCGATCAAAATTGCTAAATAAATAAATGCACTAAGCGAACCGATTTAATGGTCGGCCATTGTCTAACTACAATGGTATTATTTTTTTTTTTTCTATTGCCTGATATTTGTTATTATTTTTGTCAATTGTTTCAACATTTGTTAATTTATTTCTATTGAAAACGCATCACATTTCCCGACGATTCATAAATTTTTGTTCATGGATGCATTTTTATGTACAGCAATTTACTACATGGTTAGAGTTTTCCTCACACCACAACACACTTGCGCTATCAATGAATCTTTCCTTCGGTGCAGATAGATAGATGAGTTTTTATGGTTATTGAGAAATTTCAAACAAACTTTCTGAGGACAAAGTTTTCCATTCGTGCAACTGAAGGTTGGGAGTATATTAATTTGTCACTGTGTTTGTAAATGTCAAACAGTTCGTTTGAAGCTCCATATATTAAAAATTTTTTTGAGCAACTTGAAGTTTTTAACACTAGAACTACCGATGGTTTATATAAGATGACGTATAGGTTTTTTATTTATTGAAGATTCACAGAATATATTGGCGGAAAAAGACAAAACCTACGCATGCAAAGCTTTTCTTTGATTGGCTTAAAAGAACTACTTTATAGATAGCAAGTGTAATTGCGATCTTTAAATTGTTAAATTGAAAATGAATATCCGCACAGTCGGGAAATGAAATTTCATCGGATCATTCGCTAAAGTTTTCTTAAATTTTCGCCTGAGGTGCGGTTTTCAGACGGATACTTTCAGGAGGATCTACATTGTGTTTGTATTCAAAACAACATAAATTAACAGCACATAGATTAAATTAAAACAATCGTCAATTAAATAGAAAATTTCAACTTGGCATTTCTAATACGAACTTTTTATGTTTGCCAAAAAAAAAAAAAAAAAAAAGAAAAGAGAAAAAATTCAACTCGAAGCCATTGTACATATTTAATAATGTGCACATTATTCTGTGCTTTAAGGATTATAAATAAATTATGCCTTTACACGCTTCATTTATTCGAAATTACTGACATATTTTACACATGCACGCACACCCGCACATCATTACTTCGATACGTACATATATAATATAATAAAGTAAATGATTATTTAAATATTCAGAAGCATTTAAATTCAAGAAACTTCTTATATGGAAACCATATTTTTGTGCTGTTCCTTAAATATCATTTATGGCAATAACCCAGCCAGCCCAGCCCAGCCCAACCCACTATGTATGCACGCATGCAAAATAAATTTGCTATTCGATTAGTTGATTTTATTGTTTTTGATGCTTTTTTTCATATTTTAGTTTTTATTTTTTTTCTTTTGTTTACATTTCGCAATTGCTATTATACTTTAGCCATAGTTTTGTGTAATTCGTACACATTAGAAAAATTGAATTATTTAATACATAAACATATGCAAACTGACATAGAAATATGAATTTGCATTTTTAGGTTTTTAGAACAATTCTCTGAAACACACATACGTTATATGGTATTTAATTTATATTTCATGTGAATTTTTAATAAAAAAATTTGTTGCCTGTGCCAGAGGTCATATAGAAGCTTTTTTTTTGTTTCAAATTTTTCTCATATTTTATGCGAACAAAAAAACGACAGAAAATTATAATCGCTACAGGGTGAAAGTTTAATACCAACCATTTCCTGTAAATAAATATGTGAATACGGGTTTAGGCCATTCTTAGTGTTCAGTGGAGAGCCTTTTTATACAGAAGATTCATCGTACAAGTTCAAAGGCTGAAAGGGTCTCATTCTAGCTTATTAGATTGCCTCAGATCGTACGGACAAGTATCATGCGTAAAAGAGAAATTTTTCCACATCATGAGAATTGATTCTAATTTTTAATCTCTAATTTTTCATTGCTATGAAGAAGCCCAAGAAGGGAAAAAAAAGTCCTTTTAATCGTGGAAATAGAAGCCCTTTCAGAATAATTTATCGCAAATTTTTGAAAAAAATATTTTCAATTTTTAACTTTGTTCACTATCAGAGCAGAGCAACAAACGATGAAGGCATGCGAGATGGGGACTGTGAGATAAGTTATTACTATGATATCGTCATTAATTTAGCCAGAGAAATATGTTCTAGACTGTTGGTTTTATGGAAAACTCTACTGCACATGAAATTTAAACTTCCGACCATAGAATTGTAAGCCGGGATCCTCCGCCTACTCGGCAACTCACGCAGACATATGATATGTTATTGAACGAAATGTTCTTGATTTTTCAGTTTGAGCTCCGTTGCTAACAATACCGTCTTTCCTTTTGAAACGATCCTGAAAGTTTTAATGAAAATCATAGCGGAAAGATCGAGGATGCAATATATCTCCTATAACAAAGTCAATACATTTTCATTCTTCATCAAACGTACGGCTACATCACGTCAATATAAGAAAATTTCATAACATTTTATCACAAAGCCAAGGTTAAACTTTCATGGGAGATTTAGTATTTTGCTGAGATATATTTTTCTAATTGGTATCGCGCGATGTAGATATCAGGAAGGGGGGTTGTCGCAGTTTTAAAAACCCAATAAACATGAAAAGAAGAGCAAAAAAAATAAATAAAGAAGCGAAGAGATGATAGGAGAAACGCATGGAAAGACGGGAAGACACACATAGAAAAAGACTTACGTACGGAAAGATATATGAACGGAAAGTCGTAATCGGGGAAAGACATATGTATGGGGGAACGAATCTATTAAAACATGTACTTATGAAAAGACATCTATGTGGTAAAAAAAGGACAGAGGACAGACTGATAAAAAGAAGAATGGGGAAGTGATAAATAAGATCATATGATCTGAAATGAATGTGTGAACGAGGAACTGGAAGAGATAAATAAAGAAGCGAAAGACGGCAACCTTGTCGGATAAAAGAATTGGAAATAAACCGGAAACAGACGACTTGAAAACAGAATAGCTGGGAATATGAGCAGATGGACGAAGGAATTGTCGAACTAGAATTGTAGTACCGTATGAGTTACAAAATTGAAATACTTTGGAGTGTGTCAGCGATTTTTTATACTCTTCCGAGGTCTGGATGTTTTCTTTCACTTGTTACAAACAAATCGATAAAATTAGTACACCCTCGGGCTTAAAAACAAATTTCTATTATATGCAAGAATTAATCTAATGGAATTATATGAAAGTTTGTATTCAAATTAGGCTTTTGTAAAAAGGCGAAACTTAAAAAATGGTATTATTTTCGTTTTCATAATTAATGTAAACTAACATACATTGTAATGAGCTTAGGCAAAAATTCGCTATTCCATTATAAGCTATTTTTCATTTAATCGTATGAAAAAAACAAATGTTTTTTTTTTTTTCATTTCCATTAAATTGTAATTGTAGTAATAGGGAGATTTAAATTTTCAACAAAATTACTTAATTCTTAAACCGAAAAACCACTCAAGAAATTGGCTCAGAAACCGATCAAGCGTTAAATGCAAACATAAATATATTCGAAGGCAATTGGTACATAAACGCAGAGGAAACTCGCAGCACTTAGACGAAGTGACGAAAAACGAAGGGAAATACAAGATTATCGTCTAAGAATAATCGTTGCATTAACACACATTACCATGTACATATTGTACGTGTAATGTATGTGATATAATATACTCATGAACACGTTCACTTATGTACATATATAAGTAGGTGTAAAATAATAATGTATGAAAGAAGACGAAGAAGAAGAGGAAGAAAGGAAAAAGTCATTATGGCATCAAGCCAAGATGGCAATAAGGTAAGCGATTAGTGAGAGAAAATCAAATAAAATGCACATAAAAGCACATAAATGCATTTTCCAAAAGACAGCCGTTTGTGCATTTCTACAATTGGAAGCTTAAATTTGCTTCGGTGTATAAGCCCAATACTTTAATTCTTCGTACACGGAGCGATATAAAATAAAGTTTTGTAATTCTCTTAATACTTTGTAGTTATTATTGTAGTTTCAGAATAAGTACATAGTGCAATAAATGTAAACAAAAGGGGTTTCATTTATTCTTGTTAGCAGTGGTAGTATGCTTTTTCAATCGAAGGTATTTATTAGTAAATCAAATTTTCTCTGACCTTCTACTGGAAAAAAACAACGAAAAGAAAACAAACCAATTCAATTTCATTTCATTTCATTTTATTTATTATTTACTTGTTTAGGTTTTGCTCTACTGCTCTACCGTTGGTTTAATAATTTTTGTATGTGCGTTTTTCTCTTTCCCTTTTTTTCATACTGGAATAAGGTCAAATTCACTTTAGCGGAAATTGTTTACTTTAATGGAAAACTCTCAACATCAAACAAAGTAAATAATTAACAAAATAAACACTTTATATAGTTAATGAAATAAATGAAAAATGCAATCGATTCGCAAAAACCTAAAGGCTTCAATCACCACGCTTTTTGGTTTTGGAAAATTGAATAGTTGTGTGACAATGTCTACCTCCTATTGAAGGGTGGGAAATCCTGCAAAATGCGCAAACGAACAGAAGCGGCGTTAAAACAGAGCGAGAGGAAGACAGGCGGATAGGTGCACTTTGTGTTACCGGTGTTTTTAAGTGTCATAAAGGTTATGAAGAAAACAAGCTCGAAAGTGTATTCGCCTTGCAGCGAATGTTCGATACTTATCGCTCCCAAGTTAAACACAAAACTTTTCAATTCTTAGAGTGTGAACGCGACAATTCAGGTGCGCACTAGCTTTTCAGATGATACTAGAAAAATTGCTTCGGGCACGCTTTTGCCCAGAGCAGGCCTATTCTTGATGTAATCGGCCGGTGTTGAAGCCTTAAGTTCGCTTGTGTAATACTTTAAGCTTAAAAATTTCGGAAAAAAGAAAAGTGTTTGATCTCTGCTGTGCTTTCGCTTCGGTAACCTTCTCCATCATTTCGTAGTTTGCGACAGCTGAATGCATCTTGCAGTCAGTAATGAATAAATAAATTAATAAAATGCACTTCGCAAATATTTTTCGTAGCTTTATTGTGAATATAAAATAAAATATTCGCGAGTTTTCAGCTGGGTATCACGATGGTTGCGATTTTGGGCGTAATAGCAAAAGACGAAAACCGAATAATCCCAAGGAGAAACAGATAGGTTTCGGTTAGCATACCAATTAAAGATCAAGAAGAACATGTTTATATTATCCGCCCCATTACGTTGTTCTGAATATTAGAAAGCAAGGAAAAGACTTAGTAAAGCTCTATTTTTGTGAACGTTCGGTTTCGACCGAAGTCAAATAGAAGGATCGCCAAATCATCAACATCATCATTCGTATTTTCGTTCAGTAGCAGTAAAAATTTAAGAGGAACTATGATTTTATAGATCGTAATCGTTGTGTCAGATAAACAGACGAATACATATAACTAAATCGATACCCTTTTCATACTCATCAACAATCTACATGAACAAGCAATGTGAATAAAACGAACTTCATGCACCTGTGGATGAGAAGAAAACCAATTTTATTAAAATACTAAGTAAAATTATTGAAGTCGGGCAAAGCCGACATAACATATAAAAAATTGTAGGCTGCATAAGCAAGGAAAAGCATACTTCTCATGTGATCTCTTACATGGGAACGGGCCCAAAATGTTTGTTCGCTTGGTTTAAATTTAGCAAACTTAATTTTCTTGTCGACGACCTGGTTCTTATTTGCCTTATTTTTCCTTACAAAATATTAAAAATTAAACTTTGTTGTTGTGTAAATTCTGAGTGCCCTTGTATGGGTTGGAGTTCAAAAAATTGTCCTACGTGATCCAAATAGAGTACAGCTAATTATGGTCTATACCACTTGTGGTTCGGGGTGTATTAACTTTGTGCGGAGGATGGTTGTAACATAGAGAAGGAGTTGATAAAATGATTCTGAAGCGATTTAAGCTTGTCCGTTCGCCAGTCCGTATTTCTATGCACTCGTGTGTTCAACTTACAGGTCGCAATTTTCGAGATATCTTCATGAAACTTGGTCCATTGACGTGTTTTGGTTCAAGGACAGACAGAAAAAAGCAGCCTAGTATTTTGGCGTTCTAAATTGATTTCGGATGGGGCAATTTTTGAACTCGTTACTATATAACCGTTTCTATGGAAACGGAATCTTTATATGGTAAGAGGACATAATTTTCAACACTGCGTCTCGATGAAAAATGGGTAATTTTCAAGACCTTCATCTCGTAAAAACGGCTATATAAGACAGAATTGGAAAAATTGGCTCATCTGCTCCAAATTTTTCAAATCAATTTACTAAATTGGTAAAATTTTGACCGATATAGTAAAAGGTTGGTCTACTTCATTCCTTTGTGGTCGTTGCATACATCCTCACGAACTGAATATACTCTGTACCCAAGTGGTGCAGGGTATGAGAAGATGAGATCTGTCACTTCTGTAGAAATTAGCGGACACAATATCTCCCAACCATGTGACATCAGGCTCGGAAAATGATCCCGAATCGGTTGGCATTATAAAAGGTGGGAAAAAGAGGAAGTCGTTCTCGGTTTCCCATACCTTCGCACAAACTCAACATATCCTGTACCATACAGATTTACAGCATAATTAAGTACAACCAAGCAATTGATTAAAACACTACAAGCCGCACACTGCCAGTAGAAAAGAAAACATGCTTTTTAAGATAAGCATGAAAGCACTGGAAGTTATCGGATGAAACTCGAATGTTAAAACACGCACATTTGTTGATAAAGTAGAAGCATTCTAAGAAAGAGAAAAAAAAGCCCATACTGGATTTATCGCACAAACCATCGTAACCTGTAATCACGCAAGCAGATGAACTGGTAATCATACAAAAAATTTAGTATTGAAAAGAGGGAATTTCTAAAAACATCTCTAGAGGTTATACAAGAGAGGACGACAGAAAGCAGAAACCTAAGGATTCGATACATTCGTGCATACTGCACGAATATAAATACAGTTATGGATAGTAATGTCTCTAAAAATACGTAATTACTCTACGGCAGGCATACAGTTCTTTGAAATATTGCAGATAAGATTATGTAGGTCTTTATAGCACTAAAAAACTATCAATCCTAAATACCATCAAAACTATCGGGAGTTTAATTTCACTCAAAACAATGTTTATTTTTACCCATGAAGTTTAAAAAATCGTTCGAATCCTTTCTCTTTTCCCGAAAATTGTTTAACTTAAGTGCAACCGAGTGCAACTGCGACGAAAGTCAAGTTAATTTTCGACTGATGTTTCGCTTTTTAAAATTTTCAGCATAGAAATAAATTTTTTAAGCGATTCTTCAATATATGTTTGCGAAAATGATTTTAAATCGTTTGCAAAACTCGTATCAGAAATGTGCACATCATTATAAGCGCATTGCACATCATTTCTATCAATCATTCATTTTAAAGGGTTCACTACAGGGTGGGTAAAGTGCAATTCAATAAGTTTTTGTTCAACTTGCTTTCGTGTGAGTGTGGAAACCTTCAATCGATATTTCCAACACTCCTTCACCTTTAGTTGCGATGAGAATGCAAGGAGATACAGTGAATTTTACTATCTGCATGAAAAAGCTGTTCCGATATGTTGGGGATGTTGTCAAATGATATTTCGGCCGCTTTTACATATCGAATCGTGCTGAAATTTCCCACACCCCTTTAATTACGACGACAATACAATCTGATACATTCGTATTTTGCCAAACGCACGCTCGACTTTTCTTAACGCTTCCCTTGACATTGGCGTAAAATAAAAGCGCTTAGTGAATAGAACGCGAAGTATTGTCTTTCCACATTTCTTGTATGAGGAGCGTTACAAGGTGGCGGGATAACTTTCTGATTCACAAGCTCTTTTGAGTACCGCACAGCCGAAGTGATAACAATCGCGAGTGCCAAGTCGCTGTTCGCGTGTTCAAATGTCAGTGCGGCAGACCGTACTTTATAGTAGTTATTTATACAGTTAGTTACTTAGACTTATGTTTGCTTGTTAGCACCTTAAGCTTAAAAACATGGCAAACTATTTACTTTGAACTTTCATGTTTCTCTGATCGATCTTTTCTCCACAATGTCGCAATTTTAAGCCTTTCAGCTTAACATTTTGCTTAGTTAGGTTGAACCTAGATAGCAAAGAATAAATGACTAAATAAATAAATAGATCTTGATACTAAGCAAAAGGCTTAAGAGAATTTATTTTTTTTTACCATTCCTGTCGATAGTAAGGTATTAAAAGAAAAAAGCTAGAGAAGTAACTGAAAAGTTTATTTGAGATTGTATAGGGGGCTAGAGTTTTTTGAACGTAAAAATATTAAGCGCCACAAACTCGTATATATACTCATATGAAACTGACCGAGATAAGATTTATTTTCCATTTTTTGATTCACTTAAAGAAAAGCTTATTCACATTTTTTTTATAATATATTACATAGTGTAGATACTTTGAACGTATTAACAGGCAGGAAAGGCATAGGAGCGGAGTTGAATAAACTAATTGAAAACATTTATATATAAAAACAGATAAGGAAATCATAATGTATCCGGCTGTGACCGAATCAAAAAAAGAAAAAAACGAAATTTTCGTATTCTACAATGTTGTATGGGCGTGGCTGATTTTTTTCTTTGTGAGTAATAAAAGTGGAAATTTATATCGTGTGTCTGCAGCAGATGTCTCCATCTTTACGTTTGCAATAGCAGTGAACAAACGGATGGACAGACAGTTTGACAGGCAGGCTTAGAACGGTTCACATTTGACATTGATCCGACTTTAAAGCCGACTTTACAGAATCTTTGAAGCCTCTTTCTGGATGCTCCAACCATTTTGACAAAAGAATGAAACTTCAGTATTCTTTAATATTGGGTGGACTTGGCCGATTTACTCCATTTTGGCACAGACTGTAAATACAAATCGTTATAATTCTTGTTGTTTATAAGCCGTCTACCACCTATTGCCCAACATTACTTCTAGAGAATCTTAGGTCGAATATAAGTTCCCTGCAGGATCGTTTTTATGCTTATGGAAGCCCTACTCAAACAGATAATAAGACACCGATTGAATAACTAGCGTCTGATGCATGCAGTGGAGACAATCCCACATTATGTAATTCGTTTCATCATGAAGAAAAACCTCGATATCATGACTTTTGGCATATTGGATCTGTTTTTTGTTACGCTTGCAACAGTTGTTCTTGATAACGTTTCCTAGTGATGTGCAGCTTTCTTGTCGACGTTGAAGTTGCGCCTTGTCTTATTATTTATTATATTCTGGATTTTCCATATTGTAACGCGTTCATCATCGGTAACAACAACACTATTTGTTAGCAGAAAAGATTACAGTTCCCGATAATGGGAACAATCTATTCAGAGATTCCAGAAACTGCGTTGTACACACTTTCCGGCATAACTTATCCCTTAGAAAACATGGACTACTTATTCAATATCTCAATAGCAAAATTATGTAATAATACATAAATAATACATAAGTTATTTTCTTCTTTGCAAAATTATTAACTTATTTTCATTAACATGACATTTTTCTTTATTTATTTTTCTCTTTTGTGGGCGATTTAATGAAGGAGTTCATTGTGTAAAAAGCTTTTGCTTAAATCAACATTTTTTTGAAATGTTTTTTTCTTTTTTTTTTTGTTAACATTTGCAAATATAATTTTTACGTATGCATGTGTTTGCAAACGTTATGATGTACAGAGTCCTTAAACGTACCACCGCCAGCATCTTCGTCAACATTACTAACAAAACATTGCCAACGTCAAGAACTTCTTGAAATTTTAATCAGCACACATATACGATATAAACATAACTTTGAATAGATATAAATGAACATAGAAGGCATAGAATGCAATACAGTTCAGCCTAGAGAAAAAGGAAATTCATGTGTCAAGGCTTTGAAAAATTATGTACGATTGACTAAATTTTTACGCTCTCTTTACAATGCATATGATATTCCTTTCCCTATAATGTTATTAAGAAAGAGAAGTCTCTATGTCTGTACATATATATATATATATATTGTGTATATGGGTGGGTATGAAAATGAATTTAATTCGTTTGCATAAAGGGATTCCAATCTTTTCATTTTGTTTTTTTTTCCTCTTCTTTCTTTTCCTTTAGTACTCCTTTCAAATGTATTATTATATTAAGAATACATATGCTTGTACATTCGTATACACACTATATATATGCGTGCAATAGTCCTTATGTGTCATACACATTAAACTGAAGCCATCAGTATTATGATTTAAATGAAGTCTTTCGTTTTACCGGCTTATGTTGATATATGTTTGGTGTTGGTTGTTTTGGTTTTGTTGCCTGTCTGCCAGTGTCAAGTACGAGTAACAAGAGCCATTATTTATCATTTGATTCAAATGAATATGGAGTAAGAGTTAGAATTGTTAGGATTTTATAATAGAGTTGTTGTTTTATTATCCTTTATTTCGAAAATAAATTAATTTTAAAGAATTTTTTTTTTTTTTTTTGCGAATAAACTCAAACACCTTACATTCCCATCCACATTTGATATTTCTTTTGAAACTTACTTCCAAGATAACCGAACCAAGTTATGGTAAAACTTTAAATGATTTAAAATTTTCTTACTGTCAAAGTCAGAATTTTAAACTGCAAAAAATAAAAACAAGTAAGTGTTAGTTTTTATAATTTAAGAATGAAAAATACTAAAATTGAGGAAGAAGAACTACTCCTCAAGATCTCTCTTGTATATACACGAACGCTCTACGCAGGAAACTTTGAACAGCATAATAAAAGAAAAGTTTACACTTAGGTATGACAAGCCACAGACTATTTGTGTCTCGTTTTGTAGCGACTAGCACACAACCATGGTACACGGTACTCACAAGCACACTTCAGAAAGTGTGCGTAAGACGCAGAGAAAGAGATTTATGTATTCAATCTTCATCAACATCATCAGCAAACTATTACGAAACAAAGCGTATACTGAAATCGTTCAAGAATACTCAACGCATTCAAGGTTGCAAGGTAGAAAACGAACATGTCCATGTGTGTGTGTGTGTGCCTTTGTGGATTGGTAAAAATCAAATTCTTTTGTCTTTGAGTTCGTAAAATGATTTTTGATATTTTTGTGATTTTTTTATGTTTTTTTTCTTTTTTGTTTTTAATAATTTATTTTTGTATCCGAAATATTTTATTTTGGGAAAGAACTTGAGCATAGATTGATTTCTGATATGAAAAGAAATAAATTTCAATTAAAGTTGAAAAAGTTTCATTGAAATAATAGAGAAATAATTATTTCTATGGGAATCTTTCAATATGTTTCTACATTTCGTTCTATGATCGATAAGAATCCAGAGGAAAAATAAAAACTTTATTTTTCACTTTATGACAGCTGCATGTAAGCATTAGACACATTACAATGCTTCCTTGTTTAGTGTTCTCAAGAACGAAAATGGAATAATCACTTTTGGCACAAAACTTCTCAGCGTAGTTCAAGTCGGCAAATACGCTCTCACACAATTTCATGATTTATAATGAACTGGTGATGGCAAGTATGGTACAGTCGGTTGAGATTGGCGTCTAAATACCTTATAACGTCTTTCTTAATACCATTTCTTATTTATGTTTGTGATGAAATATCAAAAATTATACCTTGCTTTTGTGGGAAGACATACTTTTCATAGAAGATCTTATATCGCGTCGGACGCAAAAAGTAGCACTAAGCGGTCCTCGTTTGTTATGGTTATGACAAAGTACGAGAGTTCTGATATAGCGTAGGGCCCATAAAAGAGACCTACGTAGCGCTAATGTATTTCGCTTACCTTCTCTATCGAACGACTATTATCCTATCTATCCGCACATTATTTTATACTATACTTGCGTCATAAAATATTAAAGATTAGGTCTCTTTGCTACATAAAGATTTAATTTTCACCAGAATTCAAGTATCGCATGTGCTATAAAAAATACGCCTACGTGTGTGTGTGTGTGCAGGTGCGATAAAGTTAATTTTTACGTCATTATTATTCCAGGCTAATTTTCACCAAGAAGTTGTAAAAATTAGTTCCTTTTATCGTATGAAGCCTTACTTTTCATGCAAATCATTGCACGGAATTGGTCCCAAACGCGGTCCAAATGCGGTAAGGTTCATTTTCATGCCAAACATCATCATGGAATTGTAAAAATGAAAACTTTTTGCTATAAAGATGTTGACTTTGAGTAGAAACGGTTGTATGATGTAGGGTTCAAAAAATTTCCCCATCCGATCCAAATTTACCACATCAATTTCGTAGGTCGAAACACCATTATTTAGGGAGTTCTATCGAATTGCCTTGACTAAAATTAATCAGTGTACAAAATTCCGCCAGAAGGTCTTGGCAATTTGCGACCTTTAGACCCAACCAAAAAAAGTATGGACCGACATCGGACGGATTGACGGCGGAATTTTTCGTTTACATTCGTGATGAAATAACAAATAGTATACTTTGTCCGTCCGGGAAAGCTTTGCTTTTTATAGAGCGTCTTATATGGGGTCGCGTCCCATAAATTGACCGACGTCGTTTCAGTTTAGTAAAGGTAACAAAGGAAATTAGGTTACGGACACATTTTTCTTATAAAATACTTGAAATAGATCTTTCTTCCGCATAAAGAGTTCATTTTGGTAGAAAAAATTATATGAGGTCCGATCCAAATGTTTGCCATGCACATGTATTTCAAATGCTGTTAAATTTAATGTCATAGCCCTGTGGCAGTTTGCGTTGCGGCAAAGGCACGGGCCACAATCAACAATCGAGCAAAAGTTTGACGCGTTTTTATATTGGCTTCAGGACGAATACGATTTAAAACAATACATTCATTCCACTTTCGCAGTACCTTGTCGATGACTGTACAAACTCATGACCATACTTAGTTATTCAGCGCCACATTAGCTGATCTAAAAAAAGAAAACTTTCAAGCCTTACACAACATTAGAGATTTGTTATGAAGGGGCGAAAATGGCTGGCTCTTGCTAGCGTTCGATAATTACATTGTTTAAGTTATCTCATTCTGCAACTGTGTAGGGCAATAACGTTACGAACTGTGGGGTTCGAATGATAGATTTTGTCCCTAAGTTTTGAAGGATGTAACAGAAGACTTTTTAAAATGGCAAATAAAAAAGATTGTTGGCCTTAAGACGTGGTGTACGCCTATACAAATCAGAAAGACGTTGATCAAAAATTTACATATACATACACATTTATATATATGGGTATATGTTACTGCGTGTGTACTTCTAGGCGTTAGGACTAAAGTTAATTGTGTGGGTGAGTAGAAAGCTCAAAGAAAATCGAACAAAACACACATGTTTCGCGAAGGCACAAGTCTGAAGAAGTAAATGAATTGAAGCCAGTCAAGGGGCGGAATCGAAGGGAGTAGAAGCGCGAATTGCTTATATCCCGGAATCAATTTCAATTGTTGATAAAATAGAGCAGAAACGATATTAGTGATTAAATTATTCTGTGTTGTTTACTAAAAATCTGCAGATATTTACGCTAAAAACTAATTTGCAAACTGTGAGTAAATAAATGCTAATAAAACTAAGAATCAGCGAAATATATTTATTTCCTTTTTCGCATGTTTATTTCTTATGCCAGATATTGACAGAAAACAAATTTGCAACGTGGACTACTTTTATAGTAAACAATGTATTAAATGAAAAACAATTGACAAGTAAACGGTGACATATTATGCTCACTACAATATTAGGATTAGTGACTTTCATGACACGAACTATTACGTATGAAAAGAGGCAAAGAAAACATTCTTTGCTATTAACCGCAAATCGACCGCGATCAGCCTTTCAAGTCTATTTGAATTTTGCATAAAAGATTTTTAATTATTTCGTGTTGCATTCTTAAAAACCTTTTCTTTATTTTATTCTAAATTCACAATTAACGCTAAAAGAAGAGTATTTGTGAATTTGCATTTAGTCGCGATATCAAAATCATGCCTTTTGACGAAATATTTATTATTATACCATGATATGAGCCACATTCACTAAGTCAGAAAAGATTGCGGTATCTTGAAAAGACAGAAAACAGTTGGGAATAAAATTTGGAACAGAGATGCGTTGAGAAACCGTGCATACCATTTCAGAGCATCGACTGCAGTATAACATTTGATAGGGTCTTTTCGAGCTAACAACTGAAGCAAAGCTTATGCAAACTTGGCATCAATAAACAAATTTTTCTCTCTCTCTCTCTCTCTCTCTCTCTCTCTCTTTTGAGGATTTTTTTTATTTAAATCGAAATCGAAAAACTTTTAATCTGCTTATAATATATTATATGGATAAAGAAGTGAATTTACGCTACAAATAAAAACAACAACATATTAATTATTCCCATGATACTTATGAGTGGCTATGAATCACATCCTAGTGTGATTCATTGTAAAAACAGAGACAAATCCCTCAGCCCGATTACTTTCCATCTACCGTTCTAGATAAAGAAATACACTATCACTACAGTCTATTTTGTTAACAAACAATTGAATAAAAACAAAAGAGCAACTTTTTCTTCTCTGAGCAAAAAGTAAAAGCTCTTTAGGTTGCCTTCATCATCGTTAAGAGTGACTTCAATGAATTTTGTATCAATTTTTACCCTCTGGCTTTGTCTTTTTTCATTTTATGAAAAGCTCACGAAGTGAAGTGAACTTTTCCTCTATCCCAACATTTCTAAATGGGAATCTATTCCCCCTAAACTAGCCGATAATTGGCATAGACTATTTGTTAGCGAAGCTCAGCCGGCAATGCTCTTCTTCATTTCGGAATACGTTGCTAAACATATAACCGAACTACTGCTTTCCTTAGCCATTTAAAGTTTTGCGTACATTTCCTTGCTTTCCTAACTATTATTACAAGAAGGTACAGAACAAAGGACATGGATCTGAATTTGGACAACTAGCATGCAATAAATGCACATATGTATGCTAAGTGCAGCTAAAGTAAAATCATATCCATCACATTTAATATATAATCTGCACTTCTTCGATCAAATATTAAAGCTTTTATTGTTGTCTAATTCAAGTTAACTATGCTCTGAGAACGTCGTAGTAGCGTTCGGGCGAACAACTTAAGAAAAACGTTTTTTGATGTTTTTTTTTTTTTTAAACGGAAGAAAGTGATAAGTTTAGATGAGATTATTAAGCGCACATTTAAATGTGAAAAAAAATTACTTTCGAAAAATATTGAAAAAAGAAACCATTTATTCTCGTAAGGTCTTTTTAATTTAAGGGCTTCTGCTATTAAGCTTACGCGACGAGAATGGCGTTCGCGTGAGTCAAAAAAAGCAGTTTTGCACCAAAAAGAAGCGAACCGTTGTGATAACAAATAAATTAGGAAGTAATTTATAAAGAACTTTCCTGCATTCCACTGCAGGACACGATTTTGGAGATGTTGCGAAAGGAGCGAGCATAAAAAGAAGAAAGATTGTTCTGGTTTTGCTGCGTACTATTTTATAAATTCGTGCTTCGAGAAAGCGACACGAGTTTAAAGTTTCAAGTACTTGTATACCTCTATGCAACGATGTTCAGAAAATCAATTTGTTAGAGAATTTAAAATTTTTTGTCACGCCCCCAACGATCTTTTTAATATCACTCTTTGCTATTGGTTTTCTGAAAATTTTACAGTGATTTTTGCAATTAACATTTTACTAATCGGCCACTCATCCCCAGATCTTCCTTGGCTTTCCGGCGCTGCTTTTGTTCAGATTTTTGCGCGGAGTCTCTCCGCTTTTCTTAGGCCTAGACAAAATTGCTTACAGTAGCTGGTTGTGCCACAATTATAAATAAAAAATGTCTGCATATAACCATGCAGCCGAATGTTGGATTGCAAGCGTAAGAAACTATTAATAGGCTATCTATCGGTCCTATCGGAATTACATTTCACCGCAAATATCGAATTTAACCGAAATGTGGTAAAGCCGCCACCTAACAATACATGCTGGAATAAAAAAAAAAGAAAAAAAAAAAAATCTGAACGGTTAAGCTGTTAAGCGGTTAACTACTAAAAAAGAAAATAAATAAATATCTGCAAAAACCCAGAATGCGTGTGTTTACCATAAATAAAATGGTTATCAATATACACGTACAATCCACAGTCACACTAAAATGAGCGCGGGAGGGAGATATCATATTTACAAATATGATAATTTATTGCATACGAATACTGAACATGGACAACAAACTACGGGCTTAATGTTCTAAGCATAACATATGATCTTTGAAACGAAAACACTGAAAATTTTATGCAAATGCAATGATTAAAGAAAATCTTAACCAAAACAGTGAAATAACCATCATTTGCTTAGGGCCGTTTTTAATAAAAATTAAACTGGAAATTAGGTGCACTCATTATCCAGTTAGGAGAAAAACAATTTCACGACTTCCAGTTATATATAGCAACTAATTCTTAAGTTTAACTGGAACATTTGCACCAGTTACCAAGTAACTTATGCAAACACCATCTTGGACCACTGTCCAATATTAGGTCCCTTCGCCAGAAATATTTTTTACTTTTCTCTGTGCACCTGTCAAAATAATCTTACGTTCCACTCACAATAGCTGAGAAACTCAATTATTATAGAAAAAATTGGAAAACAATAAATTTCTGGCTCGAGTTAAGACTGTCTGTTAAGCAATGTGAAACCAGTTCAGCTTCTAATCTGTTCATTTTTATGTTACAATTTAACACGAGAACAACCGAGTGATCTTTTATAATTTACGCTCTTCAAGATTCTTTGGTAACTTTTACTTATGCGAAGAGATCCTTAACTATACATAATCAATGTCTTGGCTATTTACTCCAGCCTTCGAGATACCGATGACATGTACCTAGAATCATTTTGATTCCAACTTTTCGTGAAATTTCCTCAAAAATGTCAATAAAAAGCTGGAATAGGAGATACATAATTCTTGACAGAGTACAAATCTACGGTTAAAAAATGGCCACGAGCTGTTCATGTGAACGTCCAAAATTTGGAAAATTTTTCTAAAATAATGCTGACATTTTCTTTCATATTTTCGACCCGATGAAGATATTTCGCAAAACCTGCTGCCACCTGCGTGATTGATATAAAAATGGTCCCAATCGGCTCACTAATATGTCCACAATTAACGATGAAGTTTTCATTCTAACATATTTCCAAGGGGCGTCAAAATGATCGCTTTTGATAAAAATAGTTATAAGCAAATCGTCGGTTGTTCTAGTGTTAAAAAACAACAATTCTTTTAAATCTATTTAAATAATAAAACAAGAAAAAAAATTTAGAACAGCTGCTCATATATTCATTAAAATTTTATTATTTTAAACAATTTTTTCAAAATTTTAACTTTTAACATCATTTTATGCCTTAATGATTGTGATGAACATATGTTTTTGTGATTCGTTAAGATTTTATTTACTTTTAATTTACCTTTAATTAAAGGGCTGATTGCATTATAAAATCATTTAAATTATTGTAGAAATTTATAAAAAAATTTAATGAAATTTTGTGTTTTTCCCGCGAGATATATGTAACATATATATGTATATATATATATATTATGGCAGGATATATTAACTTCGTCCTTCTATATGCAACAATCAGACACAAAGAGCAAATTCTTCCCAAAAATTGTAAACGAATCTACCCTCAGCATAGGGTTTCGCTTATGTTTTGGGGTCACAGCAATTATTCCCCTAAATTGTGGTCTAATGAAAGGAATTGTATTTTTTTTTGACGTTTTTTGCATTCACCCATAGACGTTCGCATATTCACTTAGACTTTATTTTCCACATCTAAAGAAAAAGGCAGCATAACTCGGCATGAATTGTTTATGTAAAATTTGTACACAAAGTAACCTGACATGTGAAGTATATAATATAAGCGACTTAAGCTTGATATGAAATTTTTTTTTCTATTTAAAATGCATTAATAATAAATTGTATTTTATTTTTAATATATTGAGGTTGAGAAAATGTTACATAAATAAAAATAAAGTGTATTTTAATTTTTAATTTTAATAATATTTTATTATCGTTATTATTTACGCTTGCACGATTTTACATAAATTTATCAGGTTTAGTTAGTTAAGTTTTCAAGAGAAATTTATTTTTTTTTATTGTTTTAAAATTTTAAATTTTCAATTATTTTGAAAAACAGATAAAAACGACTGAGGAAAATTGCATTCATCCGTTCAGGCAAACCTTCTTATAAGCTGATAATCTTAGTTAAATGTAGCTGAGGTGTGTCGTCGAGGAAGAGGAACAGAGCCCAACCACTAAACGTGTGGTGTAGATTACATAAAAGTTAAAATATAAAAAAAAATTTCTTATTTATATTCAAAGCAGGAAGAACAGTTTGGTGTACCATCGTTTTCTACTTACTTTACTCCTCTTCTTGTGCACTCTTTTCCTAACTTACGCTCCCTACAATCTATTTAAGATTATTAATGTGACCGTTCTGATAAGCTTAGGAAAGAACATTTTCGGAAGAAATTCATCGAATCATATGCAGGATATAAATATACCTCAATAATGCGTACAAGCAAAAAAAGCGAAGGGAATATTAATTGAGATTAGTGGGCCTTTCCAAAAATGAGACATTTCTTTGTTAGGTCTTTTGAACTCCAAAAATAAAATTACAAAAATTGCGTAATTGTTTGAGTGCTTGTTTGTGTATCATGTGAGGGTGTGACGTAGACTGGAAGTGAACTGTTTGCAAATATATAAAGGCACTTAATATATTTTGGTTATCATGAAGACATAACAAATCAAAGCATGTCTGTCTTTCTCCTCAATTACGATTAATCTATAAAACATTTATTGTTCATAGATTGAACACGACATTCCCTTTATTTTAAGGAGTTAAGGAAAACTTCATACAGCCGGCATGGAAACTTTAAACTCATCCAGACATTTTAGGTAATATTCGAAGACCCTAATTAAGCTTTCAAGCGGTTGATCGCTCAAGGCGACTCCTAACTTAAGCAACTTAATCGTAGTCGGGAATCACAAGCAATATTTTATAGCATGAAACTTTTGAAACAATTTTCTTCATGTCACTCTAAAACTCTGTGTAATGGGTACAAACAACCAAACCTACGTGTTTCGATGTAAACAATGTTTTAAAACAAAAATGTAACAATTCGTAAAATATTTCATATATACATTTTTCTCTTATAATTGCGTAAAACTATCTCCAACTTTTGTTGAACGCTTATATTAACAAAAGGATTTTATATTAATGTTTGCAAAAAGAAATTCATTTAACCCAATGAACGCATTTAGTTAAATACATACAATGGTTATTGAGAAGAAAAACTTTCCTGCTTTTAACATCTACTATATATATATACATATATATATACATATATATATAGTTAGTAAAAAGCATTTCCTTATTGAAGAAAGGAACTTGACTTTTAATTTTTTTTTAAAAGCAAACTTTTTCTCCTTGTCTTTCGATCTAATGGTAGGAAACCGCAATTTCCTCGGTTTTCTCTTCCTTTTTTAACTTTTTTTCCTTTTCCTTTTTTTTGCCTCCTCAATAAAACTACAGTGTATATAATTGAAAATTTTTGTTCCACAATAATAAAGGAAAAATTTTATAGAAATGCTTGCACGCAAAACATGTATATATTGAGGTTTGTAAAAAGGAAACACATCTCTAACTTTAAATTTAAGTGAAATGAAATAGAAATTTAATTTCTTGTGTCTCCTATATTTTATATAATGTGTTCAGTTTTATGTATCTACCATATCATAGGTTATTTTATACACATACATATATGTATATATACGTATATACATGTAATCTAGGGCAAGAGTTTAAACGTAGATACAATTTAATTGATAAGTAAATCAAGTAATTATTATAAAATTCGAAAAGTTAGAAAAATGTCACAATGGCAGAGAATCTAGAGAGAAAAAAGTATGAATATTTTCATCAAGTTCACTAAAGGTTAACTTTTATCAAATCTTTTTATCGAATAAAAGAGTGAACCAAAGGGCAGTAACATATTACTGCATTTACAGATTATCGGGGAATCGTCCGTTTCTTCACTTTTTCCTATATGTTTAAGGAAAGATGAATACAAATACATTGCCGTGAGAGTCTATATTCTTGAAATTTGAAAGTTTATGCGCCCTTTACGTGATTCCACTTCCCATAATTATAAGCAGACAACTATTGGTTTTTTTATCACATTTACGCACATTTCCGCATTGCATTTATTTGATCTTGCAGACATTTTCCCAGAAATCTAACCCGTACCAAGCTATTCGCCTGAATTAGATTCGTCTTAATCGGAACTACTCCCGAAATACAAAGAGACGCGGAGTTCGCTGTGCTTAAACATTTTTTCACGCGATATGGGACAAGGGATTTAATATTGGTTCATCGCAACGCTCCACAGTTAAACCGGCAGTCAAAGCAGCAAACCGTGCAAAAAAATTAAAAAGTCGTGTTACTAAAACAACTGTAACTTGTAAACTAATGGTATGAACGTTTGTGCTATGTAGAAATCATAGGAGTCTGTCAACAGTGTGCCAGACCAGAAACTTATTGATTGATGTGATACATAGTTGAACTTTGTTTTTGTGGAGTGGATAAGGACGGCGAAATAAGTGTATATGTCCAGAAACTTCGTACATAGCCATAATGAATAATTTTTCACAACATTTGAAAGAAAATTGATTTTGTACGATAGCGAGGAACCGCAAAATATGTTAGAGTTTCAGGATAAGTGCGAGAAACTGCACTCCAAAAAAATGTAAATATCGTCATTTGACGATAATAAAGTTGATTTATTTGCTGCTACAATGCGGTCAGTAATAAATTGTTGCCAAGACGGTTATTTAATCAGCTGCTTGTAAACGTCGCGATAGCCAGTTATCGACGTGATCGATGTTCTTCTTGAAATTTCGAACTATTTTCGGAGCAGTTATCTGCGCTGTCCCACTTTACTTGTGGTTGTATCCTTAATCATTTCGATAAAATCATTTTTTTCAATGCGTACTGATAAAAATGTCGCAGAAAACGCGTCGCACGAAAAAAGTCACGTAAGTGAATATCGCACAAAAAGTTATTCAACTCTATCCTTTCATTCATGACTATTCCTACATCTTAGGAACGGACACCTAGTCTAAATGAATCCCATTATGGTAGGGGTAAGAATAATTTATTGTTGGTCGTATTCCTCCCCGAGCATAGGTTTTTTCAGCGATTCTTCATTCGTGCAAAGCTACTTAAAATGGTTATCTACTATTGCTATTTTTATAACCACCACCGTAAGATGGAAGTATACTCATTTTGTTTTCTTCCATAATGTATGTCACATTCAAAAGGAAGCTACAGAGACGCTATAAAGTACATATACTCTTGATCAGCGTTGATCCTGAGTTGATTTAGCCATGTCTGTCCGTCTGTCCATCTGTGCGGCATGTGTTCTTAGCACTCTCTTGGTCGCACAACTGAAGATATTAAGAGAAAAAGACCAGAAAGCGGGGAATATGGACAAATTCGTAACGTCTAACGCATATATTGTGTCAAATCCTTTTGTAAAAAGTTATTAGATTCTTTTGATCTAAATGTAGCACCAATTTTTTATAAAAGTTTTTTATAAAAGACATAAAAGAAATTAACGGGTGTCATAACTTTTTGAATGTTGTTAACATTGGCAATTCAGGAGCTAATCGTTCGGTTTGAGTGCAGTCTTCCTTTTTTATGGTAATTCAAGAGAATTATCATACAAAGTTATAAATGCAAATTTTATCTCTAATTATGAAATGACGACTTATTCATGCTCATACTCAACTACCACTACGTTTTGTCTATTAATGTTTTGTCGATGTTCTTACAGCGGAAAACAGACAAATAGAATAAGAGATAGTCTCGGAATCTTCAAATTGAATGTCATAATCAGTATACGTCCTCCTTTTAAGAAAGAAACAAAAAAGGAAAAAATTAAAGTAGAGTAAATGTCGAATGCGAGGAATTTGTTGAAACCATTTTCTTAAATTAGTGCACATAAAGACTACTTGAAAATAACAAACTTTATCATTTCTTTATTCTTAATTTCTTTTTTTTTTGTTTTCCCTCTTTCTTTTCACTAATTTACAGCGAATATAAAAAATTAATATTTCTCATTCCATATCAGCGAGAATGTAAAAAAAAGAAGAAAAAAACAAAAGCCGAACACATTCAAATATAACGAACAAGCATAAAAGTATTTATGTTCGCGTAGTCTTTTCCATTTTTCAAATGAAAAAACTAGAACTGCATATAAAGTTATGTTCTATATGCGCTCTCGATAGTAAACAGCATAAAGGAGACCGATATTACATCTATATTGGTCGAATCCGTTAATAACTACAATAAAATGTTGCGTTTTTCAAAAAGTCGCGTGAAGATTGGATCTGTTGAGATCTTTTTATTGGAAATGCCACTCACTTGAATTTTAACTTCTTTAACACGTTCGTAGGCGTAAACATATATAGCATTGGCTTTCATTGTCCTTAGTGAGTATTGCTTATAGTAGTGCTGATATTTAATCGAAGTTTGGGAATCACAACTAACTCTTAAACGAATTGATTGCCAATTTTTGGTCGTCACTGAAATTTTTACTTTTCGCAAATGGGTTAAGTTATTTTGTGTTGGCGCTTCATGCAAAAATAATGTTATTATTAATATTAAGAATATCTATTTTGTATTGTTTTCAAAACAGGATCCAGTTTTCTAGGTTCGAATCCAAGTGCAATATTTGCCGTAACTATATTCCCGGATACTACCTTTTGTTCATGTACAATTAATGAAAATTCTAAAAGGTATCATTAACTTTACATACTTCCATTTGACGACTAGTGCAGCCGACTACAATTGAGACCTAGTTTTCTACCCTAGCAACATTCATATTATTTCATTGCATGCACTCTTTCATACACATATACATGCATACGTACATATGTTCTCTAGAGAAATGCTTTTGCTGTGCTATTGCATATAGAGCATATAAACTTTGCACGTATGTGTGTAGACGAAATGTTATAATGGGTACGGGTATAAGGCGAAGAATGGAAAACAAAGTAAAGAACAAAATGCATATTAAATATGTTGTAGAAATATTAAAAAAAAGAAGAAAAAACAAAAAAATAAAATTGAAAAACATAAAATAAAACATCCATAAAAAAAAGTACCGCACATTTGTACTTATTTAAACAATAACAATGTTAACAATTGCACTACTAGAGAATATGTTTAGCTAAGTACGTCGCCTGTAACAATTTCAAAGTAGGAAGCGTGCAATTAATTTAATCGATCCTTCTCTGAAGTAAACGGAATTTCTTTACAAATTTATGCACATCAGTAAACTTGGTGGTGGATTAATCGGTATTAATAAGAAATCGTTGGCGATACCCAAAATTATATCTGAAAGGAGAATTGTTTCTATGTGGCCACTGCTTTTCCTACTATAGTTGTGCTGTCAATGTAGAAGAATTGGCAGCCTTTGATGAACATGTGTGCGAAGTGTTGAAACACGCAAGCGGTGCAAAAAATACTTCACTGCAGCCGATATCCTTACCATTTACATGCCTACACCTAGTCAAAATTGGAGTATAACCCGTATGTGTGGGTGGGAGCCTCCAAGGAAAACAAAACAATATCCCCGTTTTCAAGTCGAACGCCACAAGTACTGCTCCCTTTGCTCCCCCACTCTTCCTACAATCCTTCCTACTCACGAGCACACATGTGTGGGGGACATTCATGTAGGGGTCATTCATTGAGTGACTGACCATAAAAAAAAGACAAAGCATTTTTAACTCATACGAATTAAAATATTTATACAATTATACATATACACTGAGGGACAAATTCACTAGTTCGTATTGGTCCCACACTACGGTTTTAAGTATCTTTCTATATAAAATTAAGAAATATACAAAGTGTCGTGAATTGTAATCACACGAAACAAGACGAAGTCATAGGGGCCGAGTGATAATGTGACATTATTATGTGAAATCGAAGGAGTTAAAGCATGAGAGGATCGCAACCGCAGAGAATTAAACAAAAACAAAAGAAACATAAGAATACTTCATCGTAGGGTAACTGGTATTAAGTAAAGTTAAGGGTTTGATTTATTCCAACATAAAAATCAAAAGCGAATATTGTTTTTTCTCTTTTAATGCGCTTACGGCTGTCTGGATGCCTGATGTCGATGGTTAGCTATGTAATGCGTGGGCTAGTTCCTAGGGTTCAGATTCTCAAAAAATTCACAAACATGCCGCATAAAGCTACTGTAGTATTCACAGGATTCGGCATTAGCTGAATATCTAACATCTCCCTCTCTCTCTCTCTCTTTGTTAGTTTTCTGTATTAACAACAATAAGAAAAGGAATTCAGTTAACAAATTCGAAAAGGACAAAGACAATAATACAAAAAATTTAATCAGTAAACAATACAATTATGGATTCCCAAGATGTATGCAGTCATGGAAACCCAATTCACATATGCTCAATATATTAGAATACACTTTTAAGAAATGCGATCATCATCATGGCACTCACCGTATGTGGAAACCCCTATATTTGTTGAAGCTTTTTGAGAGAAACCTTTTTTTTGCAGTATAATTAAAGACATTTTTTAAATCAACTTTCGCACTCATACGCCCGGTATGTTAGATCCCAAAAATTGCATGCAGAAATTTCTGCAAATATATGTAATAAAGCAACAACAAAAAATAAAAGGACAATTAAAACGAAGTTTCTCCCGCTTTCATTCTCCTTCACCTGCTGTCTCTTTTGTCCATGTTCCCTATAGCGTGATATTTAAATTTTTATATTTACTTATAGGCACATATACACATAACGTTAAGCGACGACATTAAATAAAACTATTCTACAGAACAAAAGAACAAAGAAGTGAAAAAGTGCTAGCAGTACGAAGAGTGAAGAAGAGAATGAAAAAAAAGAAAACAAAATAAAAATAAAAATACAATCACAAAATGAATTTAACATATTTTATGAGTAAATAAACACACACAGAAAAGTTTTACATGAATACACACAAACGAACATTAATTCATATATGCACATATCATATACACACATGTGTATGAAAACAATCATTCATACTTATTCTCATTCGTACATTTATGTAAAAGCACAAACGTATATACACATGTTATCTTTGTCTCGAATGTGTGCACTCGTAAATGATTTCTGTTTTTATTGCTCACAACATTTGTCTTAAATTAAAGAGACTGAATATGGAGGAGATGGGCAAAAAAATAAATAAAAAGGAAAACTTTATTTGTATCTACAAGCACACATAGGATGAAAATTCCATTAACTCGGAAACTTTTTTAAGGTTATCTTAATATTTATACACATCTGCATACGAAAAAATATTGAAATTATATTTAAGAAAAAAAAAAAAAGAGAAAATATCTGATTGGCTTCAGATTTTTATGAAATTTTTTCACATTAACAGCCGAACAGCAATAATAATAATAAAAAAACATATAAAGAATATTCGATAACGAAAATATTTAACTTTTGAATGCTTATTTATCTCAATAAATGAGATTTTTGGGTTAAACATTGCGTCTATAAGGACATCATAGACATGTGTGCTTTCAAGCATTTGCGTATTTACGCAAAGATGTCCATTGTATTTTATAGAATTATTGCTGAATATAATGTTAACTCAACAGAAACACTATATACATAAGCGGGAAGAGAAATTCTTTACAAATTTTGATAAAAAAAAACAACAAACAACAACTCATGCAACATAAATATCATTTGTGTACATAATTACGAAAAGCTGACAAGACTATTGTGTACCGCTACGACGATATAAGTCGTAAAGTGGAACCTTGAAAAGATTCTTTTTCTCTTCTATAATATATAAGTAATTGCAGCCTTTTTGTTGACTGTGGGCTTTCTTTTCAGAGTTTTATTTTGCCTACAACCGAAGAATGAGGCATTTTAATTTTCTCAAAACGTTTGCAACATCCTGACGGAAGCTGCAGATACCGTATAAAGCGATATTATCTTGCGAAATATTCTTCATCAGCATGAAACCCGGAATCGATTTAAGGGGTATGCGTCTTTCTATCCATTCGGGTCTCTTTTTTGTCTGCGTAATGTCTGTGGTTAACATTCTTCTAGTTGCGAACAACGAAGATATCGATTTCAATTGAAACTTGCTGCGTGCAGGTTGTTATGACAAATTCGCTAAAACGGTCAAAGAACAAAGCTACCGTACTGCGTAGAATGAGAACATTTTTGTTTTCAAAAGCAAAAAATAGGTATTCTGCTCTCTACTCACTCGTCAACTGCAATAACAACAAATATTTACATATTCTGTTTTAGTATGATAGTAGTGGCTGTAAAAGATTCAGCCACAGCCGGCTATAAATTTTTTACTTGCTTTTTGTAGTTTCTTTTCGTTAGCCGCCCGCTCAGACAATATTCCTTATAAGTGCAATCAGGAGGGATGATAGGTAGGGAAGAAGGAAAGAAGCGAATAGTATTTGTGTACTTTTGATATAGAAAGGGAAGCATCTGTAACGGTGGAAAAGAACACTGCCAGTAGTTTGTTAGAAAGACGCGCAGTGCGGTTGAACGACGCCCACTTGTAGTAATGTCCAGTGCGCTATGGGAGAGTGAGAATGGTGGGCTACTCGAGTGATCCTGTTAAAGAACTCGACTGATCGACCAACCTAACTTCTAACCTAACCTAACATCCTCATATACTTGGCCTATGTTGGTGTTAATTTTAATACCACAATAAAGGATATGTAACTGAGGCAAGAGGTTAAACAAGAGACAGAAATATTGAGAGTGTCTGGGATTTTCTTGTGTGTGTGTTACTAAGAATATATCCTAGCTTACTGCCACGTAAAGTGATTCTATACAAAAAAAACATGTATCTTATAGTGAGCAATGCCACCCAATGTCTGTCTACAGTAAGCATATACGCATGTAAGGCCAAACTCATTTCAACTTTCCCAGGTCTTTTTACGCACTGAGCAACACTTCAACCCCAAAGGATTTTTCGTTATATTTTGAACGATGCGTATTTCGCAATATATGTAAGCGGTATTTTTGCTCGTTACCTTGAACGTGAATGCACGACGACACCTTCCTTCACATTATCCAAATACTAAGTCTATTCCAATTTCACGTAAGCGAATTAAAGTTTTTTTCAATTTCGTGGTACAAAGTCCAGTTTTGTTATCTGCTAATGCGGGAGGTACAATATTGGTTATTATAAAATGACAATTTAGTTACAATTCGTGTCCAGAAAATAAAGTTTAAATTAACAATCAAAACTCCCACCAGTCCGTTTTGCAAAGCGATAACTTAATTTTAATATGCAATGTAGTTACTCGAGAGCTTTCCTTTTTATAATAATAAACAATCAAAAAAGTCGCATTCGATTGCAATCGGATCTTTCGTACTCGTGACCTTTATTTTAAGATAAACCGAAAAGGAAAGAAAACATCGTTTTTTTCTATTTTTGTGCAACATAGAATGTATGTGGAAATTTGTGTCACTGCACGTGTGGGCGCGTTTAGGGAGAAAAGGCTAAATCAGTTTCTTCGTCCACTTTGGCTCATTTTCAGTAGCAACGTGCGAGCAAGAACTTCTAACGCTTCAGGCACATATGGATTCAATATCATCGCTTGGCACGATTGAAAATTTGATGCTTCTCAAGAATATATGTACTCAAGGAAGTGTCTGAAGTTATCTTTTTGGTATTGCAAACGACCTGGCGTAACGGATGTGCATCAAAATCTCTTCATGGTCAGCTGTTTTTTTGAAACCCAACCTTAATTTACAAATTGTTACTTTCCAAAAAAAGTCGCACGTTAAATAAAAAAATGTAAGTAAATTAAATTAAATTTTAATTAATTTTAGTTATCTTTTATTAGAATATTTCACCCAGATATGTAGTATTACCCACGGCAACAGCGGTTTCACCCAAACTTAAGTCTCTATCAACTACACTATCTATAGAATAAATTGCTTATTCAATTACTATCCTCATCCAACGCTGTATGGAAAGATTATAATAAAAGTTTTGCAACCCACGCTACCAGTCAGAAGTTGCGGTCTACGAACGAAAAAATTGGTTAATATGAAAACTTTGACGTTTCGCGACTTCAAAATTCTTCTTTTTCTTTTTTTGAGCTGCAGGCTTTACGCAAATGAATTGATTGATCACACGAATGTGAAACCTGAAGACTTTTAGGTGGGAAGCAAGAATTTTGTTTTGGTTGACAGGTATCTTCTATAATCAGGTCCGATCGCGAGTTGAATTTAAAAAAGAGAGAAAATCCCCCAACAAATGTTAATTTTACATATCGGTATAGCTCACCACTATGTACGACAAGTACAAGTGATTTGCAGATAAGTGAAAAAGATTTCATTTGTTAAGAAATTGTTCCAGGCAAGTGGAACTAGTAGTAGAGTTGGATGTAGTATTAAAGAAGTATTCTACCGCCGTTGCCATTAGAATCCCTAACAATATATATTTAACATCTACAGAGACTAATGCTTTAAAAAATATTTACGATCAGATATCAGAATTTTTACAAGAAATTTTGCGACATGAAATCGAATGCGGTTTTTCATACTAACACTTTTTGTTGTCTTCAAAACGAAAACTTTCACCCAACTAAAAAACCATTTTATTAAAACTGCGGGAAGTGCGGAAAGAACGAGCATACAGCGATAAGTCCTTCAAAAAACTTACTGCGAAGATGCGTTAATAAGCGGTTTCGGGCAACATGGAATATGTACTGAAAACAACTGTGAGCGCTGACTAAATACAATCGCTGATTATATATAACCGAACTTTATTGAAAAAGAACGTAATTTATCCACAGAAATGAGGCAATAGTTTGTGTGTTCTTTTGTATTATTCGTAAGTTGGTAATAGTTGCTATCATTAAATATGCGGGACTTTGGTTACTGCAGGAGAAATTCTAGTATACCTTCATATGTGCAGCAGTTTACACTAACGAACTTGTGTATTTAAATCAATTTAGCTGTCATTTCGAAGCTAAGTCTGATTTGAATTGAAATTCAAATAAAAACCACATGTGACAAAGTTTCTCCAATCAGAATCCGAGTGCGAGCTATATATATATTACTACATTTTATGTTCCTACATTCTCTTGTCTGCCTCTCTCCGCAACCCGTAACTGCAGGGTTCATCGACAGTAATATTTAATCGATTACATAAATGACAGCAGAACTATTGTTGTAGTAATTAATTCACGTGTATGCTATTTTCACGAGCCCTCTTACGTATTTCAACCTTCTTTTGAAGATAGATAATGTGTGTGCAATATTGGCTACACCTTGCTATTGTATGTAGCAAGACTTTACGAATTTTGTTCAACTGAAAATTGAGCCCAAGTTGGTTGTAATAAATTTAAAGGAAGACAAAATATTAAGTAAATCTCATCTGCTCAAGTCGACTTGCAGATTAGAAATTTATTCTCCAAGTAACGGCCACCAAATATATGAAGAAATAAATACGGATTTCTCAGTTGTAATTTTCGTCTAGACGTTAAATTTACTTTTATAAAAATCGTCAATACTACCATCGACTTTACCCCCGCATTAATTCTATCCTCGTTCCACCT
The DNA here is from genome assembly GCA_000688715.1 of Glossina pallidipes. Taxonomy (NCBI): domain Eukaryota; kingdom Metazoa; phylum Arthropoda; class Insecta; order Diptera; family Glossinidae; genus Glossina; species Glossina pallidipes. The sequence continues at coordinate 1,481,353 of KK499779.1, forward strand.
ATGTATACAATCAACGTCAAAGAAATGATCGTCAAAACATTTCAAAGAAAACCGTCTTCGTCATTGTGTTTCAACATTTGAGCAATAGATCTTTGAGCATTCTAGGCCTCTAATTTACAGTTGCAGATAAAACCGTACGATTAAACAGGTGTTACTTTGTTTATGCCAAAATCCTGCAAATATTCGAAGATTCGTTTTCAAAACTGTCATGAACATGTTAACAGAAACTTAATATCAATAAAGTATTCAACTTTGTCAGAGCGAGTACCCATCCTTCCTCCTGCTTACCCTATTCCTCGGTCTTTCGAACCTTTCTTATGTGTAGTACTTTCAAAATGGACACTCTGTTGGTTGAAGATATTGTACAAGCCAGGAGGATCGAATTTAAGTTAACCTGGAGCAGATTTGTTTATCTATGTGTCTGCTCGATTGTGTAAATCACTGCTTACTAGTCGTACTCTCAATATCGCAAAGCAAAATATCGCATTTCTCATTTAATTTGATTACTCCTAAGAAAAAGTTGGCCCAAATGTCCCACGTCCACACCTAATCTAAGAAATTTCTTAAAGAAGAATCAAAAAGTTAAAACTAATTAAGAAGTGGTCATGAATAGCTGTGGAGCAATCAAAATATTCTTTCTGACTGAGTCGCCAATGATTTGATTTAAAAAGCTGAAAATTTGTAGAAGTTTACATCCAAGTTTTCTAAGATGAGTTATTTATTGTACCCTACACCACTTGTGGTACAAGGCTATACTAAGTATGTGCGGACGTATACAGTGCACAGAACGAGTTAAAATAGAACCACCTTTTCATATAATGATTGATTCAGAATTTTGTCTGTCCACCTGTTCCTCTTCTATTCATGTACTGAGACATTTTGGTGACTTGCTTTACCCCAAGCATGAACCCTATTGAAATTGCTTCGGCTGTAATCACTTCTTCGAACACTTCTCAGGTAACTCGTTATTTTCAAAGACATTACGTAAATAACTGCATTAAGCGAAGCGGCGCGGGTATTTCATGGTGTACTTTGGTTTTAATCGTTTTAAGTGGTTTAGGTATCTTGGAATTTTTGTCATACATATACATTCAAGTAAGATTAACGATGAAGTCAGTAAGCTAGGATGTAGTAGCAATCTCCGTTAATTCAGTAAGAACTTTGAAATGGGAGGTAAGTGAACAAATGTATTCATTGGAATCGTGGAATCATTGCATTCAAAACGAGCGATGTATTCCTTAAATTATCATCATATCAATAATTAATCGACGATGTTACCTTATATCTGTAAAGCCAAGGAATACATTGGTATAGGTCCGATAATGCTTTTATGTAATATTAAGTGTGATCTCCTAACGTCTGTCCTTTTACAAACTTTTAACAAATGTTTTCTATGGTCAAAATTCTTATTCATATTGAGGTTTACAATTATTTGTAAGAGAGCGAGCGACTATCACAGCCCAAGAAAAGCATTGTTTTGACATTTTTTTTTTTCTGGATGGAAGCAAGAGTCTCGAATAGTACTCGAGGATTATTAATCACAAATTTATATATAAAAAGCACTTTTAAAAATTTGCGGGACCTAAACCATTCTCCCGATGCATCTCCCAGTTAGGAGGCTCTGTGGCCGTTACGTTAGCCGATGCTAGTTTAAATCTTAAAAAAAAGACATCTAATCTACATATCTGCAGCTGATGCAGTATGTGGATGTTTTTTAAAGGAAATTTTTAAAAATCTCATAATTTATGAGAATTTCAATTTTCAGGCAAGGAAAAGGGCGTTCTTCAGTTCATAAGTGATGTTTAAATTAACTTATTGAAAAAAGCTGCACGCTGTTTTCCCTAAAACTTCATTTCGAAAACGAAAAATTTCGAATTAAAATTGAATCGGGAGCTTTTTTGAAAAATCGTCTTTCGGGGAAAACGCTTTGAAAGCTTAAATTGTACGGTGGGCATATTTCTATTAATAAAATTCTTTTTTTTATTAACTCACAATTCCACGACCATAAAACTGCCATTCCAACTGCGTCCTCATTCTCCGTCCTTCAAAATTGTATGTTGTAATATAAAAAAATGCTGTATACATAATAAAAAAAAAGAACTCTGAAAAATTTACCATTGCGTCTCTCCGTAAAAGATGTATTGCATCATAAATATCAAATTACGTCAGATTGTTTGACGGTTACTCATTAATTGGAATAATTTCAGTCTCTGTTTTAAAGAGATTGATTTTGATAATTCATATGCCTGCTCCGAAGCGTTGATTAGTGGTAATTTCAATTTCAGGGAGCGCAATGAGTCGGTTTCACGTGACTACGAAGATGTCCTCAAATGACAAGATAATCATCGAAAATCGGATCACAGAAGACTGACCTTAAGCCACACGTAATTTAATTGCTTCTTTCGAGGACAGAAGATATCTTCTTCAAAATGTGGATTTGTGAAATACTCGCAACTAATAAAAAAAACCCACGAGAAATTCCGAAACTTTATATATTTCTGATCAACATCAATAGCTGTCCAATGTTTCCATCGCGTTTGCCGTTTGCTCCATTGAAATTGCAAGTAAATCCGAAAAATTTTGTTTTCCATTGTTTCCTCTTCACTGGTAGCTAATGGGTTATCTTCAGGAATGAAGGAAACTTGAAAATTTTTTTCGCTTCCTTGGAGAAGAACTTCAAAGTTTTATTTGTCATCAGAAATTAAAAAACTAAATTTTTTTTATTTAAATTTCAAAGTCAAGACAGAGTATTAGTCAAAGTAACTTAAGAAATGATCCGCAACAAAAAGAAGCGACATAAAAGCAAGGCGAAGCAAGCACGGCTTTTCTCTACGCAATCATCCGCGAGGTTTGAATAGTAATGTGTAAGTAGCTTCCTCAAAACCTATATCCAAAAATGGCCTTTACTTTTAATAACGATCTTCTAGTAAAATCTTCACTTTATCTAGCGATCGTATATAGCGATAACACAAGCGATTCGTATATTAATACGACATAAATATCATGAGTTATTGAAAATCTCTACGAATTAACTTTGCTCCCCGGCCGACACTAATAGATTAATAAAAGGTTTTATTCAGGACGAATACAAATACTTCGACAATGTTAAAATATTAGTCTTAGTTGGAAAAAATTAATTGCCTCCTGGCTTTTTTATCTCGAATTTTTCAACAATTCAGGACCAAACAAACAGACTTCCTGTGCAAAAATCACCGCAAAACAGAATTCAAAATTAGTTTGAATATACAGGCGTACATATGTATCTTTTCAAAATTTTATTTCCTGTGCTATGTACCACGGTACACAATACATTACTATACAAAACAAACCATAACGGTGGAATACTCTATAGGGAGATTAAAAAAAAAAAAAAATTTTTTTTATGCGTTATTGTGCGGAGAATGAAAGAGAAATAAAAAACCTATGTATATAAATAAATCTAATTAAAAGTATGTCAACACGAATAAAACGAATATGAATAAAAAAAAAAAAACAAGCGAAACAAAAGAAAGTTGACAACGAAGCTAATCTCACCCTCTACCGCAAAACAATGCTGGTGCTCGGATAAGGACGAATAGCTAAAGGCAGACGTTTATAAATAAATAAAAAGAGTTTCTGTGGTAGTAAACGTAGAAAAAGTTAAAAGCCAGCATAGCTAGAAATTAGAAGTTGAAAGCTGTGAACTTGTGGGAGAAAATTTTAAACGGATCCTTAGAATTTACATAAGAAGTAGGGCCAGCTCTTTGTCGGTCCTTTCTTTAGTGAAGAACGCTAGTTGGTTAGTCTTGGTCCAAGATATGGTCCAACATTTTTTCGGCATGCCTTAGTGTACTTCTGCCTTACGTAGGGTAGACTATAAACAATGGCAATAGCAATAGCAATAGAATACCGATATAACTTACCACAAATAGTGCCTCGTTTGTACTTTGGTTTTTTTGTTGAACGCTTTACTTATCCTTGTGAAAAAAAAGTGAGCATACATTGTGTTTCAAAAATCAGCAAAAGTGCGGCAAGTATGACATATTTTTAAATCCCACTCGAATGCCGCTACGTGTGTATGCGTGTATATAAAAACGACTACAAAAGTAAAAAACATGTAACGGTTTATGTGCTCTGTTTTATTTATTTATTTATTTATTCTTTTTTGCTAGTGACTCGTTAGAGAGATTGAAAAAATTCTAAAAAAAAGTTTCTGTATCCTCTTTCCGGAATATTTTGTATTTTGTTGCTGTTTTTATTTTATTTTTGGTTACACATGTAGTCGATGCGAACGAAGTTTATAATTTATTAGTTGGTTTAATTAAAACTTATTCGATTTCAGTCTGGTTAAGCTTCTGTTCGTATGTTTTTGACGTATCATTTTGCGTACTTTGTTGCTTTCTAATTTAAAACATAGCAAAACTGTTAAATAATTCCATGATAGTATTTATGTGGAGTGCATATGACGTTGTTATATATATATGTAGTTTTTTCAAATTTTTACATTCAAGTCATGAAGAGAGATTTTACATTTTCAAAAAAAAAAATGTTTTTCTTTTGTTAAATTTTGTATCTTTATGTGAACCGGTCACTGGCCACTGGACACTGGTACGGATGAAGCACATTTGCTTTTGCTGTGTTACAATTATTGTGGTTGGATATTCTCGCTAAAGAAAGCGTCTTTAAAACACTTTACGGTTCATTCAGACAGAAGCTTTCCCGTGGGCTCTGCAACCATTAATATACGTTATATTGACACATAAACATAAGTTTTGCATTTTGTGTATCGCTTAAACCTGTCATACGCCCGTGCACTTAAACTTTTATTATGTAGACCGCACACTTGCAAACATCAAACAACCGTCATCATCATCATTATTATCATCATCATCATCATGATCAACGCAGTCATCGTCAACAGTAGCTGTTGCCGCAAACGTACTATTCGGTTTTACGTACTTTTTGTTGCTTTAACTGTTATGTGTTAAGAGTAAAACTACAAAAAACCTTTCAACGCATCCGTGCAATGCCTTTCGTATTGACATAAATTGCACAATGCACAGCCATAGTACACATGCTGGGTAAAATGTACATACATCCAACCACGTACGCCTAGGTATTCATGCACAGGGATAATATATATACTTAAGGATAGTATTAATGGCTTTTGGCAAGTGGCACAAAAAAGTTGTCTATACGGGATATAGTCGTTGATTTTCTTATAAGTAAAAACAAAACGAAATGAAAGGAAGAATTTTGACCGCAATATTTTAAACCACTTTCCACATAAGACAAGACTTTCCGCAACAACCGCACAATAACATTGTTTTTCTTTTTTTTCCTTTTTTTTTTCTTAATTATCTTTAAACTTTCACTCGTATTTTTTTTTTTTAAATTCTTTCCTTTTTTTTTAATATATTTAAAAATTATTGTAAACTAATATTTCTTTTAATTATATCTCTTTTTTTGTAATATGAATTCATTCTGCAAATACACACGACTTGGCAAAAAACGTGTTGTTTTACACGCGAACGACATTAAAAGACTAGATTTCAAATCATTCCGTGCATTCTACTGATTTTTTGACCGTTGTTCTTTAATTTCTTTCGGTCCCATCCAAGAATAGTACTAAATAGATAATCATCACACTATTCAAGCACATGACATTCAACTGAAACACCCGGAGAGAGACATGCCTCGGCAAATAAAGAAACGGAGAGGATATACTTTCGAGAGAGCAATTGTTAACCATGTCATTACGTATGAAAGTTTTCGAATTAGTTATGTTGCCATATTCTCTCTCCCTCGTTCTCTCTCTCGCGAGACTATTCTTATCAGTACTAAAATGATGAAGAGCAAAAGAGCCCGAGACGAGAGAGAAACACAGAGTTGATTAAATGTTTTATTTATTTTTAAGCCTTTCTAGAACAATTTAGACATTTATTACACATTATAATTAGATTTTACTTGAATAGAACTTAGTTATATAAATATCATTGTAATGAAGATTGACAAGAAATTTGAAAATATCATTATTCTTTCTTTGTGAATCATTGTTTATTCGACCTCGACTGGGTTTTTTTCCACCAATTGCTGATGAATATATTTTTCTAATCAGAACTTGTGTTTGTGTACACATTGTTGTGTGTACTACATTACGCAAGCTAATGGACAAACGTATTTAGATCGATTTACAATTTGAATACTGACCACGAATACATGCACTTTATAGGGTCCCGGAAACTGGTTTCGCACGTTCTAACGGTATTAAAAAGTATTAAAAAATGACAACACCGTGACCTGTCGTGAGGAATGTGGAAAGCTATATTTGAATGGCAACGTTCGATCATTTTCAACCAAAAAAAAGCTCTTTTATTGTATATGTTATATAACAACAATTGATTGCAAATTGTAAGAGTTCTACCAAAGGCAATTTTAAAAAAACGTGTTTGGAAGAAGAAGAATTTAAGAATTGGTTGTTTTGTTATAAACCATACAAAAGCCATTACAAAGTCAAATATTCTTCTTCATTTTCTTTCGTCGACGATTTTAAGCTAGAAAAGTATGTGCCTGTCAAAGACAGAATCACAACTTTTACACTTACATTTTTCGAACTGATGGAGGAAACAGTAAGAAAACGTATATTTCACTCGACGAACTCATAACCAACATCGAAAACCTTATCCCAAACGCTCTCAGCTTCACAACCGGCAAACAGTTGTTTCAGTGAAGCTACATTGACGTGTCAGTGTTTGGAAACATTTTCAAATGAACAACAAGTAGGTTGGACTGTAACTTACCAGGTGCTGTTCATAGCAAGCAGCTGGTCTCTTCCAGAAAAATAGCAACATTTTAAGGAAACAACTATTTGCGGGTGAGGAATGTTTTCCACACATCCTAGAAGGTTCGAAGCATCTATTAACCAAAAAAAAAAAAAATTACCGCGGTGTTACTCCTTAAGGAGTTGGTGGTAAGTGGTAAATAAAAACAAATAAATTTAAGAATGAAAACAGTTAAGATTACCTGATAAGCAGGATCGACTAATCTACTAAATAATTGTGCCTTTTCTGTTCAACTTTTCAACTTCCGTTTAGAATCAATAACTGTCTATAGTGTTTTTATGCATATGTTGATATGCGACATTCAAGAGAATACGTTTGAAAAATAAACGGTTAATAGATTAGAAAATTAATTTTTGAAAAACCCTTCACATAAAATCATCATAACTCTCGCCTACTTGAGAGAAACTAACACTTTTCTTGCCTTAGTACTTGTATTTGCTGCTCTCAGAGCATTCCATTTCATTTTCACTTATTTTATGGTTCGCGTTATGCTATTAAGGAAAACACACTTACCATCAGTTTTCAAGGTTACGTTAAAAGTTTCATTTGCTTTTGTTTTTCATTACCCGCACCCATGGAAAATTTGGTACATATCTCTGTTAAAATAATACCTCGAATATATTCAGCCGTTCGTTTCTCAATCCCAGGTGATGAGTATAAGAGTTTAGTTGCTTTCAACCACTATTTCCCAAATGGTGAGATTATAGTAGCAGTATATTTTCATATTTGCAAATAGTCTTCATTGACATTATTTCGGAGACTTTCATTGAAACGAAGACTGTCCCGGCTATGCGAAAAGAGAGTAATTGCAAAGAGGATCCAACTTGGAACATTTTTGATGGAATATTTTTTATTTTAATTATTTAAGTACCCTTTAAAAACAAATGGAAGCACTTTAACTAAACCACCCTACAATTATTCAGATAAAGAAGGGGAGTGGTCGAAACGGTGCACCAACCGAATCTATTTCCGAGAAAATCCAATTTTGAAAGAAATCAATAGAAAATGATAAAATTTAACCAACTCGCTGATTACAAAGGTCTTCTTACCGTACGGCGAATAGTCGATCGAAGCTATTTAGCACAAGAAACCCTTACGCGATATTATTACAGAATTTTCTTTAAACAACTACTTTAACGTTTATGTTAATAGTATTATTATTAATATAATTTATTTACAACAAAGAAATAAACTTTACAACTAAAATAAAGACAAGCGCTAGCAACTGATGCTCGCCTTTTTTTTTTTTAAGATAGGCTTGTGGGTTACTCTAGTCGCTTTAATAAAGTTAAGTATTCCTTTGATATGAAGTTCTTTAGGTACTTCATAAATTTTAACTATATAAAGGAATCTGGACTAGTGCAGATCATCTTGTATTGCAGAACTTTTTATATTTTTACCTCCAGATAAATTTTTTGTGTTATATCATGTAATGTTTCCCACTTTGCTCAATTCATTCTTTCTCAAAACTGTTATACAAGAAATCGTTGATTCTCCTAATTTCGTCACTTTTTCAGTCCTCTTCAACATTTCTCTCTCTCTTTCCCTCTCTCCCTCTGTCATCATCTCTCTCATTGTCTCTCTTTCCCGACCTCTTTGTCTTCCTCTCTCCTACACTCTCTCACTCTCCCTCTCTCTCTCTGTGCACATAGTGCAAAATTTCCACAACGAGGAGCTATCTCTTTGATTTATCGCGCCTGCCTGTCTCACAAGTGTGCAACTTTCTCCCACTAGCTATCACCAGAAAAGTGTATGTGAGTTTCTTACTATATATATATATAGAGCAATATGTATATATGTAAGAGAAATGTGTGTAAAATCTTATTTTGACTATTTATGTATCAATAAGCTCACACATGTATTACGCATACACACACAGATGCATTGGCTCGCATGGGTATGGACAACAAAAGATAAGAATGTCAAGCAAATAAAATGAGGAAAATGAAAAACAACAAATTTCACAAAACTAAATGGCAACATATTATACGATTATTAATATTTTAAAGTATTTTGTAGAAAGTGAAAAGGTGTTGCCTTTTTTTTATTTACTTATTTTTGAGCAACCACCCTATTTTCTTTTCTTTTTTTTTTGAGTTTTGGTATTTTACAGTAAAATTTGTTAAATCTAATTAGTGTTCACCCTTAGAAAGCGTAAAGATTGTTATTTCATTTGCCGTATTACCCTTTGTTTCATTCGTACTTTACCCTCAGTTAGCATAAAAAAACCTTTGCCTTTTTTACCCAGCAATCAATGACAATTTCACCCAAACTGAAAAAAAAAACACAATAAAGGAAAAAGTTAAAAAATCAGTGGAAGAGTAAAAGCTATCGAATCCGGAACATATGTATTTAGGATGCGGCATAAAAGTTAACCTTTGGTTGGTCAAAGGTAAAGGAAAGGAAAAAAAAATCAAACAACAATCTATAGGGAAGAAGAAACCAGTAGCATCGTACAAAATAAAGCAGCAAACACGACACACACATACAGGCACACGTGCACCAAAGCACACTCACATAGATGTGCATAAGCAGGCAAACGAAAAGCGAGACCACAGAAAATATCGATTTCTTGTGATTGATAAAATAAAGTTATTGTAGTACTTGCATAGCCATGGGTTTGCGAATGTAGTCGGGAAGGGTGCGTTGATAGGCAGAATTCTAACCGCTATTTTATGTTTGCTCGTTGTTGTTATTAGCGTTTTCATTTCTTCGAACGAAATGAAGGCAAAGTATGCGCAAAACATAAAATTTATATCAAGGGAGTGATATTAAAATTGCCGCAGCATGAAAATGATTCGATTGCTGAGAGTAGAGAGTAGAGGCTTTCGACAGAGATCGACATTGAAACAATTATATGAAAAGAGGAAAACTGAAATGTATTGAACCGAAAGGAACAATGCAATATTTCTGGTCTCTGCATTTGAAAACGAAGCGAATCGATGAAAAACGTACTCTTGACCGGAGTTGAGCCGATAAAGTTGTTAGCAAAGCGCATTAGCGCAATTTTGCTAAGCGAGCGTAGTATATTATTTATTAAAAAGCGCATACACACAAACGGAAAATTCTCAGAGTAGGTAAGAATCGCGATTACGAAGACAATGTTTCCGGATTCAAATCTCACTATGGTATCCTTCACTTTCGTAGCAGCAACAATGAGTGCGCCGTCCATGACGGCATACCACTTACTGATTGGAATACGCTGCGGCCGCTACCTAGTTAATTCTTTCCCTTTTCTTATCTGGTTCTGACCATCACCGTGTTACGCGAAAGGACGACATGGCGTGAATGATTGGTCACATCCAAAACAAAATGTCCTTTGAAGAGCGTTAAGTAACTTTGAATACTAGAACTGGAAAATAATTCATTACCCGTTTATTTTCATCCGCAGTCAAAATTCAGATTTTTTCTTTGTATTACAAAAACAAAATTAGCGGCACTAAAACAATTGTAGTTAGTAAACTAGTAGTTGGAACGAAACGAAATTTAAATACGTTTTGTTTGTTTGTTTAGAAGAAATCTAGAAATTATGTCGGTTCAGTAATATTGGCACCCTACATGCTTTCTGAGTGATGAGTTAAACATGCATTATTAGACGGTTCTCACCACAAGGAAGAATGGAAGATTAGAATATGGAAACGGTTTTTAATCTAATTTAGTGAGAAAATGCCTTCCTAAGCGCACCTGCATTTACGACGATGCAACAGATAAAGTAAAATAAAGGAATTTAGTTGAGATCGACTAGATGTACCTAGAAAGGTACTTGCATCATGCTTGATGCTTGAATTTAATTTTAAACAGGGATTATACAATAAATTTTACGTTTATCGCGTAGACGTAGCAAAGCTCATTAATATATTATATACATATCAGACTATGAAAATTTTTAGAAGAAAGAAAAATGAAATTTTTATTTCGCTAACCAACAATTGCTCAATAGTGGTCGTATTAGATAACTCTCTAGCAATGCTTACACTAATTACATCGATAAGGCTTAAGTAGGCATCGAGTTCATTGGATAATAAAAAGCATACTCCTTTTGTTGCTATCATCGCTCGTTCGCAAACAAAACAGACGAAGAGGAATCAAATCAATTTTTTTCCACAAAAATTGAACTTTTTAACTTTCTTAAAATTGAAGATGTCTTTTACAGTTTCTATGTTTGCATCTCTTTTACTTTCTCTCTCCCTCTGTGTCAGGCTATTTTATCTCTAAATTATGTAAAGATATACAACATTTTCTTTGTTCCCCTAGTGAATAATTTCTTGTTATAGAACAAAGTCATTAAGAACTAACTTTGCCTTATAATCGTTTACCATGTCTTTTTCTTCGAAATATAAAATAAAAAGGAAAAAGAAAATTGGAAATAATTTCTTTTAAATTCTCATCAAAATGTATTTGAGAATGACGTGACATAAATCCCTTTATATACATCAGAATTATTCACACAAAAAATCCTGCTGACTTACGCATAAAGCATAAGCATTCAGGACAATGTATACATTTACACTTGCACATGCACACACAAACAAATAAACACAAACATATATACACGTGGACTTGTACATCAGCAGCATAGTAACACAATTGATATGCTGAACGCAGGGTAATCGCTATTAAGCCAAAGTTGGAAAACTTTCGTACACGCACGCAGCCACATCCAGAAAAACGAAAACTACAATAAAATAATGATTACTGTAAAAAAAAAACAACAAAAGTGTACATATAAACAAAAACAAAAAGGAAAAACAAAGAGAGAAACCAAGAGCTATAAAACAAAACATAAAAAACTTTATATAGTATAACTACGTCCGTTTGTATGTATGTATGATAAACGAAAAGCAAAAAATATATGAATTGTATGAAAATTCATAACATTAAATATATATACAAATATAGATGCGAACACACACGAATGCTTACATTATACATAAGTAAGTAAGTATCCCTCTGTCACACGGTTAAGGTGCATAGAGTAGAAAGAAGACCCGTTAATCCTGTCAGAGATAAAATAAATATAAAATAGAATGTACTCTTCGCACGCACATACTTATTAAACAAAACAAACATACATAAGTATTTTTATAAAACACATGACACGCAGGAAAATATTTTACCTGTGTAATGTCAACTCATTTGTCTTGTAGTGCGTTCTTGTCTCCACGTATCATATGTAGTATACATATTTAGATATATATGCATGCTTGCATACGATATAAAGCATACATACAAGCGTAAACGCTTGTATACATTTTCTAGTAGATACTTATCTGCTATTGCAACAAAACTTTTTATTACCTTTACAGTTATTGTACGTACACTACAAATGCAGGCGCTTGTACGTCTATATTCGTGTGTTTGTTTGCATATGTCTATGCGTTTATAAGCGTTTGTTGTATATTTAAATAATGAAAAAAAGAGTAAACTGGCTGAAAGTAACATTTAAGCATGCATAACAACTACTTTTCGGTTGTTAAGACAATCGCAAGACGTACTGTACTATATGCGCATTATACAAATGTCACATACTCCTTAAGGTTTTCCTTCTTTTTATATAATAAAACATATTTGAATAATGTCTTTTTCTTAGCCAGATGCCATCATCATGGAGAACGTCAAGCGCGGAATAAATTATTAAGACTACGCTCGATCTTAGTTTAAAGTACAGGGAAAAGGAATATCTAACTTCCAACTTTCTTTAACATACTAAACGCCATCTTAAGGTGTCCCCACGACATACTACTTAAGTAGTACAGCCAGACATAGATTATGCGCCCGTATGCGCAACTATATGACAGTGTACGTGTTTTTTTGTGCTTTTTCTTTCTTCGTTTCGATAGAAAAGAGAAGAGAGTAAAAGTGTAATTTGAAAGCTTTAGTTGGCTTCAAACGAATTTTGATTAACCAATTCTTCGTAGATATATTAGCACGAAGAAGTTTACATTCCTTTTTTCTCAGTCTTTCAATTTTTTTTTTAAGACTTAAGTAAACTAATAAATAATGAATATATTAGACGTATAACCTTACTTCCGCCGTTTTTTATTTTCGCCTTAGAGGCTGCACATTTGCTATTTGAAATATTGTCTATCGTTGGACACTACCTCTGTCATCTTTTGGAAATGATATGATTTCCGTGCATAAAGAACAACTGCACCTTCCAGAAATGGTTTCATTTGATTGAAACAAGTCATGAAGCGCTATGCTCCGTCGACCCCGCAAATAGAACCGGGGAGAGTTTACATCTAAATACCAAGGGTTTCCATGTTCATCTGGCCCTCTTTCAACCCTATACTGCGGGTCTTCGGTTTGCTTTCTCTTGAGGTTTGAATTTGCCTATTTTTCTGTTATTTAAACAAAAAAAATTCATTTTATTGGCTTAACGAATGCTTTGAACCATTTAGAGTGTGTGGATAATATTCATTACTTGAAATAAACTTTTTTCCTTTCGAAATTTCGAGACCACTTCTGTGACGCTTATTATTATTTTTATTGCTATAATTAATTTAGCTGCAGGCATAACTTCCAAGACTAAAATCTTAAAGCACTAGTATCTGAAGGATGTCAGCTTTATTGAAAACTCTACCGTTCGACAAATTTGAAGCCTATTGACCAATCGACCTTTGAGTTGCCAGCCGAGCTCCTTTGTCAACACGAAAAGGGGCGGTTAAAACCTTTTATTCGGACTGACATGCAGCAGCGGCTGACACTGAAATTTTTCAATGCAGTTCTAATGCATTGTAAGTCCACTGCTTTGCTCTTAAATCGCATTTTTGGATTTGGACTTAAATCTTGCTGAGCTGAAATCGAATGAACGATGCCAATGCAATGTGGGCCCATTGCTCTTCAACCATGTTTGGAGTAGCAAGAAATCTCTTGAAAAATCATTGTCAGTAAATAAATCCAGTATTGACTTTATGTACATGAAAAATAAATTTGCGATCTTTGTTCAAACTGAACAGAAGTTCAGCTTAATCGGTAATAAACGACCTATTGCTACACAATTCATGCCAATGAACTCTTTGAGTCGCGCTTTATTTTTAATGCACGTCATATAACAGTTCCTAAGACGCAAGAAATCAGAAGTAGTAAATATACCTTCTAGGTATAAGAAAGCTAAATACTTTGTGTGCATCGAGCAAGTTTATGAGGATTGATAAGAACCTCAGTGAAACTACTTACAACTTAATAGACTTGAATAGAATTAATAGACTATCGTATTGTAATAAACTTAATATATTCTCTTTAGTGATGCTTTCTGTTAAAAAAATAACACAAACTATGACAAAAATAACATATCTACGTGGTTAGGCGTTTGTATCTTGTTTTTTTGTCTTTTTTTTTTTTTAGCTGTTTACGGCGGCATGTGTTGCTGTCTTCCGTTTTTCTCTAGTTAGCTATTGAGTTTTATGGCGTGCTTTTTGCGCACACACGCAATCAACAACGGCAATAACAACATATACACACGGACACACACACACACACATTACGCGCACTCTCAAACTTAGAAGAAAACGTGCCTCAGGTTGATTTTACTACAAGAACATGCATAACATGTAAAATATCATCAGTAGCATGTAAACTTGTTTCAGTTTGTGATTTTCGCAGTCAGATTGCAGGTAAACACTTCGAAGAAAGTGTTAAAGTGCTGACAGTGTTGTTATTGTAACGGAAATGTGAACGCAAACATATAATTATACATATATTTATATATGTGTATATGTATATATATATATAGGTATATATGTATACATAAATTTACGCAGGCAACAGAGAAGGAACATTCAGTCACACAAGGGAATCCGTACTTGCTTTTAGGTGAGACAGTTTGTCCACAAAAGTTTGTTAATTGTTGACGAGAGGGATGTAAATAATTCAATTAAATTGAGAAATTGGTTTAAGAGAAACTTTAAAGCGGTAAATGTGTTAGATTCGGTATGTTTGTCTCTAGTTAGCACTCAGTTTAATTATTAAACAGTTACTATAATTTTTCGATATAAAATTTTGATTACAAAATTTAAGGGGGACATCAAGTTTTCTCCTATTGGCTTAACAGATAGACGCTTTCAATCTTCCAGAATATACGGAAAAAGTTTTATTAGCTGAAAGAAATTTGTTTTTCTTGAAATTTTGAACTGTTTCCGAAGTTCTCTGAAAAAACTGCCAAATGAATCCATGCCATGTGTGTGCCAATGTGTTAACTCCTCTAATACATTGCACGAGGTTTTTGTAAAAAGTATTTATTTAAAGTATTACCAAGCGAATAGTGTGTTAGGGTTGATGTTCGATTAACTAAATTCCTATTGAGAGGTGAAAGCCTCTTCTAGCCTCTTCTCTTTATCCACCTGCAGATGTGTTCGGAAAGTGTTTGAAACTTTTCGAAGCAAAAATTTGTCATATTTTAGCTTTATCGAGACGAGACTTGAGCGATTCGAAAGGTCTTAGTATTCGTCGAGGAAAGATTGTAGTGAATATTTGGATGTTAATTGTGAAATTGACCGTAGGGTTATAACTTTTCGTGCCATTTTCTCTGTTATTTCGCAAGCCCTAAAGCTGAGTAAAATTAGAGATTATGGCTTTGACATACGTCACAAAAGTAATGCTTCTTTGCAAACAACTTTGCAGGAAAGAATATGAGGAAAAACATTTGAGTATGGCGTGGCATTGTTACTACCCTACTGTGTGGTATTTACGGCGTATATGCTTTACCAAAACTGGCATCACCTAATGTGGTTTGTTCATTTCCGATGTATATCCTTTAAGGCTAAACACGCGTGGCATTCTAGATCGGCCAAGCAATAATAAAGTGAATGATGCTTTTGAAAAAATACAGAAAACCATCAATTATATCATTTTGTGGCGTTATTGGAGAAGTCCACCTTAGTAACGATTTTGGTCAAGGTTTTCAGAAGGCTGGCTAAAAAAAGAAGCTCGATTGGCGGTTACCACGTGAGTGAACAATGAAAAATTTAATGAGCCGATTGCTAAAATGAAACGAAATCGGTTCCTTTCCAAAGAGACTGATGGAGCGTGATGTTAACTGAGTTACAAACGACCACAATTAACGATAAAGTTGGTGGTCCGAAATGGACAAAGTCGGACAAATTGTCAAATTGCGGATTGACGACGAAACTTTTATGCCCATCGATCTATCCTATAAAAAACTGAAAGAAAGGAATAGTATAAATTTGCATGCTCCATAACATTGGTTGGGCGTGGCAGGTGCGTGCGTTGACCGATTTGGGCCATTTAGAAACCCTTTCGCAAATTTGTAGGTGATATTTGCTATCTTGCGAAAGGAGAATGCCTAGCACAAATGCTACACGGTATGGTAGACAGACAGACAGACGACCAGATGGACAAATGAAAAGAAAATTGCTTCTGCGCATTATAAAGTTATTGTAAAAAAAAAAATTACATTTCGATAGACCATAATATTGGAAATTGAATTAACAAAAGTTAGTGAACAATTATTACTATTGGATAGCATTGGTCTATTTTTCCTTTTTTTGTGCAGGTACTACAGCATCGCCCGCAGAATATACTGGGAAATTCTTGTATATTTATTTGCTCTCGTGTTGATGAGTAATGAACAAAAAATCAATTTTCATTCCATTTGAAGAACAGAGTTGTTCTCAGCTTACGTGCTCCTGTAGGTGTGTCTTTGGACCGATTTGGCACATTTTCAACACCAACCTCCGTGCAAACGCTTCCAATGCTTCCGCCAACCTTGAAGCCGATGGCTTAATTTTTGCGGTTGGAAAAATGTTTAAAGCAGACATTACATAGACGGACAGTCAGATGTGCTTAAATCGATTCAGAATTTGATAATCATCAAGAATATATATACTTTATAGCATCTTTGAAGCTTCTTTCTGGGCGTTACAAATGTTTTGACAAGATGAATATAACTTTTATCCTTCGGTGATGAGTATAAAATTAGTAAATGAATGCCACGAAGTGTCTCTTTTATCTAACATTCTTATACCGTACACCATTCGCGATAAATATGCGCAGATATACGCATCACCAATCGCGACTTAAGATGGATCCAATTTTACAATTAAAATCATTTTCTGAATCGATCTAGTCTTGTCTTTCCATCAGCCTCTCTATCTATTTTGTTTTCGTATGTTCGATGCAAACAGTCCGCAATTTTCAAGATACTTTCACGAAATGAAAATGGTTCGGATCGGAGCACTTTTTCGGCACTTTTCACGTAACAACTTATTTTCAAACGTCGTTAGGTGAATAACCGTAAGGTATTTAAAGGTGGCCGTGTCCTACTATAGTTTTTTTACCCCTTTATACAACCTCGTGATAAATAAATATCAGTCTTAGGTCAATATAGTGTGGTGGGACTATATTTAAGAGCTTAAGGTGCTTTTTTTTATATTGGATAAATTTTACACGTTAATTGTTCTAAATAAAAAATTTTCAACCAAAATTAGGTTAAACTTTTGTGCAACATGTATCTTTTTATCATTTAAAGTGAGTCGTGGTTATCTAAGAGGATAAATATATGCAAGCAACCTTTTAACCCGATTTAAACTTTGTTCGAAACAACGAACCGAAGCTCAGAGAATAATCAGAGAGACAAACGATGGTTTGAAAGAAAACAACACATCCCATCGCGAATACATTCGACCGAGATTCATTAACAAGTTGAACAAAGCTCATACACACGCACATCTATTACAACACTATAGGACTCACGATATCCACGAGTAAAGAAAAGGAAATGAAGAAATTAAAACCTCACAAGTCTAGCCGAAAATTCTATCAAATCGCCCTAGTCAAAGCGTGCCCGTTGCAATGTATAAAAATAAAGCGTGCCAGTTGCAATGTATAGAAATTCGGGAATTTTTAGCGAACATCAGACTTGTTTGCAATTTCCAGCTTTCCCAACGATCAATAATGAAGCTATGATATGCCGGCAGCAGTAGATCGGAGATTGAAATTATTGCTGTCTTAGCGCCGCGAACGCGTATTCCGTTCTCTATTTTCCGGTACGGCATCTTTTCCTTTCCGCTTTTTCTTTTACTTAACAAACTACTCCTTTCTTCCTTAATCTAATCCTTCTTTCTGGGTGAAAAGAATCTTTTTTCCTAATTAACTCTTCCATTTCCTGTATAACACTTGCACTTGTACTTGCATCTACTTTTAAGAAATGAATTTTCTTTTTTTGTATGCTTCAAGAAATTTTTTACTTAGTCTGATGTTTCTTTGTTTATATTCGAAATTTAACCAAATTTGTTGAAAAACAACAATTGAAATAAATTTTTATTTTTTCTTCAGCTATGGCATCCAAATGCTCCTTAGCTTAATAAATTTCATAACCCAATCGTCTTTACAAAGTCAACGGTTCGCCCACAATTATTGAAATGAAAATTGAAATCAAAGAGAAAAGTAAAAGATGTCAACACGATTTTTTCTTATTTTAGACAGTGGTTTTTTTTTTCGTCTCATGCACGGTTCCCGATATTTGGAAAACTTCAGTTCTGCTTAACCAATTTCCTTTTATTTTTTTCTTATTTTTCCACAGACATCTGCTCTTATATTACCGATAATACGAATACTGGTACACAGTAAACTGGCGTGAAGTTTGCTCTACTGCACGTAGCTCTACGTAGCCCACATGCTTTTGCTAAAAGATGGCTAGCTTCACACTTACTTCGTACCTAAAGTTATTGATACTTGAACGATATGGAAATAACAACAATATGATGAGAAAAACTGAACATAAATAAAACAAGTAAGAAAATTAAATTCGCCCGGGAACAAATCCTTTATACCCATCGCCGTTATCCTAAAAAAGACAAAAGAAGTAAGATAATGAAACTTTTATGCTCTGTAATATGGAGTGGGTGCAGCTGATTTCTTCTATATTCAAAATAAAATATTTTGTCGTATAGGCATGTGGGCGTTGTAGACGGGTCCTTTGAAAAGTTTACGTCAATTCCAAATTCTTTTGCAAATTTCGTCTTCAAATTCGCTAACGGAAGAGTGCTTACCACAAATACTATGAATGACACGTGGATAGACGAACAGGCGGACAAGTTTACGCGCATTCCAAATTTGAAACTGGCCAAGACTTTATATACTCTATAGGGTTTATGAAGCTTGTTGATGCGCGTTATAAAGACACTGAAAAACCAATTAAAGTCTGATACGCTATAATATTGGGTAAATGTGGTCAATTTTTTCCATTTTTGTACATAAATGCTACCGCATTGTCCATAGAATATGCGTTCAAATTTTTGTACGTTTATTTCTTTGCGTTTATGAGTAATGAGCAAAACCACAATTTTTTATTCCTTTGAAAAACATAGATGTTCTTAGTTTACGTGGTGCTCTGGGCGTGTCCTTCAACCGATTTGGCCCATTTTCAATACCAACCTACTTGCAAAAACTTCCAATAGTTAAGACAAATTTCAAGACGATAGCTTCATGTTTGCGGCCAGGAGAATGTTTGCAACATACACTACGTAGATGGACAGACGGACATGCTTATATCGATTTACAATTATATACTTTGTGGGGTCTCTGATGCTTCCTTCTGGGCTTTGCAAACGTTTTCACAAAATGAATATACTTCTCATCCTTCGGTGATAGGTACAAAACGAAGTCATACTTGGTTTTATAAAAAATTAAAAAAAAAATCTATTGTTACTTTTCACCATGAAGCGTACTATTAGCGAATAGTTAAAATATGCAAAATGTGTTATAAAAGATTTTAACAAAATTATTCAAGTCCAGATTTTTGATATGTTTTAGATGTACATGGGGAGGGCATAATTGGGGCCAAGTTGGCATTGATAAGCTCGTTAAAATTTTGTGTAATTAATTTAGTGCTTTATGTATATGGGGAGGTAGTGTTTGGGATGATTTGTTACTTTGAAGTTAGGATTATCTGGTAGATGTATTTAAAATTTAGTGTTACATAATGTCCCCAAAAACTGTTCTAACTCGACTTGGCCATGGCATTCTTTCAGTGTTGTACTGTAATCGCGCGTGAGAGTTAGTAACAATAGTTCTTTTTTTGGTTTTGTGATCGTAATTAAAGACTTAGTTCATTTCATATGTCCTTGGTTTCTTATATTTTTAATTGTTTTTTTATTTTACATCATCATAAACCGTCACTTAGAAAAGACGCCAAGGTGCTATACGGGAAGTGGTCGAAAAAATGGCCCGATTCGAACGACTTTCCATAGTGTTCGTCTTCGGGCAAAAATTGCGACCTGTAGGTTGAAAGTGATTCTGTACCAATCGGTATAATAAAAAGTAGATCTCTCTGAAATCCTTCTGGGTGTTGCACACCCGCACACACTTAATACACCCATGTAACACAAACGGTGTGGGGTGTAATTATGAAAGAAATAAAAATACATGTAATAACAGGATTACGAGGTCATAGTAATTAGGTGTCTAGGAGCAGCCGTAAGTGCATGTTTCGAAAGTACGTTGCGATCGAAAAAACCTTTATTGAAATTCCAAAGTTTTAGCTTATCGGGCATTTACACTTATGTCCAAGTCCGCATGAGTAAAAATTAAGCTCTGGAACCGCCTCTAGCCAATTTTAGCCAACTCCAGCCAACTCATAGTGAGTGAACAGCCACTCACACAATCCGGCAAGATAAACTGAACCCCGAATTTTGTGAATGACAACCAAAGCCAAAACTTAAGAGAGAATTTATAACATATTTTTACGAGTTAATTCGAGTTACTGCAGTCGATGGAGACACAATTACATACTTATGATGGGTGGATTATCATTAGGACGGCTTTAACGTTTTGCACCAAACTTCGTAAACTAGATATTAAATCGCGATAAAATAAATGGTTTTGCACTTAATGAGCTTTGTCTAAATTAAAATTTATCAGAACGCAAAAAAATAAAACTTCCCGATTCTCGTGCATTCCTTCGAACACATAATAAAAATAACCTAAATATTTAGTGGGATGAGAAAGTAATTGATGTTGATGTTAGTGTGCACTGCATAAGCCAAAAGAACGCGGGCATCTAAATAATGAACACAAAAACTGTTAGAGGAAATCCGCAAAAAGTAAATACTCTTGACTTGAAACAACAACAAGAAAAACAATAAGAAGAAGAAGAATGAAATGAAAAGAAAAGAAAACTCAAGCACAATATGAGTGGCATAGTAAAGTGACGGCGAATATAAAATGAAAGAATAGCAAGTCGCTCTAGCTATACTAATAATAACAATAACAACAGCCCAGAGAACGCCAGAACGACATCAACAATAACCAGTGAGAACAACAACACTGTCAACATAATGAAGAAGAAAGTGTAAAGGAAAACGAACCTACAGAATATTATAAATAGTTAACCTCATACCCCACTGGTATTTACCTACTGCCGTGCGTATAGATAAATACATCATATTGTAAAGAAATAATGAAAAAAAGCAAAACAAAAAATTGCCAACCTAACAATAATATTAAGACAAGACGAATACGTTCCGTTCCGAGTATGTATGCGAGTGAGCCGTAGCACCCTCATGTAGTCTCGAATTATGTGGCGTTCGCTTCACGAAATGCACGTAAACGCGGAAAGGAGAGAGAAAAAAAAAGAAGAAAGTCTTTAAAACAATAGAATGCAACAACAACAACAACAACATCAACAACAACATAAAAAAGAAAATATGTAACAACGTGCAGTAAGACACGAGTAGAGCTGACAACCATGACTAAACAATGCAGTTGAAATGCCAGTGAATAAATATGGAGAGAAACTAAATGTTTATATTCTTTACATACAAAAAATATACACACACATAAACATGCATATTTAACGTACAGACATACAGACATACAGTCATAAGCCAAATGAAGTTGTTTTGCAATTAATTTGCTAAAATATTGTTGTTGTTGTTGATGTTGTCTACGAATTTGTGTGATTTTTCTTAATGACTGAGGAAAAGACTAAGACTGTGCATGATGTTTCATTTGCGTTGTTTTCTGCTTTCAGCAAAAAGGAAACAACCAGAATTTCAAAGCTCTTTTATGCACAACAGCAGCACTTTAACTCTTGCAATATAAATTTGACAGTGTGTACATTATCACGCACACAGGCTTACTGTACATGTGTTTACTTGCTTGTGCACATTATGGTTGGTTATGCCTTTTTGTTTTTCTGTTTTCTTTTTTCTTTTTTTTTTTTAATTTCTATCCTTCTTTCTTGCTTGTGCTCCCCCGTTTGGCTTTGCTTTATTTTTCTTATTTTTATTCTCTTTTCTACATGTTTCTACAGGCATTGCATACAATTTTTTATGCAGAGTAAGCAATTTTGTGCAGATAATTAAAATCTTTGTGCAAAATTTTTACATAATCAAACATTTTTCACAAACACATGCCTGAGCATGTAAGAGTATATGCATACATGCATGGCATGCAATAAAGCAAGTGTTGATGTGCATGAGATTTTCAAAAGCTTTGTACACTTTTTTGTTATTTCCTTCTTTTTTCCTTTTCTTGTTTTTTTCTGCATTTGAATTTGCATTTTTTACTCGCCTTTTTGTTGTTGTTTTTAATAAGCACATTCAACACTTTTTAAACAAGAAAAAAAAAAATGAAAGAAAGGAAAAAATACTTTTTTTTATTCGTATCTCGTTGCGGTTATCGGTGTAGGGATGTGATGTTGTGCCTTATTGTTTTCTGTACTCGTCTTTACTGCTTTTGCTGTTACTGCTGCCACGGTTGTTGTTGTTGTTGTTGTTGTTGTTTTCCTTTTATTGTTCATTGAGCTTTACTACTATTATTAGTCTAAAGAAAATCTCATTGTTCTGGCGCATGATACGCTTTTAATTAATTAATTCTCATCATTCATATTATATACAGAGAATGCACTAATCCGTACAAAGCGTGTTCTTGGCCTTTGTTACGCTTTAATACACACAATAGCAATTTCTTATCGTAAATAAGATTTTCACAATATGCACGTATACCTGTGCATTTATTACTGTTATATAGTAATAAAAACACAAAAGCCGCCGCTGCTGACGCAATCTTGAATCAATAAACAGCCAACCTCCAATTTAACGTAATTAAGTTACATGAAAATGCTATTATTTCCACTTGCGCAAGAAAAACATGCACTAACCTCGTCAAAAATACGTCTTAAAGATGCTGCTCAAGCAACGAGCTTTGCGTTGTGCTTGCGTTTTAAAAATTTATATCATATACAGCTTAGAAGTATATCCTTTAGCATTGTTGGCAAATTTGGCATTAAGCACAACGGCAGTTGAGGATGGTGACGACAATATTTTTCCCTATCGCGTACATATGTAAGATAATGTTCGTCGTGAATTATTACTTCTGTTGGGCGATCAATTTTCAGGTTTATGCCTCGAGTTACTCCCATTAAAGTGTCTACAAAATTGCGTGATTCCCGAGTACTACGTATTGGGTAAATGATATTCAAGCGCTTCAAATCGCGGAAGGAACGGTTGTCACGAAGTAAATGGTGCAGGCGGGTGAAATTGCTGATCATTTGAATATTTTACAAATTTCCATATATTAGTTTACTTTGGTTATATTTTAAGCTGAAAGTTAAAAGTCGTGTCTTTTTTTTTGAGATAATAATTCCATAGTTCACTTTCTATGTCAAAGTCACAAGGCATCATGCATGCATATAATAAGAACATAAGAAATAATAACTCAACGTATAACAATGTGTATAAATATAACGTCACTCCTCTTTTTTAAATGATCTTAATAACTTCGCAAATAACAACCAGTTCTTCCGCTGGTGTCACCTAAAATTAGGTCCTATGTATGGAGAAACCTTAACATTCAACCTTTCACTGCGACGAAAGGCGCTTTCAAGTTGGCTTTCATCATGTTGTGTACTTACGGATTGATCCGTTCTACACTGCTTTTAGATTTGGCATTGTTTGAACAATCATTTGTTTCAGACTTTACTCTTCTCCGATAAAGGTCACTGCTCGCATATATATTCTTTTTCCATTAAAAAAATAAAAAATAAGCTTAAAAACCGTAAACAACTAACCAAAGGAAAGAAAAATGAAATACAAGCCTGTATCGTAGCCTCAGATACTTCCTCGAAAGTTAAGATATTTAAAATGGACTAATAGAGAAAAGAAAGAAACGGGCAACAGACAGTAAATTACGGTACATTTGGGTGCATTGCAAAGAGTTCTTACACTAAGAGCTAGAGAATACCACAAAGGTGAGATGCGAAACCAAAGCAGAATTTCTCTTAGGCATTCGTAACCTTCTCCTATTCCCCAAGCAGAACCATGACATACAAGATAATTACTGCTATCGTTAGGGATATGCTACAGCACTGGTACTGAGCAGGGCTTGTTCTATTTTGGATGGTAATAACATTCTATCAGAATGTGAAAGATCAATTTTGTAATAGTTGACAATTCGTAGGCTCTCCAGTCAGACTCAACGATAAGCGTTCGTTCGTTATTCTCGGTCTTAGGTTTTAGACGACAACTCATGTAGCACTATTAATATTTTGCGCGGTCTGCGATGACAAAGTTACACATAAGATTTCTTACTTCATAATTATGCAAATTTCCGGCAGTTCCACTTTTAACAAAATTAATTTTTAGAAAAGGTTTTTAGTGCTTCTTACAGCTCGTTAAGCAGGCGAGTTTTGAGACTTTCCAAGAAAACAATAACGGGAAAATAGTCAATCAAAATTAAATAATTATTAAAATTGACAATGTTATCAACTATAAATTTCATTCTGTCCAACCTAAGGCATGCATGGCAATACGCCATTACGTAGATTTTTGTGTCTTCACGGGCTTCATTTTAGGAATAAAATACGAATTATACAGATTAGCACATGTTTGAAGTTCACACTCTTAGAAATAAAAATGCATCGAGTGCTGTGTCAATCTTTTTCAAAAATGACATCCCACGTCTTGCAGACAACCGTTGATCAGCGTCCACAATGTATTTTCAGACTTTTTACGGAATTTGTAAAATTTTTGATTAGCCGCAAAGTCGCTACCTTACTTTACCATGCGCAGTGAAAAGACGATTTAAAGAAGAAATTTTAACTAGGGAACAATCGCATAAATGGGTTGATGAACTTGCTGTCGTTCTGTCAGCCATGAGATCGATATACAAAGACATCGGCACCTATTGAAATGGTGACTGCCAAGTTCAACAGTGGACCAATCAGAGTTTCTGCAAAAAATAAAGTAACACTTGGAAAACAAATACTTCAAAATAAACATAGGCACGACCATTAATAGTCTTTCAATCGATCGGTTAAAACCAGCAGTAATAGAAAACCCAACGCAGAAAAACGCTCTACGCAAAACGCACGTTATTTTCAATAAATTCTTGAAGAGAGATAACGCTTATGCATACAAAACAAACGTAATCCATTGGATGAGGAAAAGTTATACATAAAGTAGGACCACACTTACTTTTGCCCTATGTAAGTTACTGAATGCCCTTCAAAGTCTATTCACAATCAAAGCAAAGGTGTCGAAAACATTTGATGCATTTAAATGGAAAAAGTGAAAGAAGAATTCAACAATGCAGTTAAAGCGAATTAGTAATTAACCTTGTTCACGTAAAAATAATTATCTTTGTATATATTATCATATTATATATTATATTATACTATAACGGTAAAAGCTATCAACGCAAGGTCATTAAGAGTTCGCGGTTTATTGAAGTAAACCAATGCTGTAACACAACTTCAAGGTGAAATGTACAACAGAGTTACACCGCGCGATATTTGTGGCAAGTTCGCGCAGGTATTTGTTATGACTCCACTACCATTGAACTCTTCTTCCAAAAAATTGATCTTGTTACTAAATGTATGGCATATTACACCATTTTGTCGTAGGCACACATCGTCCAAGCCGAACTCCTCCGATTTTTGTGACGAAAAGTCATTTATCACATGTCCCTCTGGCGCTCTCCGTTCATCGTCAAAAATGACATTTTCAGCCCACAGATCACGAGCAAAAGTTATTTTTGTACACTTGAAGGACCTTTAGGAACACCAAGATGGCAATAATCCTCATTTACAAAGTCAATTAAGCAAACATGAGCTCTATCTCACATGTACAAAACTTAATCGTAATTTCTGTGTGCTTTATAGCAATGTCTGTCATTTTCTTCCGTTATTCAGCATATCAACAAGCAAAGATTCGCTGTGATGCGTAAAAAATGTCCAATGTGATCCCGAAATTATTTGCTTAATTATGGCCTTAATACAGTCGAGGGTTAAGTTTAGTATATATATATATGTTTTTTTTTTTTTTGTATTATTTCTTTAAATTTCGTAGTTACACTTTATTTACGTGTTACTCGTCCGCCTTGGCTCAAGTCTATCTTTCCAAAGAAAAAAATAAAACCAATCTGTAGCGCATTCTACATACAACGTCAATGTCCTGTTAAAAATTGAGAGGGCAACTCTGTCTTATTATAATAATGTGGGCGGGCACTCCTAAGCAAGGCGCGGCTCATTTGTGAACAGTTCACTATTTACTATGATGCTGTGTATGAATTGATCGCAACGAGCAGCGTATGTTATATAAATCAAATATTTTTATATTAAAATATTAAAGTAATATAACATCATGTGTTTTGTCTATGAATAATCTAAAATTACATTAAATATTTAATGACATTTCTGTTAAATGTTAACTTGATTTATTAAAAACGGAATAATATCCAAACAAACAAAAAATTGATTAAAACCAGAAGTGGGTATAGGGCCATCCCTATATATTACATTATATAGATTATAACATATTATTATATATTATATCATTATATTATTACATATTATATTATATTACATTAATAGAAATTCTTCACTACTCGAATTTTATCAATTTAAGAAGAATTATTGTAAAGAGTAAAAACGCCATTAATTCAATGAAAATTTGTTCTTATTCTTACTTTGATTGCTTTAATAAATTTTCTCAACATATAAATCTTAGTTCATATTCATTTTGCAGTAGCTTTACCCTGAAAGATATTACTCCATAAATTTCTTCTTTTTGTTTCTTATTTCAATACAAAACATAAAAAAGAAAAAAAAAAAAATTCAACGGCTTGTGTTTATGTTTTCAATTTGAAATTGAATTGAAAATAGTGCTATTTACCTCCAAATTTATAATGCCTTTCTTTTCATAAGATGCCATATGTGCCTGTGTATGTTGCAGATATTCGAAGAAAATTTCAATATTTGAACGAACTACTATAAGAATGAATATTTGGCATTTAAACTGTAAAATTGAAGTCGTTGCCTCACACTCGATACTAAATGCACAGATGGGAGCCTAAATTGGAAAAAGCAAAGCAAATAAACACATGCAGAAGACTTCTGCTTTTGCATAAAGGGAGGCGAAAAAAACAAAAAATGACACCAGAACAATTCAGCTAACGAATATTTGCACATTAAAGAAGTCGAACAAAAACAAGTAAAAATTTTGCATTCAAAATGGAACGAATTTCGCACACTCTTCATCTTCATCTTCATCCCATCTTCATTGGGACGGAATGTTACTTAATGCGTTTACGGGCCGACATGAATAAAACATTTTAGAATACTATTTTGTAGTTTCTCTTAACAGGGGTCGGACGGACGCGGGCGTATCGGAACACCACAATAATACATCAGTCAGCCTTACTTCAGAGAGTAAGTAGGCGAAGAAATATTTTTGTTTGACAAAACGTGACTGTATATGTCAGCTTAGTTTGCTTCAAAAGTAGCACAACCACGTCTAATGCTTCTCTAATACTTCATTCTCTCGCGCTGAAAGCACTCTTCAGTTTTCGCAATCATTCATTTCATCATTATTTGATCGAAAACTTTTCTTCTAAGGCATTGTTTTGAAATTTGCAAACAGATAACAGCTGCCGAAAGCCAAATATGGTTAATAGGGTGGGTGGCCCAGCAAGTTAAGCTTCAAGTCCCTTAATTTCGGTCTTACAGTATCGATTTGCGACACGGAGCATATGTGCCGCTGTGAATAAGCGCGGCATTCGTTTGAAACACAACTTTTTATTGGTAAAATTTTCTTACACAGTAGTGGATGTATTGCTTTCACCCATTCGAGCGGTGTTTTTCCTCATCAGACGTTTAATCAATATGCGAAATTTGCATTTTCCCATTGTTAAGAATACTTGATAAAAGTAACGCCACCAAAATTGCTATATCTTGCAAACAAATGATCGATATGACGTGCGGTTATGACAGGCAGCGTTTCTAAAAATTAATTGGTTTTTTTTTTGATTATAGGCGACATAGTGTTGGGATTTGTTAAACGTTGCGTTAATATACTTTTGAAAGATATTCTGACGTTTTCCGCATTAAAGGTAAAACCATCTAGGGCGAGAGTGAGAAATGTAAATCCAATAAAATCTATCCATATTGCTAATCTTCATTCGGGTGGCACGATTTACGACTTGTATTTCACCCTTCTTTACAAAAACGCGAGCTTCATGTAAAAACTCTTCACTTCATATAAAAATAAGAATTTTATTTTCTTATTTATTTAAATTTATTTAATTTTTTATTTATTTAAATTTATTGCAAAAAGGGCCTCAAGGAGAAGGATTTGCCTTCTTTCGCCTTTTTGGAAAGTCCCCTATATCTGCTACGAAAGTTATCACAAAGTGAGCATATCTACCTTGATCGGTGGTGGGTAACAGAAAATGGCATAAAAACTTTGAACATTTGGTAAATCGAGGGAGCGTAGTTGTCTCGCATGTCACTGGAATACAACAAATTAGAGTCGAATACATGCTATCGAAGTTAAGCTCTGTTACACTAGTGTGCACATACTTAAGTGCTTGTGCTCCATTTCACCTCTATTGTGTTCTACTGAAGAGAACGAATGTGACTGAGGTCGCGTAAGAAAGATAACCTTAACAATTGTATAATAATCGTTTTTGTTATTATTGTATGCGTGACGTGAAACAATTGACTGTAACAAATGCAAAAGGTTGCAATGCGATTGTCTAGACTGCATTTATCATTCACGATAAACACACAAACGCACTTTTATACCTTAATGTTGATAAGCGCAATTGTTTTTTTTAATATCAGTTTTCATTGGTTTTATTCATTGACAAATTAGTAAATAAATTGAATTAAATAAATGTCGGCAATGAATTACAAAAATGCGAAACACACTCGTTACACTACAACACAATTAATTATTCAACAAAGTTGAACAAAGTTCATTAAAAAGACATGACAAGAGAAATGCCTTTTTAGACATTGTTCAGTTTTTTAGTTCTACTTATCCCATCTTTAAGGCAGAATGCAGACTTTCGTATAGAGAGAGTAACAGATCTTTCGAAGCCATCTGCAAGATAAGCCCGTTTTTTCTATTTCGTCTTATCTGAGCAGACATTAAGTTAATGCTTGAAAACACCGCTAAGCGGAAGGAGTAATGCGACGCAACATTATCATGTAAGAAAATTCCGTCATGACAATCTTTACCGTACGGCGTGTCCGCCGCAAAAATAAAATAAAATACCAAAGGTAACAGAAAGTATGCCTTCTGCGCGATAAACGATAATGTTGCTCAATCTTGAAGACAACACTTTCAAACATTTCTAGCACACTGTAATACTTCTTACGCTTTCGTTCGGGCATTTCAGTATGACAATCAGGAAATCCACGTTTCATCCACTGTCACATGTCGCATGAAAAATCCTCTTTTTATATCGCTTAAGCAGCTCCAAACAGCGCTTTGAATCATTCACACGTGATTGTTTGCGGTATCCACTTCGAACAGATTTTTTTCACGGACAAAATAATAAATACACTGCCTTCTGATATCATTCAGGTGTCTCCCAATGTCTCTCGCTACTTTATTGTTGGGTCTTCCAAGCATATTTTAACCACTTTTAATATTTTCTAGAATGAACGAGGAATTCGCGAGACCAGAGCGTTCGACATCGTCGGCGATTGTACGGCCGCCTTCAAAACCAGCAAACCACTTCTTTGACATTCGTTCGATGGATCGAAGTTCAAGCAACACCTGTCAAGCTATTGCTTTGCTTGCACATTAAAAGGCAATGTTTCATCAAGCCCCGAAATTCAGATTTTCCATTTTCTTTGACATTTGCTAAAGTGACGTCACCACAACTACTTTAACTTGTAATTTAAAGTTGGGAATGGAATGAAATTTCGAAAAATTTCGGCATTGAGTGATGTGTAACTTTATTTATTAATACATGCAGTTCAGCTAAAATAAAATAACTTATGTATTAAGTAGATTTTTAAATTTAAATCTTATGCTAAACATTAAGACTTCAATTTTCCAAAGTATTAAAAACAAAGAGAGAATAAAAACCCTTATAGAAATGAAGACATATAAGAGAATGAACAAAACCTTGTACTCTTCTAATGCAAAAGCATTTTCAAAGCCGGATTGAAACTCTAAGCCGATACCCACAGGAAGTGGAGAAAATTGTTTACTAATTTTTAAAGATATTTTCATATAAACAG
Source organism: Glossina pallidipes (assembly GCA_000688715.1). NCBI lineage: Eukaryota > Metazoa > Arthropoda > Insecta > Diptera > Glossinidae > Glossina > Glossina pallidipes. The sequence continues at coordinate 1,511,671 of KK499779.1, forward strand.
AAATAATGAAAAATGTCTAAAACACATTTACAATTACATTAAAATGTTAAAACAAAATGTCATGCCTTACGAACGTCTCTTTGAAGCTCCAAATTTGTCAAATTAGCAAACCCGGTGGTTCCGGAATTAAATGCTTTCATTAAATAGAACTGATCAAACGATGGAACATATATTTAGGGGAAAATTTCTTCAAATAAATAATGTTTATATATATGTTTTGTAATATCTTCTTACAATTTTTTTTTTTTTTTTAATTTTATATGAAATTTAAATTTAAATTTCTTTCAACATAATACAATAGGTTTTTAATAAAACCTTGAACGCTTTCATCTCTTTAGTTGGGAAAGAGAAACAACAAACCGCAATAATTAACGAAATGCTTTGTTAATTGTTCACGCACTTTATAAAAAGCAAAAGAACGGAAAACATAAATTTTCATTAATAAAACACTCTTCTAAAAGAAAGTTCAAATTTCGAAAGTGGTAAAACACATTTTGTGAGCGAGCAAAGTGCAGTGCATGAGATGTGTATACAAATACACACACACACACACGCACACACGCACACACGCACATAATATATAAAACAAACTTTTTGAAAAATTTAAACTAAAATAAAATCTAACGTTAAATACTGAAAAATTTATATTTCAATACACATACACGTACATGCGAGAAAGGTTAACAGCTCACACTTCACGCTCACTGATGAAAGTAAAGGAAAAATGTCGGCCAACTCTAAGATTAAAACAACAAATAAAACCAAAAGAAAAAGAAGAAAACAAATAAACTCAACTCTTGGGCAATAGTTCTGTTAAGGGTTCTTTCTATCTATTGTTTTACTACGCTTTTGCTATAAAATTTATAGCATGCACATAAACAAGGGTTTGCTAAAGAGTTTAGACTTGGAAATTGTATACGTTTTTCGCATATACATGCGCGCTTTTTTTTTGTTTTTTTTTGTTTATAACCACATATCTCGTTACCACGGCCATTACTTTCTCTAATATAGGAAAAAGAAAAGAAATGTATGGGTCTTAAAACGTATCACTTCTCGAAACTTTTCACTTGTTATATGTGGCATGAGCAATTTTAAAGGAAAAGCAGGTAATTTCAAGGAAGGCTTAGGTTCTGGTATACATGATTGCTTATAATAATTCAGAGAAGTGAATATAAGGTATGCCGATGCATGTTGAATGGGAGAGAGACTTAACAGACTGTAAATATTTGCGATTAGTGCAAGCAAAAGCAGAGAGATTTTGAAGGATCATCTGCCGATCAAGCTGTTTATCTCTTGCATTAAATCGAAATTTATCTCATTTATATTGTAAGGACGAAAATCGCTAGCTCCTTGGGGAGCCGCACTTCGTTTTAAAGTCTTAATACGTAACGCATAATCCATAAAGACTCCGGTCTGATAGACATAGGGCAACACCGTTGACAGGCCCAGATATGTGTCTATTACCAACTTTCAAGCGAAACGATGAACTAATTGTCGGAATATTATGAAATTTAGACACATTTCGTTTAAAAGTTGATTCTATCTATAAATCATATGGCGACATATATATGTCACCCTGCAAACTTATTAAAGGGTGTGCTCTTTTTTTGGAGTAGGTTAAGTTCGTGGTCAATAAGATGAGAAAGAAGTTATAGAGTTGATAGCGTTGTCGCCTTCAATCTGGATCAGCTGACTTCGAGTGCGATCATTACAATAAGCGGCAACGCCAATCTTCGGAAGAGAGAGTGAGATGGAAATGGCCCTCCTTTCTAGTCGAGCCGTCAACAAGTGCACACCATCGTGAGGGACATAATTTTTTTGTTAAATAGTCAGGAGACATCGGGCTTTAGATGGCTCACCTTCAGATGACACCCTTATATTATAAAATTTGGGTTTGGGTTACAATTCGACTCTTGCTTATTAAAAATTATAAGGAACTTTTTGGGATAATTTAGCTATGTTTGCTTATCCTGTCTGTCGTTTGATGATGGGATCTATATTTGCTGAGGTTAAATCTAGGTCTTCATTTCATTACAGGGTTGCCCGCTGATTATTGGTGTTTCAGTGGCCCCATGTGGACGTTTTTTCCCATGAATTACCAGACGATAGCGAAAATGCTGAACTCACTTTAATTAAAAGAAGTTCAGGCTGACTTCGTTCAAAGAGAATCATAGTACGGTTAAGAAGGATGTGATTACATCAAATACTTCTTAATGTTGTAAATAAAAACAAGGCCGTGGGTTCGAGTCTCAAATGCGGTAGAGATTTCAATAAAGCCAATAGCCTTAGATGCTAGTGCGCTAAGCCTTTTGTCTTAGAATTTATTGTCCTGGCTAAATTAATTATAATAAATAAAAACAAAATACAAAAAGGCGGAGATTCCGGCAATAACTTTACCGGCTTTGGTAATGGATTTGATGCGTTGGCTCGATAGATGGGTTGTTTTCACACCACGTGCGCGACGACAGGCTATGGGCACGTATATCAAATTTGTAAAAGCGACTGTATTTCTTCTTACATTCTTCATCTCTTTCATGCCAAAGTCACTATGCTCCTTTACGAAAAAAATGATTCCTTTATTTTCAAACCAAGAATCAAACGTCAAAGTCTTTAGCTGCGTAGGTGTAACTTCAAGAATATTTTAATTAGTAAAACGACATTCACTTTGAATATTGCATTACATATGTTGCAGAAGGAAATTAAATAATTTACCACATCCACCATATTATGGAAAAGCAAGAAGCAGATATACATTCGATGTCAAAATTATTCTCATAAGTTAAATAAGATATGTTTTGCTAGTTTTTTGAAATGTTGTTACCAAAAGGAAAAAAAAAGAAAATAAATTAAATGAAATGAGTGAAAAATGTAATGTGTCTTACATATTACAAGCGTTTAGTTATTTTTTTTTTTTTTTTCAAACTTTAATCTAAATTTAATTAAATCATAGCAAAAATTTCAAGAAAACAAATTCTATTAAAAAGTTTTAATTGCAAAAACCTCTGTTTTTATTTTTTGTTTTCTTAATCTGTTTTTTCTCATTAGGTAAACAAAGCCACAATTTATGTCATTTAGATTTTTCAACTACGATGTCAAATTTCCTTTAACAAACGTTGAAAAACAATAGAACCCCATGGCGTATTAGTTAACTCTTTGTTTATGCAAGTTGCTTCTTAAACGGAAGGAAAGGAGAAACTTTTGAAAGTAAATTTTGTTCACTACACGTCAAACATGCATAATTTGATGTAATTTAGTAAATTTGCCCTAAAACTCTAACGCAGCTTACCATCTCTACTATAGAGAGTTAAACAAGACCAAGGAACAAAAAAAAAAAGAAAAGAAAAATCACTCTTTTATTACACATTTATTATAATTAATAAATATTACAAATGAAAATTATTCTGTTCTTTCTTTTTTTGTTTTGTTTTAACATTAAATTAATTAACAAATTGTTATGTAACGACATCATGTCAATGTGAGAATTTGGAGAAGTATAATGAAAAATAGATACTCCGGTAAATAAACAAAGATTTGTTAGTACACTCTAGAAAGTATTAAGCTTTTATTGTTAGAAATTGAAACAATCGTTTACTTCACACTCAATTCATGCTCACATAGTCCAACCTTCAAGATAACCTGAAGTTGTTTAATTCACACTAAGCTTAATACATTTTAGACTGCTCTGTACGTATATAAGAATACATAGGCCTATATATACAATAGATCTGCCGGAAAGTTCTGTCCGTTTTTAGAATAAAACGAAGTAATAGCTTCCGAATATGCTCTGATAGGGTTTGTTGAGCTGAATAAAACCTTTCCGCCATCTCCGATCTTGTCTTAGAAAGAGACTTCGTGTTAATAAGATCTTGACAGATACGTTATCGATCAAAAGAGGTCGTCCTGGATGATCGAAATCATGTATTTGAAGTTTGTCAAACCATCTTCTGCATGTTCTATCAGAATTTGTACTTTCATCAAACATTTTAAATAAATCTCTAGCATTTTTTCTTGTTCGATTTCATACAAAGTACGATGACGTAAATGAAATTTACCAGTGGCCATGGGTACAAAATCGTGTCTCATTTAATGTTAACATGAATCCTCTTCGGAGGGTGCAAAATATGCGGACATTTGTTGAGACTTGTTGTAATCGAAATGGGCAGAACTTTTCGGTTGACCTAATATATACACATACATCTATTTGCACGGCCTTGCGCCTTTTGCTTTGCTACTTCAATGCTAATGCAATGTGTCAACGTTATCAGCCAGTTTAGAATAACTTTGACAAGCAAGTATACCTAAATGCTTACCCTCTTTTGTATGGAATTACGGAATATGACATACATACATCCCCATATACATATATATATATATATAAATGATAAGTATATACATAAACGTATATTGATTTCTTTGTAAATCAAACCTAAAGGATGCAGATATGAAGCAAGTTCTGTAGTCTTTGCACAGAATCTTGTTTACATTTTCTTGTAGTTTTCTAACTACACACGAAAACAACACGTTGATATCCTTAGTTAAGTTTATCTTTATTTATGTATTTAGGCAAACTTGCTAACTTTTTGTTACTTTATATACACTCGTTCCCTGACACTCGTTCATACGCATAGACACGAAGACTTGTTACATATACATGCACACGTATATGCTACAATACATCCTAATATTTTATACACTTGGTTAGGCACTTGTACATAAATGATAACTATTGTCATCACTTTAACTTATTGGTTTGTTTGTTGTACTTATTCTGTTATTGTTTAAGTTTTCCATACTTTATAAGTAAAAACATGGCCAAACACGCATATGCATATGCACACACGGCTAATATAGTTCTCTGCCCCCATTTCCTTAAAGCGTACTACGAGGTAAACTCGAAATGTATTGCGGCAGAAATGACGTCACCTTGTCATTGTAAAATCTTGACTTTTTTGTACACATATTCAAAATGTTTTGTTAAACAGATATTAGTTTTTATTTTCTTAATGTTGATAGTTTTTGTTATCCCACAATTGCGATTAATTCGTCAACATTTTGTTGCGATCATTTTTTAAAAGTTTCGACGAAAGTTGACAACGTGAAGAACGCAAAACCATTTTTTCATTATGGATGTAATAAAATTAATTATGCTCTCAGTTGAAAGTGTTGAATGAATATAAGGCAAAATATTCACAATTGATTGCTCGGCGAGCTGCACTAAACTGCGGGCTTCCCTTAAATTGATAATAATAATGCAGCATAGGTATGTGATTCATTGTGAATTTCGAATGAATGCGTGGTTGTAGAGTATTAAGAAGGCAATGAAAGAGGCAGTTGATCAACATTTACTATGACCAGCCAAGTCGCATTAAATGGACTCAAAAGTTAATTAACAACACCTAAGATTATGTCAGAGTGCCTTTTAAAGGCACACGCAAGAACGCACGCATGGATGCCGAAAGCAATGGACGAACCAATTGTTCAGCCTGGGGGAGCCTGCGGCCTCCCAGCTGGGAGGCCGAAGCACTAAATAAGATGGTTTCGAAATGCATACTGAAAGAATCAGTTTGCCATTGGGCGCATCGTGTACGACAAAAGCAAATGAAAAGTTTTATAAAATCTTCTGGTGTAGCACATAAGCCACTGCAACTGTGGAAGAGCTACCTACTTTTTTCAACGACTTTTACGCGGGTCGTAATTCTCTCTGGTGTAATGTGAAAATACGGGCGTCTCTTATACCAATTAATGCAGCCGTGAATACGAGATCAGCTACAGAACCAGACACAAGGTTTTTGCCGAACGCCGAATGCAGTATGGTGCTCCGACCAAAAGAAGATCTCGGAATTCATAAGAATTCTAAAGCTGGACGGTTACGAGATGGTCGAGTATAAAATTCACGATGTCGTCGAATCCAGTTATAGTACACGATAATCCAATTCTTTTGAGCATGACGATGCTGCAAACGAATGATACCTGCGGTTAGGCATTTTTTCTTGTTAATTAGGGCATAAAATGGGAGAAAGAACATTGAAGCAGAACACATTGCATTGTAGATAGCGTAATATGTTTACTGTTATGTTTCATTATGTTACACAAATATGTTTATTACAAATTTTGATTTTTATCCTTCTGTTAGTCCATTGAAACTGTTCTAGTCCCTGTCGTGATTTGAAATCTAAAATTTTGTCGTTAGTGAAAAAGTTTCCCACCCCTGCAATGCAATATAATTTAAAGAGTATTTGAACGATAGCCCAAATCTATCCTGGCACTTGAAAAGTCTTCTATGACACATTCCTAGACAACGATTGTCTAAAATAAGCAGCCAAGAATCTGGGAGATAAGACTAACCATGGCGCATGGTTGGTTTTTTTTTTGAATAACCCTCGTACATAACTTGAAGTTAACGATCAGTGGGAAAGATTAGTAATTAAGCAAAACATGTTAAGCAAGGGCTTATATCAGGGATATGCTGTTACAGTTATTAATTGAAGAAATGGCAAACGCTGTTTACAATCAACTAGAAGCTGCAGCAAAACGATGTTGTGTGCACACACCTGAATGAATAATTGATCGTTAATTGCCTAATGTAATTAATATGTGTAACGAGGAAACAAGAATTCGTTTAGATAAACAAACTTCATTTAAATTTAGTAACAATCGGGACGAAAAAACATAGTCGTGCAAGGACAATACCCTCAAACACATCACCTAATATAATGCTTAATTTATTTTAGTGGTACAATACCAAATATTATGCGGTGTTTCCACTTGAAGGCACACTTTTCATGTTAGCCCTATTAGTGGAAGGGGAACCACAACATAAACTGACGTAGTTGAAGTTTAGCAAAATTAAATTTCTTGCATTGCGTTTTATTATTCTTCACCTATTTTTATCATAGCACACTAACAACTGTGACTGTGTTGCTACAGAGGGCTTTATTTTTAACGAGTATCCTTATACGAGGGGAGTCCAAGGAATTTACTTGTTAGGTACAAATTTAGTACAATTAAATTTTATGTCCAATTACTATTATTACCAGTTTCAGCATAAAATAAAATAAAATTCCATCTTTCTGCCATATAAAGGAGTATTTCATACAAGAGCCCTTGCACGACATCCGATCTAAATTTTTCGCAGTGATTTGATATTTCAAAGTGCTAGTACTGAACGATTTCTGTCATGAAATTTGAAAAATGAAATTTGTTTTCATATAAATGACTTTTCCTAAAATAAGGCAAATTAGATAGGGAAGGGACGCAAAAGTAGTCTGATGCGATCCATTTTCACTGCCAAAATACGTCAGTGTGCCAAGGTTTGTCTAAATATCTCAAAAATTGCCCTCTGTAGGTTGAACACAGGAACACATAGACACACATGGGCAAGTCGACAGACAGAGATACGGACGAATAAGCGTGAATCGGTTCAGAGAATGACTGCGATCAACAGATATAATCTGAAAAGTGGATCCATCTTAAGTTCATTTGGATATTGCAAACATCCACACTTAACTTAATGTACTCTACAACACCCGTGGCGTAGAATATAAAAAAGCAAAAAAAAAATGTATTTTTTATGTTATTCTTAAAATTTATTCATTCACTTTGTAGAGCTAAATACTTACTTTTTAATTTTTGGCTTTCACCGAAATGATTTCGTTCCAGAGAAAAAAAAGAAGGAAAATTTCATAAAATTATGATTTTGATGTTTCCCGTGGAATCTTGCGTGTACTTTATTTATACGATTCAACGATAACGATTCAAGTGTGCTGTTGTTCCCGTTCCCGCTAACGTTCCCGATGACGCTACTGTTCGCAATGCTGTTAAAAGCAATTTCAATTAGGATTTTGTTTTATTTTAGCTAAATATTTTTGTTGTTCTTCCTTTGAAATATTTTTCGCAAGAACGGAATACAATCAAATGTTACAATTCCGAACGTACTCACTCAGAGGCTTCAGTGGTAAATAATTGAAAAACTTTAACCTTAAAATACTCGCAACCGTAAATCTGTGCAAAAATGTTGGCAGCAATACACCGGTTATGTGTGCACACAGAAGTAAACAGCATCATAATGCTAATGACTGCAAACAACTGTAACAGCAACTACAACAACAACGGCAACAGCAACAACAATAATACGAGCCACGGTGGAGTAAACAATGGCCAAAGCAAATAATAATAATAATAATAATAAAACAGTGTTGATTATGAATTTTGCATGTGTATGAAGAAGAACAAAAACAATATTTTCCAGGAGAATAATGAGATGCCGCCAATATATGTATTGCGTAGTTAGTAATGAAATCGGTTCGTCTATGTAAATGTGTGTTTGTTCTTTTTTCCCCGTGTAAATATGAATGTTTTTAGCGGAAGAAATTCATTAGACAGAAGAAAATTGTTTAATAAAAAATCATTACAAGGCGATCTCTCGAGTTTATAAAGAATATGTTAGGCAAGAAGTTGCAGTTTGCACCGAATATTTTTATACCCATTCCCAGCTTATATTGATTGGAGAAGAAACCTCAAAAAGATCTCTGATATATACTTTAAATGCGCAACGTGTCACAACATGTCTACATACAGAGATATATAAATTATGTGAAATGCATGGAAGACAATGATCTAAAATTAGCAGAAGCTTCTAGAATGAGGGAAATTTTCAGGTACGCTTCTAATTTAATTTTCTTTAAAAAATCGGTGTTTATCGACAATTTTCGAATTCGATTTAAAATTTTTGTTTTGAACGCCATCATTAACATCATATTTTCACACGAATTGTAATATAATCTATTTAGTTCTTTTAGAACTTGATAGTATTCCACTGAACTACAGGTTAAATCATTTCTAGAAAGCATTTAGTCAAAACCGTAATCTGGCTGAACGTTTAACTCGTTTTTATTGACAAAATCAAAACCATGGTCAGGGAAAATAATCGTTTTGACTTAGAAAAAAGGAGATAGACAAGCAGGGAGATGGAATGACGGAGGATAAGCTAGAGGGAGAAGAAGAGGCAGAGGACCCCTAAAATCTTTTTTCTTTCGAAGGAACTTAATATTCTTCCAAAAAATCAATTCACCAAACCTCTGAGCCAACTAAGCTTTCTCAATATTTGCCGAATGATCAAAGATGAGTCTGGTTCGACGGGCTCGTGATGTAGCTCAACGGTTTCGTATTCATCAATTTTTTCCGCCTTATCTTAAGTGCGCTCTTTAATCGCATTCATTGCCGACAGTGGAGATTGGAATCACCAGATCTCACCGGATTGTTTATGATCCACAATTCCCTTTCAATCCCATCAAGCACAAGGCATCACTACGGGATTATCATGCGTCGGTTTTCTTCAGTGCTTTTCAGCGATTGTATTAGCAAGTGATCGACCACTGCATGGCGCATGTTTAAATCAGACTTTCTAGAGTGCAGAAACGTCACAATTGTGTGCGTACGACTGATTTTGATAAAGCGTTTTCATGCGTATACGATGTCATCGCATTTATCGAAGCGAACATATGTACAAATTTTTTTCACAGCCTTTGCTTATTTTCGAAGCGCAATCACTTTCGAATGAATTAAAAAGTCTGGGGCTGTTTTTCGTTCATTACCTATGAGCGATCGCACGCATCATTTTTCTAATGATAGGACCAATGTTATCAAAGTTAAGCGACCCTCTTTTTCTTTAACTGAGTTCAGTAAATTTAGTTGGAACATATTTTTAGACATCATAGAAACCTCAATCCTCAAAAAAAAAAAAAACAGTTTTTTATTTCCGACAATCTTTGTCAATTTGTGACAATATGTGCTATAGAGTTTGACTGGAGGAGTTTCCCCGTTTCCTTTAAATATGTTAGCCTTTGTGATGGCCTGTCCAAAATGTTGTTATTATTATATATTGTTTCAAATAATATCTATTTTGCCTTTGTTACTCAACATAGTGAATCATCTGTGGTTGACTCGCTGAATTGCACAGGAAGAGAAAGAAAAATATCTATTTTGGCAAAAAAATTCTTTCAATTTTGACCATTTCGAGAAGACATGTTAACAAAGAAGCGACAGAGTACTGATAGCTTTCGGTATTTTATTACATTCACTTAATTGTTTCGCTCGTTTTGTTTATTGCTTTTGTATTGCTTACGCATTTGTTTTTATTTTTATAATTATTATTATTGTCACTATAACGCAATGTACGTAGCTCCCTAAGAGAGTTATCACATTGGTAGATGCTTAATTTGACCGAAGGGTTCCTGATGTAATTACCATGCTGCATAATCTTCCTAGTAATCATTTGCTGACAGCAACAAGAGGAATTTACGTATTTACGAATGCAGTCAATTTTCTTCTAGACATATTCAAGGAGTCATTGAAGGACTTAAGAGAGTGACCGCAGCCTGCGTCTTCAATGCAAAATTATTATTTATTTATTTATTTATTGTCTATATATTTTGTAAATAAATTTACAAAGTATGGATTTAAAAGCTACCAGCTCGCCTGTATTGGAAACTCTACTGCACTTCAAATTTTAACCCGCGACCATCGAGGTGTTAGTCGCGATCGTTTGCTTACTCAGCCACCCATGCGGATATGCTGCAAAAAATTTGTTAGAAAAGTTCAATTAGGCGAAGCGGGGATGGATGGACTCAATTAAACAAAAGTGTAATTTTTCCCAGAGTGAAGAACCGGTATAGTTATGCAGTCTTAATTGTGTACTTCATATGAACGCAAACGAAACGATTCAGTATAGAGCACTTCTTTTGCTAATGAGCTTCTTTATTTTCCTTGTAGTAGTCGGTAATCATCATCGAAATTGCGACCATAACACATTTTAATTCATAACTAAAGGGAAAAACATTTTTTTTCTGTCAATTCGAACTGTAAGCAATTTTGAGTCCTCCTATACAATGACTTTAGTTCAGCAAAGCACTCAATCTTGCAAGGATTACACTCTGTAGCGAGTCAGAAATCCATTAACAACAGCTTAAGTATTAATTATAAAATCACTCGCTAACGCCATTGGATTGGTAGGATACACTACATTCATCTTGCGTCAACCTATTGCTCCCGCATAGCCGAGTAGATAAGAGTCTTCCTTTTTGGTTGTATGTGTAGATTTAGGCTACAATAAGTTATAATACGTGGAACAGCACTGAACTAAGGTTAGTACTACGTCAGGTTTACCCTCTGACAGAGCAGTTAGTAACACCCGGGAACGTTTGTAGTTCGCAGTCGATTGAATCAATTTCGAATGAGAATCTAAGTAAACAGGATAAGGCTTCTTTTTACGTTGCGAAATAAGGGGGCAATCTTGATCATTAAGTTAAAGTTGTTCACTTTTAATTAGTATAAAAAAAGGTAGGAACAAATTAAGTAAACAAAGGAGTACACAATGGTACATGTTGAAGAGGCTGCATTGTCACTTGTATACGAAGTTGCCGGCAGGAACTGAAAAAATGTTGAAAATTATGAAAATTATGATGAGAGAGAAATCCAACAAATTAACGCAATACACGAAAATTATAAAAAAATGTATTCCAAATAATGTTCACCTTTCTGTTAACTTACAGGTGCTACGCCAAAAAGACTGTTGCTTTTTTAAATCATCGAGTCAGTTTCGCACATTTTCTTAAGAAGTGATACCGTGCTCAGCGAGTATATGTCCCATCGTTGCAAATTTGCAATAATCGAATGGAACCAAGTCCGGTAAGGCGCAGGAGCTGCCACTTCCAATTGAATGCATCTAACGTCTCAAATTCCTCTTTTGCTGTATGGATGGCGGATAGGCGGATGTCATATAAAAACTTACCTTGCATTGTTTTTCCAGATATTCTGGTCGGAGGTAATATCAATTTCATCAGACTGCCACAGCTAACTACAGATCGCACTCTTCTAAACCCATCAAACACGTCATCTTACCATAGCAAATTGGTCCTGAGATAGATGTCGATGGTACCCCCAGGACTACCCCTAAATTTTTGCATCCATGATTTTCAAAACTCACTTTTCATGCGCAGCTTAGGTACGATGTAAAAATGACTTGCTTTGGTATCATTCGGGAAAGACTTTATTTATTATTAGAAGATATATTTTTGCGCCCAGACATGTGTTGGTTGGCATACACGCATACCTGACAATCCATTTCTTCTTGCTTTTGTGGTTGTATCAGACGGGCCAAGAAAGTGTAATTTTTTTTTTTACATTCATTTAACGTGATTTCTTCACTAATACACTTTTCATTTAGAACAAATTTCGCATAAAAAGTTAGAATTTGTCTTTTTCTCTCTTCTGTTTTATATTATGCTTCTATATATTCACTAAGCAATCAGGTAGAATTCAGTTTGAGATACTCTATCACCCATAATACTTAAGTAAAATTTGCACGCAACGCAATTACTTAATTTATAAAAAGCAATCGCACGCCCTAAAAGCATTGCTGTGATAACGTTTTCCTTTATGTTCTCTGGTATAGTTGTTTTTATTATTATATTTGAAACAAATAGAAAAGTTGTATATATACGCAACATGCGACGGATTTTGGATACCCCTGACATTCACTCCAGAGTTTCATTAATCGAGCCATTTATTTGAAAAACTTTCTTAAGTCATTTGTTTGAAAAAGTGAAGATAAAAATATTTTTGTTACAAATTATGGCAAAATGCTGATATAAGATAGAAATGTTAATATTCATGCAGACATGAAAAGCCGTGAGATTTAAGCACCTTTCAAATTTAAGTGCTTAAGCTTTGTGCTTTTTAAGTATTTACCTCAAATCAATTTTGCTTGAAGTCGTTGCGAAATCTTGATTAATATTATTTTTTATTAATTGCCTTTAGTCTGCGTTTTGGGCATTTGTTGCAGTCGTTTAACTACCGCTATACCGTTAACGTGCTATTAGACAGACCTACCTGAAAGTACACCAGATTAGTACTTAGTAATGATTCAAAAACGTGGACATCTTTTGTTCATCCGACAAACGTAGTGATAAAATGTGCATACCCTTTTGGCGAATATATGAACTTATGTACATTACGTGCACACATGTGTGGGTACATAAGAAGAAAATAGAGTGTTCGCTTAATGGTTTCTTTGTTAGTTTTTGTTCATTCATTGAATGTATTCTTTTGGTTCAATGTACGCAATGTGAACACTTTTAATATAAGAGACGGTAGGGGGAAGTGTAAAATGCATACTCATTGCAAATCTGTGCATTTTATATAAAAATCAACGCCAACAGTATGTATTTTGTTGTACTTCGTTTTTTTTTTTTATTTATTTTTCATTTTCAATTTCAATATAACCGAAAAGTTAATACCTCCTGTTCAACATTGCAAAATGTGGTAAAATGCAAAAGTAGTGAAAAACAAAACACATTTATGTATGTACATATATAACATATATATATGTGTGTGCTAGTGTGTGAGAGTAGTCTCATTTAGGTGTATTGGCATATGGCCACCGTCACATTTACTGCCAACAATATTGTTTCCTTTATTGCAAAACTTTTTATATTAACACATTTGTTGTTTCTTTTTCACTTCGTGTTTGTACGTTTGTTATATTTTGGATACCAGAAATATAAAATACTTTTATGAAAATGTCTAAAATTCGTGTGTGAGTGCGTTTGTTTTCAGGTTGATTTTCAGCCCTTGCCTATGCATGTATATACATATGCATACATGCAATCGGCTCCATACTCTATAAATATATGCACATATATATATTTATATATATATGTATATATATATATACGTATATGTATGTATATGCAATCTGCTTTATGGATAAAATTTTTGTACCAAATTCTACCGCTTTTATATTTAATATTTATTTACTCTTTAGTCATGTTTGCATTATTATTGTTGTTGATGCTATTATTTATTGTTATTGTTGTTGTGGTTATTAGAAAAATACAAAATGTGTGTGCAACTTGTTCTTCCTGCATTATCTTCATAGGTTTCTCTTTTTTGTTTCCATTCTGTTCCGTGCGCACACTTTGCCGCTCTTTTTGTATTTTTTTATTTATTTATTTTGCTCTTTTTCCAAACAAATAAAAGTTTTGCTATTATTACGATTATTATTATTATTGTTATTGATATTGTGAGAATTGTGTGCTTGTATTCGTATCTATATTTGTCATTTTTAGCTAGTGCCTATGTTATGTACTTTTATATGCTGCTTGCATAAAGGCAGACGCACATCTACATATACACGTATACGCACATGCATTATATAATATTTTGTTCATAAAATGTAAATTCTGCAAATTATGCTAATTGTTCCGTTGATCAATTGGTCCACAAATCTCATATTCGTCAATGCAAATAGTAAAAGGAATATTGTGCCAAATATTTGTCCATTCATATCGTAAATAACAGTTTGCTGCACGTCAGAAAAACATGAAGAGCAAAATACCATGCTTTCATTTTCTCTTCCTTCCACGCATATCGTAAGGAATAGAAGGTTGTGTTCGTCGGCGAATTTAAAGATTAGTTAAGAAAATATCTCTTCTAGGTGATGGTCAAATGACATGAGCATCGCAGTAGGTAAGAGTCGTGATTGCCAAGTTAGAGTTCGCCGGTGTCTCAAGTGCTGTAGAATTTATTCTGGTCACATCTGCAGTGAATGCTCAATCGGTAAGGGCATATATCCACTAAGCTGTTTCCATCACTTCCCTATGTCTTTCTCTTTTCATCTCTTCTTTCTGATCGCGGCGCAGGAACACGAGTAGATCTCCTTAAAAAAAAAAAAAGAACGAAACAAGAGAAAACGTGGCGCTATGGAATAAAGCCGATCGAAGAAGGACTTATCGCTGCGGCAGGGACAATTTCCTGTACAGTTTTACGCGAGTATGTATCCAGAAAAGCTTACCTCACGGCGCCCACAGAAGCGAGCCATAATAATCCTGAGGTATGAACAATGAGAAACAAGTAGGTACAAACAATTTCACTTACAACACTGATCAACATCTAGGCCTATCTAACATATCTGCATTTAGGCCCTCACGAAACTTCGAAGTAACTACAGTCGCCGAGATACTCTCCGAAAGTGCATATGCAGCTGTTCGGTATGAGAGCATTGCCTCGGTTGTCTGATGAGAGGTGCGTTGTACTCAATGGGAACAATCTTCCTTTGGTGAACCTGTGTTCTGTCGGCACCCAAAAATTATGTATATTTAATCGATATACGCCCTAGGCATTATCAGACGGTACGCGGAGAATATATAAATCTATGTATATATATATATGCACTGGATATATATATATATATACATATGCATATATATATGTACATAATAACTATCCTTTCTCAACAAAGAATGTTTAAGAAGACGTCATCAACACTGCACATTTGCAAACGGGGCCCACCCTCCTAATGCCTCGGCGTACCATCAGAACTGAGTAGGGTTGATAGGCTCCTAAGCCGAGTAGAAAAATGTCGTCTTAGAGATAGTAAACTTTAAATGCTTCTCCGCCGTTAACTGAGCACTTCTTAAAACTAAGTACTTTAAAAAAAACAGTTGAATTTATAGAGGATACCACGAAAAGGTGAGTAGTTCGGTACATCCGAAGATTCGCATAATTTTCCCCGCCAAACCAGAGGCAGTAAGAAGTGGGTAAGCACCAAAAAACCAATGTGGATGTCGCCTTGTAAAAAGTAACACGATCTGAATATTTTTTAAAGGGGTCAGATAAGAAGGCGACCTATAAAAGCGATCATCATATGATCATTTAAAAAGAATATGCTAAGGAAAATGTTTATCTCACGGTTTCTCTCTCCTTAAGTAACGTGTGCCAACTATTTATATTCATTAAGTTTAGCGCAAGCATCTAATCAACTCCTGACGATTTTTCTCTCCAGCGCTATTTCCATTACTCGCTCAGAGAAACCATTCAATCCGTTCTCAATTTGTGTTCTGAACGCTCGAAAATGCGTTCGCTTACTTTATCTTCTTAAAATGTTTCCCCATTTCCTATTGTATTTAATAAGCCTTTCGATCTGATGTTACATGTATTTTACAACTTATTACATATTGCGATGGCACACAACATTCTTGGCGCGAAGTTAATATGTAAGACGATTTTGGAAGCTCAGATCACAGATCACATAACTTTTGCTTAGTTTTTATTCACTTAAAGCGTACTGCTATCGTGTGAGCAGAGTTATGGACGAGTACGACAAAAGGCAATTATTTGACACAAATTTCTAAATTCGTAGGAAAAGAATATTTTTTGTAAATTTTTTTAACCGAGTGACACAGCAGCACCCTTTCAGAGGATCTCTTTCGCTTCGCGAAGTCACAATTTTTCTCCTAAAACAAAAAAAAATCTTGTCCTCT
The DNA here is from genome assembly GCA_000688715.1 of Glossina pallidipes. Lineage (NCBI taxonomy): Eukaryota > Metazoa > Arthropoda > Insecta > Diptera > Glossinidae > Glossina > Glossina pallidipes. Next base: position 1,527,990 of record KK499779.1, read on the forward strand.
CAACTGTTTGAAAATAAAAATAGCTGTACAAAAATTGAAATGATCGTTCACACCCATCCAATGCTGTAGAGTATCGAATTTTCATTCTTGAGCTAGCAAGGCATAAAAATTGAGCCTCTCCAAAAACTTAATAAGGAATACTTGGCTTGTTTAAGTAATTAGCTCATTCTACAGCAACGACACTCGTAGACTTATCTTTCCTCAAAACAGTGAAAAGTTGAAATATTGTTAAATATATAGTAAAGAATGTCGGATTTTTTAAAAATTTTAAATAAAAAATGGGCATCAAGTCGCGTGAAAGTATTTTCTGTTACGTAGTAAACGATGATTGCTACGAAATATAAGTAAATTCTTGAAAGTTTCTGTTAATAAAAGAAATTAAAAACTAGAAATCATTTAAAGTTTTATTTATTCGTTCAGAAATTCTATTCAATATATATAGGACGTGATACGAAAGCTCTTTCTCGAATTTACTAATCATGCCTAACTTAACTGACGAGAAAAAAAGCAATTTCCACACTTGTGCTCCTGCTAATTAATCAAAATATATTTTAATCATCTCATTATAAACAAATGAACACTTTAGTCGCACAAAAACACTCCATTTGATTATGCGCGTGTGTGTGTGTGTGTGTGTGAGCATTTTTCACATCAGGAACTGAAAACAAAAATATATTGAAAAAATAGAAGTTAACGAGCATTCTCATCATCATGTAAACAAGCACACAAGCATGCGAGGTTCAAAACTCCGTTTATGAACTCTATGAAGATTTTCATACGCTACAATTCTGACAGACATATTGAAGCAGCACACACGTCACAAAAAGATCCATTGCTAAAGCAAATACTGAAACCCAGCAACAACAGCAAAAATGTGGTTCTTAAAATCAGCAAAACCATAATAGAGTGCACAACACCAACATAGCACCATACGAAGTAAATTCATCCTAAAATCAAGCAATGAATTAACCGCAAACTACTGGAAAAAAAATATTAGCGAATTCAAATATACATACATAACATATCCTATGCACAGCTAACATGATAAATATTGAAATATGCGAGCAAGTGACAGGACAGTTTGCCGGATTGGTGTGTGTATATAAAAGCGTTTGTGACAACAACAGCATTTATTGTCATCATCATTATCATCGTCAGTAGACATTCGGATCGGCGTTTAGATGTCAATGATGTGAGGGAAAGCAAACAGTCGTAAAAAAAAAAACGATGAATACGAAGAGGAGGAGGAATGAGCAGACGAAAAATTAAATCGAATAAACGTATGGTGAAAATTAAAATGGACCAGCATAAGTGTATTAGTACAGGAGCTATTGCCAATGTGGGCAATGTTTGTATGGGTGTCATTATGCTTTGAAGAGAGTTTGCAAATGCTATTGAGGTGAGGTAACGTTAATATATAGCAAAATACATTTTGTGCGACTGCATGTGTGTGTGGATTTTTTTTTCTCGATAAAAATTGATTTGCTTTTGCTACGTAAGCTTTGTGTGTGTTGTAGCTGCACTGACTTTTTCTCATCGTTACACTCGATTGAGTGCACAATTTCATTAAACATGCCCTCGAGGTTAAATACCAAACATCTGCACATGTTTGTAGCGGGACAGATATATTCTGCGACAAATATGCTGCTGCCGCTACTCTTTGCTGCAGTGAGAGCACATTAGCTGCGGGGGACAAAAACCACATCATCGTTATCGTCATCATTATTGTCAAGATGTTGCATGCACACCGTACCAGAAGCCACATTAAAAAAAAAAAAACAAAAAAATAAAGTAGAAATGGATAAATAAAAATCGCACAAAAATGACATTTACGCTTAAAGCCAAATAACGAATCAACCGACACCAACTGAGTGAAACCATGAAAAGGAAAATCTCCCGCAGGAAAATGACAACTTTTTCAACATTTCTACTTTCTTCTTCTTCTTCTGCAACGTTCTCCTTCTTTGGTTTTTTCATATTTTTTTTCGTTTTTTTTTCTCCTTGGATGTACTCTTCTCCCGCATTGTCTAACGTGCGAACTCATGTCATTGAACACATATGCAAGAATCTATTTGTGTTTGTGCGCCTGAGTATTCTTGCAAAGGCACCAACCATTTAAAAAGTTATACAATAGTTTATGGTGAATATATTTCCACTAGTATTACATTATACGTACGCCTGGTGTTATCTACACAATGCCATCAATTGAAATTATACTCTAGTGTCACTTTTATCATATATTGCAATTCCTAGCTCGTTGCAAGCAACGTTCATGAACAAATTCATACGCAATTTTTGCGATTACTATTCGCCTTGCGAAGGGAATGGGCGAAGGAGTGAAGGAGTGAATAAATGAAAAGCACACGCACACATCCGTTTACCTATTACTGCAGATGATAACATTGAGGATTTTAAAGGTTTTGATTCGAATATTTACCATCTCTACGGTGCTTTACATATGTGTATATGTACAATGAATGAATTTAATCATTGTACTGGAATACGCAAAAAATTAAGGACAAATCAATGTCTGCGCACATTCGTACATACAATATGAACGAAATTAATGATTTTTGTTCTTATTTGAGCAATCACACGTAAGATATAAAAAATATTTTCGGTTTTGCGATTACTTTGGGGAATTCATTTTAATGCGACGAACTAAACGCGAATCCATTTACTTGTCATTACAAATGACAATAACAGTACTTTCATAAACAAATCACTGCATTGAACGCTCACGACATTTTAGAGCTTTTAATACTACATAGGCCAAATGTGGCTACCATTTTCATTCGTGTTCCGAGTACATTAGCTAAATACATCTAAGGTAAGTGTGAAAAGTTGGGAAAGTGAAAACAATCGTTTTAGGTTACACAAAAAATATCGAGCCTATTTTACTGATATGCACGCCCTTCATCTTCGTATGTGCTTTCATTTGTCATTAATTAATGTCGTCTCTCTATTATTAGACATCACGTTTGTTTCCATTATCTCATATTTTACGAAAGGAATCCAAGCTATTATCGTCTGCTGTTACTACGAGGGCATTTTTAGGATGGAAACAGTCAAGACATATAGCCGAGCTTCTGCTTTCAGACTTAAACACAACGCTAGAACGTGGAGGGAGCTATAACATTGGTTGTCGTATTTCTGCCGAATGCATTAGCGTTTTCTAAGGCGCGGTGGAAGAACGAAAGAAGAAAATGTGAGACTATTGAAGCATTCTTTGTTATACGTTAGATTCCATTCTACCAAGTAGAAGTCATGAGCTTATTGATAATCGCTTCCAATTACTGTACTGCACAAGAAAAAACTTCAAAGGTGTCCTTCTAAAGAATTAGTATTTAAAAATTCATAACGATCTGATACCGAGCGCTTTTTCATGAAATATTAAAGAATACCGCCTACAAAACCGCAATCAGTTATTAAGCAAATTTAGCGTTTACCGAAAACCTGTTAGTCCGGTGCAAGATAAGAGAAATCGATTTCATTTACCATCAATGTTGTAGTGAATGTTTTCTCACCTCTAACAAAAATATTTCTTTTCGATTCGTTGCAAAGGTAGCCTAAGGCTACGTTAGGCGACGCACGTAAAGCCTTGAAATTTATTATAAGACCGTCAAATTTTCCTTCCTCTTTCTTCGAAGATTTTTTCTAGAACATGCCCCTTATTGCTGCACTTCTCAAGGAGAGAAGAAGAACCAGTTTTACACTTCAGGTATTACAAAATGGCCCAGAAAGCCGAAAGAAAATTTATAATTCTGTAGCAGGATTCATAATGGACATCAAAATTTCCATGCTAAACTTTTGATCTTCTGGCAGAAGCACTGAGTACATTCAAAAAACTAACTGCCTCACATCTCTTTAGCAGTCTTCTCGATTAAGCTGCGCTAACCTACTTTTCCTTGGAAATGCTTTAAATAAGTAGTTCTTAAAAACATCCGTCAGTGTTCGAGAGGTTTGAAGTCAGTAGTTGGAACGTTGGGGCTATCCCAGCACACACAACCGATCTTCTTGAAACGTCTGGGTAAGAGCTCAAGATACCGAAGAAAAAATATCTGTCAGGTAATAATTTCTAGATCTCTTCTAAAATATTCAAAGCGTCTATTAAGCCAAAAATTTATGAAAAACTTGCACCGACTGGGTCTCTAGGTACTCTAGGTACATGAAATTCACTTAATACCAATAATCTTTTTACTTCGTATTGCATGAAGTTTTCTGCATTTATACCCCTAGAATTTGCTGAGATGATGGCTGCAATTGTAATATAAACTTTTTCGTCTGCATCATAAGTTCTTTGTAAGATCTCGACTACGAAGATTGCCAAGTAATGTTCTTCTTCTTTGTAGGTAAAAAAATTACAAAATTTTATTACATCAAATCTGATTAATTTCATAAGCGTATTAATCCACATACACACAAACGTACTCAGAGAACAAATGAAAAAGGTTTTCTTTGCAATGCTATCTAACTAATGATGAATAAAATGGAAAATAAATAAATCAATATTTCTTTATATATTTGTGTGTTAATAATAAATATTTGCAATTATTAAATAAAATCTATTTACTTATTTGTAAATTTTAAAGGTAAATATAATAATGTCGATAATTGACAGAAAAAATTCAAATAATTTGAGTGCTGTCTACTGCATATTTATCACTCGTCAAAGGCCGTTTAACATCATGTCAAACTTAAAGTGTTAATAATCTGACATGAACATAATATATATAGATATACGCATAATGGTAATTGCAGACAGCATATCAATGTCATCAATGAAAACGTAATAAAAACGAAAGGCAGTGCCTTCATGGACATAAAAGCTGCAGGAATCCTCACATGCGGCTGCTCTCTAAGTTGCCTGAAGCTCCTCACGTATTAAAATAGTTATGTTATCAGTAACAAATCAGAAGAGCGTGTATGGCAATTCTAATGTTACGATGATATAATTTTGGTTAGTTCAGTATTTAATTCATCGTCCTTCACAAGCTCTTATTAAGATAAGGCCTTCAACTAAGAATGTACGTTAACTCTCTTATACGAACTTTTGTGATCTCACACGTTTCACCTAGCGTCGATAAGCAAGCAGATGACTAAATGCAGTTCTGCGAATGCGTTGATCAAAAAAAAACTTTGAAGGCACCTCTGTTGATGACTCCTTTGTAGTACAGCTGGGAAGATATGTCAATATTTCATCAGACGTTCGAGTGCGTCACATTAACTTAATTATTTGGTCTAACTGTGTGTGGTCCTAAATGTCGTTTGACAGCCAGCACTTTCTAAATCTAATATGAATGTTGTTATCAGGGACGAGTTATTTAAATAATTTGTTTCTTTGGCAAATAGAAGGAGTTAGTTGTTTGAAGCAGTTAAGTGACTACACAATTGTGAAATTTTTCATAAAATCAATTTTTTCTTTTAACTCACTAGTTTTTTTTGTGCACATGAAAATATGTTTCGCATGAAGTTTTTGAAAGGAATCTTTTATACAAGTATAATACATAATTATATGTGCAATTTTACAGCAGCGCACTGCCAACTGGTGCCCATACGCTTTTTGGATGAAACCATCCATGTATGTCCATATATACACACGCATATACATATATATATGTATACATATATACATATAGATAAAGAAATTTAAATTTAATACCAAAAGGTTCGTTAATGGTAAACTAACGTTAAAGCAGCGAACTGAAGGCAAATCTGGCATTCGTCTGCGATATTTTCTCTTTCCACCTTTTTTCCTCATTCCATGTCTGTTCAGATTATGCAAGAATCCTAAAAATAGATTAAAACGTTTTAGACGTCGAAGCGATCTCCTTATCTACTAGAACGTAAAAGAAAGAAAAGATGAAAACGTGGAATAATAGCCTAATGAAGTCTGAAATTGAATGGCGTCTATAACTTGGGCTAAATAGCCTAAGTTCAGTAAAGTCACTTTTTTTGCCAACTTTTTTGTGATAAAGCACCAAATATTTCAACCCTGTAGTATAATACAAAGACTTGCTTATCATGACAAGACTAACATTAGAGAGAGTCCAAAAAGTGCCCCAATATGGTTTAAAGTTAGCAAAATCAACCGATACTTCTAGTCATCTTTCATTATAAAATATTAAAAGTGAGACCTTGTTGCAATAAATATCCCTATTTTTTTATTTATATTGTTACGAAAATCCCAAATCCAGTTAATGCTTACTAGTCGAGTAACAATATTTTTTTCAACAGCAATTATACGGAAGTGGGTTTAAAAAAATGATTCTATCTTATCTAAGTTTAGTTTCTTTACTTAATATACTTAAGATACTATTTTTATTGACTTTTGGGGAAAAATAATAAAAATAAGAAATCTTTTTCAAAATACCTCACGATTACAAAGGATTATTTATTGGGGCTAAGCATATGTGCGGAAAATCAAAACTTCATTAAAATACCTCGGAGATTATGACCTATACGTTGAGTGCAATAATTAATGAACAGCCATTAACTGAAGCGACAGGCTTTAGCCCAATTGGAATATTATTCTGAAAATGATGAATAACGATTGACTTAATGAAAGGTGGGTTTTGTTTTAAACATCCGCATGTCACACGTAGGCGGACAGTTTGACAGAATAAAACAAAAAACATATATGATGTTTAAGTAAGTAAAACAAAACTATATAAATTTAGAAAATTAATTAAAAACAATGTAAAGGACAAAAGTGAACTAATTTCGAAATGGAAAATCCAGCACCTTACGGCTTTTCAATCTTCTCCTCGCATTGAATTCATCTAGAAGTAATATTGTCTACTGATTCCGTACGCTTACTCAATCTTACAAGATATTTTGAACAAATGTGTCGAACTATATTGTTGATGAACGGCAAATCCAGATCATCATGAGTAGTTATGAATCACGAAACATAATCATGGGACGAAGAGAGGGATAAACTCAAGCATACTTTTTTAATTTTCACATTTATCGCTTAGTATTATGTGATGAACCGATGCAGATTACGTTGCATATAGTTATAACTCAACACGGAGTGTTTCGATACTTCCATTTGCAGCTAGTCGCATATACTCTGTAGGACCTTTTTAATGCAGCTCGATTCGGTAATACCCCGATTTGAATTCACTGTACGTCTTTATCCAGTTCAACTGATACTGTTAGTGTATGTGCCTTGATTTTAAACAAAACAATTAAAGAATCCTTCTACACAATTTTTGTGATTACCATATACAGACATTTTTCAAGTCAGCACAGAGCACCATAGCTCCCAAAGAAGAGTCGCAAAATTAAATGAATGCACCAATAGTTAAAATCGTGCGAAGTGAACAATCAATACACTCTAGCAGCGGTTAATTTTTATTTTGATTGGAGCTATTCGCCACACCGTTGCGATTTAAGATCTTCAACCGTCCGCCTATCAAAGAAAGATTCCCGACTAAAAAATATTATCGGCAAGTTTTTTTATATAAGTTTCTATAGATTTACAGCGGACGTCATATTTTTCTTTCACTTAACACTTTGGAGAATATTTCTCACCAAATAGCAATATTTTGTGAGTTTATATTAATTTTAAATAAATATTTTTTTTGTTAAGTGCAACATTTTTTCCTCTAATAAAATAAGACAGAAATTTGTGCATCTTTTTCACCACATTGTAAACGCATAGAAACGACCTATCAGTAGGATACTCGTCTCTTTTCAAAGGGTTTTTAAAATACATGAAACAGCTGTGCTTTATATTTTTTTTTGTAGAAAAAGAACAAATCTTGGTAGGTTGGGCTTGTCCCACATGTAGAATATAAGCTTTGTCTTTGTTTAAATTACGCAAAATCATGGAACAAGGAACCGGTTAGGTGTAGCGTCCTCTTACTTACATTTACCGATCCGAACGACAATATCATTTCGTTAATAATTATCTTGTATCTTTGTTTCGAAGTAAATGATCTTTAGTCGACTTGGTCTTGAGGAATATATTATCATATAAGAGTTACCTATGTGCGTAGGAAGGAATTTGTTAAGAGCATTCTGTTATGCTGTTATGTATCACTATATAACCGGAGCGATGTTGGCGCTTCAGTTTCATTTTTCGCAACAGACCAAATATCGGGATCGGCACACTGGATTTTTGAGTTAATGTTAAGTTTGCTTCACGGCGTTAATCACTTGCAACGTTTTTATTTGAATGTACATTCTGTATGTGGAAGCGGAATTTTTATATAACAAATAAGCGATTATTCTAAGATAATAATAAAAAGTATTTTTATTTGAAGTATTGCGCTAGCTGGCTATACTTTTTCTGTTGATCTTTTGAGACAAATCAGCTATCGAGCCATTTTCGTACATTTTCGTAAGAAGAGAGGCGCTGCTCAGCAAGTGCGTGACTCACCGATGCAAGGAAGCGGTAACCGGAGCGGCTCCAGCTTAGCGAGTAATCCGCATGGGCTGCCCATCCAGTTCCAGTTTCGAACGTATGGCCAACATATTTTGCTTTACATATGGATGAATGGATATCATGTGAAACAATATCGTCTTCCTACCAAAGCGATTTCGTTTCGCAGTCGATATGGTACGCTTGCTTCTACTCATGGATCTTTACCACTGGGATTCTGAAAATAGGTTCACTTTTTTTTTCAGTTGGCATGCTTTCGGGCAAAGAAAAAATGGTGCTGGCGAATGCCTTTGATTCGGCACAAAACTCGACGTATTCGTTGTTAGCAAAAGTATTTTTCCAATGCGACATGTGTTACCATTATGAGTGCTTCTATTGTCAGAGCTATTACGAACTGTAAAAAAACACAATTTCAGACATATGTGTCTTCTACATGTGGTTTTAGAGCCATGTATGGACAAACGCCGGTTTCACGTTTACATACCTTATCAATTGAACTGAGCTGCAGACACATATTCATATACCCATTCGCAGTTCCCTATGATCGAAGGTACACACGCGCTTGATTGGTTACCAAACCAAAAGGTGAATTCTGACTTCGCATGTACTTGTTATTTGTTGTGTTGTTTGTTATGTTATTTGACGACGCTCATAAGTTATGCTATGTAGTGCAAAAAAAAAAAGTAGGTTATATTGTTGTCACCACCGGCAAAATCTCAATGAATTAAATTTGAGTTGTTTGCGAGGTTAAGTTCGATGTTTAGATGATCCGGTAGTTTTTCATTTTCTTACACCGCCGCATTTCTTCTAGAGGTTCGCTCGGCGAAGAGAATGTCAATATAAAAACAACTGAACAGTTTGTGTATCATTGGTTGGAATAAAATGTGTTTTAAGTGAAGCCATTTGTTTGCTTTGTTCGAAATCCCTGTGGAGGTCATGTATGCAACACTCAAAAGAACTTGAGATGGAACGGCATTTTGTTATTCCTATCGATTCAAAACGATCTAAACTTGTCCATCCGTCGGTCTGTCTGATGTCTGGCCGTGTATTATAACGTTTTGATAATAGAATTTGGTACACTGACGTGCTTCGGAATAGAGACGAACCTTCTTGAAAATGGTTTGGATTGCATCGTTTTCCATCTAACGTCTTATTTTGAAAAATCGTTATATGAAAAAAATATTGAAGCTTTCGGAAATTCGCGACAGAAATCGAGGAGTAATAATATTTTGGCATTTTAAGTTGATGGGAAAACTTTGGATCGCAAAGGGAAATTTCTTTTGCCGTATAATCGTTCCTACGAGAACTGAATCCTTATATAATAAAAAGGCATAATAATGTCAGAAAAAAAAATCCACCGAATATGGAGCATGTTGGTCTATTTTTTGAATACTAACCCGTATAAGGGCTCTAAGAAAATCTAATCTTTTATAAACCAAAAGAGATCTAATTTGAATATTTTGTGATGAAAATTCGTCGTAAATTAACTATAGGGAATCTGAATCATATAGGGGCTCCCATGAAACCATGTCGCCTTCCATGGCAACAAAGTCTAATTTGTGGTCCGTTATGATGGAAGAGAGAGAGAGAGAGCAAGAGGGAAAGAACAAGGGACAGAGAGAGAGCTACTAAACAAATGGAAAAGAATATTTGACAAGTACATTAACTTTGCTAAATTTGAGCCACGTTAGTGGACGTTTTTAGTACCCGCAAATGTGAGGACTTTCGGGGTAAGTACGTTTTTATATAACTATATAAAATTTGTAGGGTATCATCACGAAAGTGCATGAATGATTGTACTAAATGAAGTGGACACTTACTAAATTATTTTAATCGAAAGACATTTTTTTTCCAAGATTTTAGTTATAGTTTGTGGACTTTGTAGACATCAACATAAAGCTCCTTAACCTATTTAAGAATATTGCGTATTACTTATTGTAATTCATTATAAACGTTCGATATAATTTCAAATACAAAGCAGGGAAAGAAAATTAGAAAGAAAATATAGGAATAAAAACTTCCGATCAAAGTTAAGTATCAAGGACTGGTACAAAATGAATATAGCCGAGCGGGTCTGGTCATCAAATATCCTAACAAAACACATAAGTGTACCCGAATTGGTCAAAACATATCAGAAATTACGATCTGCCGATTGAACACAAAAATTCATGCATAGATTCCGATTGGTTCGATAAGTTTGCGTCGATTCAGAAAATGAGTTTTAATCAAATAGAGATGTAAAAAATCACGCAACTATGTTACGTTCTTCAGGGCATTACAAACATCCGCACAACTTAATGTACATTGTCCAACAAGTGTAGGGTGTAGTGTAGGGTGTAGAGTATGAGGATTATGCATAAAGTTTACAAAAAGAAAAACGAAAAAAAAATCGATTTGTATGGGTATTTTTCGAAAATTGGGAATTTAATAAAAGCATTTTTGTTGCATTGTAAAAATACGTGTTTACAGAAGGCCCACATTTGTTATTTTGTGCAATTTTTTGGTGAAAAAGACCTTGAGCAAATTTTGCAAAATTTTCAATAGTTTGCTTTAGAATATCTACAAATGGTGAACATGGATAAACGTTGGACACTGGACACCAGACAAACGCGTAATATAATTTATTGCAAAAGGACTTTATGAATGAACAAAAGAGAAGCTTAGTTACAGAAACCAATCTGGAATCTCCCCATTTTAATGACTGCGTTTATTTTTGATGTATTGAATATGACTGAGAAAAATTAATTAAATTTTAATTTGATATAACTCTGAAATAGTTAGCATGTTCTTAAGATTTCATGACATTGAATTGTTGTTAGCTGCGTGTTTGTTTACAATTGCTTGCAAACTCAATGTTTTTCTTTTTCGATCAATCGTTCCTTTTGCTTTTGCTTAGATAATCCTTTCTTTTTTTGTAAAAGAAAAATAGAATTACATTGGATTATAAGCGCAGCATGCTTCCGCTGCTGATAAGAATATATCTGAACACAAAAATTTCTTTTCTGATTATGGTCGCATCATTGAAGAGTGTTCGGGTAGTGAACATGTTGTTTATAGTGACTCTACTGTTTTCTTTAACAATATCTGGTTTTAATTAAATTCAGTTTGTGCACCTTGTGGGCATTGAACATTGTATGACATTTGCTATGTTCCTAGTGAATAAATTAATGCAGTTGTCTACATTCTCTGTTGGAAATGTGATGTGAATAAATTAATACAGTTGCGCTCACGGCGTCTGTTGTGAATATAGAGTGAACACAGTTTTATCGGGTATTATAGGATTTGTTAGTGAAACATCGATAGTTTTTCCAATTAGCTTTAACGCAATCTACTACGTAACTTTATTTTATGAGTGCTGGCGCAACATTTCACTGGCAAATAGCTGGCGCGAGTCGGCGGATTTTTTGCATATACGTGTTTGTCCGAAAACCCCGCCAATTTGGGCGTAAATTACCTGCCAGCTCAAATCTGGTACACATCTTCCTTGATCGGATTAAAAATATGGGGTTAAGAATGGACGTGATCTGTTCCTATACATGCGCGCAACAGATTAGAAACTTAAGCAGTTTTCTTTCTTATATTCCGATTCCGTGAAGATATTTCGAAACGCTAATAATTAACGTTAGCACATTAGCATTTCGTCCACCCTATCTCGAACAAATTGGAAATAAGTTTCCATTATAATTTTGTCGTTAATTGCGGCAGAGTTTGCGAACAAATCGGGAAAATTTTTGCACCGAACGTGCAGATGATTCTGGGGCATATTCGGGTAGTAGCTTTTCAGAAATACGTTCATGAGATCGAAAGATACAGATGAAAATTTGAAAAATTGTGGGTGTTTTCCAAACTAACTTTAGTTCCTTCTGGAGTTCAAGCCTGTATGCGAACAGATCACGTCCACCTTCATATTCGTCATCAATCAAGGATTGTTTGTGGCATATTCCTTAATTTTTGTAAGCGTAACGATTCACAAAATATACCGATCAAATTGATGAGTTTTCTAATTCAAATCCCATTAACAAGACATAGAATTTCGAGTAGAGCGACTAAATGTCGGATCGTGAGTGTGCAAAACAGTACTATCCGAAAGGAGAGTTTTTGATGCTGTACATTAATTTTACGAATTAATTACATTGTTTTTTTTTTTTTTTGTTATATAATTCATGAGTAAACTGCTATTTGTATATTATGTTATGTTGGCTGTTTTTATTTGCATTTAAAAAAATGGTTAAAAGTAAAAATTTATGGCTATTTTCAATTTCCCCGTATTAATGCCAATTGATCTCGCGCGCAGGCCAAAGTTAATACAAGTAATATGTGTAATTTGTTAGGAATGCTGGAATGACATCTTGTAAAATTTACACCAGCAAGCAGTGCAGACAGAGCAGACGAAAGGGTAACGTTGATTTTGAATGCGGACATAGTAAGTACAGTAGTAGCCGAACTTGGTGCTTCTGACAAGAAAAAGATTTGGTTGATCCTTCACCACGATTTGGCCGCCGAAGTGAGTATAGATACAAAAAGTCTACTTCCAATTTATCATGGAAGTGACTACCAAGGCAGGAAAGATAAACTGTTCATTGTAAAAGTGGATTAGGTATAGGTAGATCTAGGGTGTAAGCGCAAGGAGAAATATGAATAAATAATAACGTCCTGAGTTACGGAAATGTGAAATGGTCATCAATCAAATAAGTTCATAAAGACGATTTGACAGCATCTTGTTTGATAGATCAATATAACGCTTCATGGACCTGCTCAGTGAATAACAACAACTTTAGAAGGATTGGAAAACAAAGATGGTCCTGGCAGGAGCACCCGCAGTGTCGAAGTACATACCCTAGCAAGTTTCTCCCTTACAAACGCTTTTTAATGAAGAAAGTCGATTTACGCAGTTTTGTATGAAAATTGTCTGAAGTGTTAAGCATTTTTCGTCCTAGAAATTAGAATAGAATAGTAACTCACGTAAACATATGATTTTGCATTCGCAATCAGGCAAACCCGAAACTATTTTCAAAAATCCTTTAAATTAACTATTCATCCGGCTAGTTATTTCTCATATTTTTCCTTTTTATTTTCGCTCAGTTAGCAGCTATACAGGGTTGCATTACTCGAGCAGCGATGCTTCTTTATTGTAAATGGAAATAGTATTGATTTGTGGGGGTCATGCGCTACTTAAAAAATTACTTTAGGGCATACACTTAAATCTGTTTTGAAGGACGAAGAAAAAAATTGCGGAAAAAGAAACAGACATAATCTTCTTGGACAATTATTACAAATACTTTTCATAGCATATGCAAGGAAATTTTTGTTTATTCGATACGCATATATACGCCGATACACTTTTTATTCTTCTTCTTGCTTCTACAAGCTACTTACCAATACGTAACTTCATCGCAACTAATTTTTCCGCTAAATGTTTTGCTAGACCCTGTTAATCTTTTTAACCATCGTCAGGTGCCTGAGACAGCTAAAACGTTGCGAATGTGTATTTGGTTTTCCCTTTCTTGGCAATTTGGTTTCCCAGAAAATCGACCAATTTTCATCAAAACTAAAATGATCAAATATTGCACTTTCGTAATATTTTCTCATTTTATATACGCAATAACTTTCAAACATACATGAGCCAATAGTATTTGTGGTACTCAAAAACATGCATATACTTGTAATGAGCTAAACTAGATATACACGATCACAGCTCTTCTTGGAATTTCAAACTTCTTCACAATTCTGCACGTTGGTGCAAAGTCGGACTCCTGCTTAAATTCGATCTCTATCATAAGTTTACTTTTCTTGTCCATTTTCCGTAAAGTGCTAGGTTATTGATAAACCCACTGCCTATTCGATGAGAACACTTCCACTAACAGAAGGAAAATATTCGTTTTATATATTTGATAAAAAGTAGCATGAAAGAAGTTGCACCAAAAAAATTGCACATAAAAATCTCATAGAAAACACCGCACAAAAATAGGTTTAACTACGTTAGTGTTCGTGTAAGAGAGGATTCAAACATTTTTGCACCGGCATAGATATTGATTTTCCATTTAAACATCTCATCATGCAGCAAATGATTAACGCTGCCGAACGTAAGGATCATAAAATGATTGAATTAGAATGCAAGTAACCTAACAGGACTGCAGCAAAGTTTGTGATTAAAGAAAAACACATGAAAAACTTAAAGATTTAACATGGGGTTCAAAACCTACACACATGGCTTCATTCAGCATTTATGATTTATGGTTTATTAGTCACACTTATGGCATCACCGATTGTAAGTGCCTGCTGTTGTTGTATCTGTTTTCAATTATTTTTTTTCAATTATATTAAATAAATATTTCATTAATAAATTCATATTAATAAAGAAAGAGATGACGTTGTCCAACGCCTCCATAATAATAATGTAAAAATTTACAGTGATGTACGTAAAGCAATTGTTTTTAAAATAACACAATACAAAGAACATGTTCATGAATAAAATGTTATGACACATTAATTATGACCACAATAGCAAACTTAATTGGCCTTATTACGTTGTAGCCAGTTAACCAGCTGATCAGTCAAACTAAAGTATGCGGAGTATAGTAATGTAATTTGTTGAACCGTTGCGTTGCGTTTAACTCACGCAACCCTTTAACGAATTTTAATGCAAAAAATACAATTTGCGTTTATTTGTTTTATTTAATATTTCGGTGCTGTTAACTTTTATATTCACGTTTACAAGGAGATGTTGCACTTTTCTAATTTCATTTGGAACACAAAAATAAGAAAATATTTTCGCAAGATATTATGGAACATTGGCACCTGCTAATGGTAGACAATTGCAATTAATTCTACGGATTTCTCAGCCTCTTCGGTGTTGGCTCTTTTTATCACATTTTTTACCACATTTTTGTACATTTCATACATTGCTTGAATTGCTTTAGTGTTGATAAAATGACGTAACCATGAATTGGCGAAATTTTGTGTAGCAAATCGACAGACAAGACTTTATATCCACGCTGGGAATTGTGAAGCCTGTAACGGTAAAGTTCTCCTTTGAAAGCTACTGTTACTTTATACCCCTGCCCGTCCTCCGAGGCAAACAGTACACCATTAAATGGGTTGGCACTTGTGCAAGCAAAACCTTATGGAATTAAACTTACTACGAAATGTATTCTACATTACTGAAGACTTAAAGGACAACCTCATCCAAAAAAAAAAAAGGTAACGAACTTATCAAAATGCAAAACTGATTTACATTTATGAGCACACTTTCTTATTTTGGTATTGCGGTGGATTGATTTGACTGATTACTGTACATTTTTATCGCAGCTAGATTTACTATGATCAATCTGGCAGTTCTTGTTACAGCTTTAACTTGCCAATTTTGGCAACTGATAGCAAATTGTTTAAAATAAAAGAAGGTTCAATTATATCCACTAGCATGTTGCCACGTTTTTCTCATCTCTGCCGATGGTTAAGTGGACGGACAAGTTCCCGCGAATTCAAAAGCCACTTGACAAAATCTTAGATGACATTAACATGTAGGATTTCATTACCAATATCGATGAAACTTCCTCGCCCGACTGAGTTTGCTGTCGATATTCAAATCACTTCCCCGTTCCTCTCACACAATTCAATGATTCACATCGAAAACTGAACAAAGCCTCATTTCCTTATACGGCTGTCTCAACTAGAGGCAGTATTCAATCCGTCCGCCGTAAACGCCGATCCGTCCGACTAAATACGAATATTCTCATATCATAAATATTTCCACACCCTAATGATGACGTCCAACAATTCGCGTTCTTTACGTCATAATTTAGTGTTCTCTAGTCTGAACGTCTCGTCATCCTCACTAGAGAAACGTAGGCTCATTTTAGCCATTCCCTCCTCCTTCAAGAAGCATTCTTTTTATAAAATCTGGCCGTTGAATTTATTTCTAAAGTTCGCTTTAAAAATGTAAATCCTTTATATCTTCGTCGAATTACTTATGTAAGATTGAATGCACTCTTCTTAATATCTGCATATTGTCGATGTAATAGGTAAAGTAAAACCTTTAATTGGCAACGTAAGGTTACGATGCGTCAATATAAATAAATGTTGTCGCTGTGGGTAGTTATGTATCCTTTGCATATTTGTCTGGCGCGTATGTTAACTGCCTCGACGTACACAACTTCTTCTTTTTTTTCGTGTATATATGTATATTTAAAAATAACAAATACTATTGAGCAAAACAATTAAAAATTCCATCGCAAGAAATATTGGTTGTTAAAGGTCCTTCAAACCGGCATTTTCACTTTGGGTTCTGGAACACCTGCCGTAGTATCGAATGTCTACAGTTTTCTAAAGATGCGGGAATGATCTATCATAGCGTGAACATGGAATTACTAACCCTTCCTAATAATAAGAGCAACTCTAGGACTTTCTACCTCATTTAGTGCAATGAACTTAGTGTTGCATAAATAAAATTTTCGGCAACTCTTATGTAACTTTCTTATTTGTTCTAAACTTGCATCTACTCATAATTCATAAACTTTCACAAAGAATTTTCCGTCGAACATTTTGCTGGAGGAAACCGATACAAATCATCGTTTAACTCAGCTTAACACAAAGATAAAATAATTGTAAAATCATTGAATGTCTTTGACACAACCCGAAGACTGTTTGTGCTGTTGGATTAAAAAATAAATGAAAAAACAAAAGAGCACACTTAACATAAATTGACAATGAGAAAAGTTTATCAACTGACAAAAACACTATCGAACACTGCAGAAGAACTATGGAGGAACTTATACAGATAATGTTAATAATAATCAGCAGACAGAGAGTAGAGAATACCAAAAGGAATGCTTGAAAGAATACATGATTGTGTTTGAGTCAGAGACACTATCACTAAGGGTGACAAAAAATGATACAAAACGATGATAGTGTGCATGGAAAAATTTTAAATGATTCAAGTAATTGGTCTTCCGAACACCGTTGTATAGAAGTTTAGGGGTACTTGGAATTTTAAACGCATATTTCGCGAAACGCGATTCGTCAAAGCGGCACGCACTATAACTCTGATCAAACATTATTTACATCCATCAACCTAAGAAAGCATTTTTGCGAAAATTAAATACAAAATTTGCCTACGAACTCCGGTGGCTAGACGTATGTAAATTAATAGATTTCTCTCAGATCTAAAATTGAGATGCGCTACACTACGCGCCAAAAATCCTCTTAAAGCGCAGATGCATCGCAAAAATTGCACCGTCATTTTTTAACATTTTTCAAGAAATTTGTTTGATGTACTTACATACGTGTCAAATATATATGCTATCCTATTGAAAGTACTGCCCGTCGCTAGCTATATATTTTTCCCACCCATGCGACAATGTTGGTGAATCAAACCAGTCACCGTTTTTGTATATTTTCAGAAGAAGGAAAGCGCTGCTCAACAAGTGCGTGACTCATGAATGCAAACAAACGGTAATCGGAAGGGCTCGAGTTTAGCGAGTAAGCCGCATGGACTTGCACTTCCCATCTGGGTGCTCACAACACATCAACCGGGCTTGCTCTATGGAGGAAAGAACGGATAGTCTTGTGTTGCTTTTTTGATATTCGTTCGCTTTTTGTATAGTAAAGGGTTCTGAACGACTAATTTTTGTACACAGCGTTTGGTATTAAACATTTCTTCAGACTAATAACCGATGACATACTCTTCTGGTCCCTCCATCGTCATCCTGCCAAAACGATTCAGTCTTACAGTCAATGTGGATAATATGCCTGGATTTTCCCTCGAACTTTTGCGCTTAGGATTCTCAACATACATCTAACTCTTCTCGCCAGCTAAGATACGATTCCCGAAAGACTTTCTTTTGCATCATTCGGATAAAAAAAAAAGGGTGGCCGGCGAATATTCTTTATTTGACACCAAAGTCGATATTTTCGTTGTTACAAAAAGTGTTTTTGTTTTGCAGTAACTGCTTCTGTCGGATGCCCAAGCTATACAAAATTAACACAACTTTAGACATGTATGTTCCCTACACCTGCACTTAGGACCATCTATGGGCGAATTTCAATTTCATGCTTGCATACTTAACGACGTGCTGGAATCTTATTATTTTATTAACTTTCCTTCCATCCAGAGAAAATCGGCAAAGAAACGTGATTTTTAGTCTGTTACCGATACCGACGTTACTCGTTAACCACCACTAAAATAAGAAATAAGTCACAACTAATACAAGAAAGTTATGCAATGATTAACGTCCATCCCTTAAAAGATTAAGCGATACTGACGCACTTTTATTTTCAAACGAAAACAAGACACGAAAGAGATTAAAAAGTCAAATCAGGTTTTATTTGCTTATTTATTTTTATTTATTTACTTTCCATCCACATTCCTTTATGACGCACAAACACGTTGCTTCCTTCTAGCGCTTATTAAAAGATTGTGTCAATTTTCCAAAGTTTTGATTTTGTCTTTCTTCTTTGTTGTTGTTCTGAATACATTTTCATCAGACGTATTTGTTCACAATGATATTGATTGCATTGTTGATTTGATCGTTAATGTTGACTTGTATTTTAGATTTCTTGCATTTCTTTAAATAACGTTTCTGTTCTGTTCTATTGTGGCAGATGAAGAGTATAACAATAGCTTTTGAGCGTATTTGTTTTGATTGCTCAAGAAAGTGGGAGAACGACAGACACGCAGTTCGCATTGCCAAGAAAGTGAAGAATTGCCAATTGAGTTGTATTTCAAATTCACATTTCAACATTCCATAGACATTTTAAGCATTGATTGATAATTCCTTTCTACTTTGTTTGCATTTTCTCTTTCACTTAGATCTAATTGGCTGGCGTTTTCTAAATTTAATAATCAATAAAAAATCAAGTTTCTTTCTTTAATAAATTTGACTATTTGTTAAAAAACGAAAAAAACACTGATTGTAAGAAAAATTTTAAAGAAATTTATAATCGCATGGCGGTAAATCTTGCCTTATCATTGTAACAATCGCAAGGCTTTGGAACCAGTTTTGCAATAAAATTTCAGACCGATTTCTGCTACATACGCATTACAGGACATTAACGACAATACTTTCAAGTTTTAATTTTCATAATAAATTTTAGTCCTATGCGCATTTTACCGAATAGAAACGGCCTTTCTTGGTTTCAATAGGACCAAGCATTCAGGAAAATTCCACTTGTACGTGTAAAACTATGAAAATCAGAAAGAAGGGAGGAAAGTGAAAGGACTAGAAAGCGGCCGCAGCCTAGTGGATACGTGCCCAGTCGGTAAGTAATTTAATGAAATTGAAATGAATGCAACTTTGGAATATATTTACTTTATTAACATCAATTATTTGTCTTGCCCATCATTCACATATTACATCATATCTTGCAGCATTAACTGTCAAAGTTAACAACTTTTACATAAATGTTTATAAGAAAGCGGTAAAAAAGCAGTTTAATTTTAAAATTGAATCAAAAATCTGGTGTAACGAAACTCCAAGTCTACTGTTGATTGTAGTAACTGTCATTGATCGTTAATCTAAACCCATTTTTTATTTATCAGATGGCATCCTTAGTTTATTGTTATAAACGATTAATGATTGACTAAAAATTGATTAACAAATTAGTTGAAACAAGTAAGAAAGTTATATTTGGAGGGAACCGAATCGCGCATACCCACCACTATGCTTTTCACATTCTACTCTCAAAGTTCTTTTATTTGATACCCGTATCGCTGGTATTACTAAGACGAAGAAAGTAACCGCTGCGTCTACCGCATTCATTTTAGAATTAACCCATATTTAGGCAGACAATATATCTTCATTTCTTTTAAACGTTCCGTCTTGGTTGTCTTATGGTAAATAAGCGTAACACTTCAAAAGAGTGAAAAACATTTGTAACTTTGTGTAGGTATGGCCGATTGTTTCCTTTTTGGGACATAAACAGTAGAGTGTTTCGTAAAGTAAATGTGGAAATTTTCAAAATTTATAAATTCTGAATAACGAGCAAAAATTTTTGTTCAAAAAAAACCGAATTGCGTTAAGTTTACGCTCCACCGCACGCTTCTGCCCCGATCAATTCCGCCCATTTTCAATTCCAACCTGAATGCAGAAACTTCCAATGCCTCTACCAAATTTGAACTCTGAACGGGTATCTCGATTTTTGCGACCAACGGAGTGCGAACAACACACACCGCACGCAAACACAGACGGACAGACATGGCTAAATCAACACAGACTTTCACGCTGATCAAGACATATCTACTTTATGATGCCTCTGAAGCTTCTTTTTCGGTGTTACACACATTATGGGCAAAAATAAAATGAATATACCCCCATCTTACAGTGGTGGATGTAGTTATTAAAATTTCTTGTGTGCAAATAAGTTTGTCGCTTTGAATCATCTGGCAACTACATCCATGTTAAAGCTCCTTCATTTCCGTCTAAAAATCGGTATGTGTCAATTCGGTGAATCATCGTGCACTAACATCTAAGGCTATCGGCTTTATAGCAAACTCTACCGCACTGCAGATTTGAACCCACGACCATTGAGTTGGTCGAGACCGTCTGCCTAGTCAGTTAATCATGAAAAACATTCTTTCTTTGTGCTCTGACCATGTCAACCGTTGCGCCAACAAAACGCAATTTTATGGGAAGGTTTACTTTTCCTGCTTAATTTGAAAGATGATGCTGCTAAGCCTTTATGAATGATGGATAGTGAATGCGAATTTTAACCCACATAGTAAAAATCCTTCAAGAAATGTTTGCGGGACTGTCCTGGCATGTTCTATCATATCCGCCGGTACATTGCCCCTTCCGATTGACACTTGCTCTGGTCGATGGCTCTTACCTTGGTCGAGCAGCACTTCACGTCTTACGGGTCGCTTCAAAGGACTCGAAATTTGTTTCAATGTGTAATACGTATACTGCCTGAAAAATGGCGAAAAGTTGTAGCTAGCGATGGACAATACTTTGGATAATATGCATAGTATATATATAATACGCATTGTATGAATTTGTTTGAATAATGCTTGAAAGTTAGAAAGAACCCTTGAAACTTATTTACACACACAGCTTTTGCTTAAGCATCATTGTATCTTACAATGTGCGTAATTACAAATTAAATCATTTCTAAAGTCATCGTAAACTAGTTTATTAGTTAATTGGGTTAAGTTATAGCTACAGTTGCATTATATTGGGTTATAGCTATTGACTTCAACTATTGCAATAAATATGCGACGCTTGCATATCAAATAAATGAAATAAAGTAGAATAGCCTTGAAATTACCTTCA
The DNA here is from genome assembly GCA_000688715.1 of Glossina pallidipes. Taxonomy (NCBI): domain Eukaryota; kingdom Metazoa; phylum Arthropoda; class Insecta; order Diptera; family Glossinidae; genus Glossina; species Glossina pallidipes. Next base: position 1,549,647 of record KK499779.1, read on the forward strand.
AAATAATAAAGTGAAAATAGAGGAGTGTAGAGCAATAACACTACGCAGAAAAAGAAATAATTTAATCTCAAGCTTACTATTGCGTACGTTAAAGAGCTATTTTGAGTATTGCTTTTGTTGTTTTCGAATTAGATCATAGCGCAACAGGAAAATTTATCTTTCATTAAAGATATGTGCCGCAGGATACCCCACCAAATTTAAACAACCTCTGGCACTAACATATCATGCAGAAATATGCAAACTCTGCTAAAGCATAACATATCTCGTCTGGCACAAATTCGGCAATGCGTATGCATACGTAGTAAAATTAAAAGATAAGCATAAGATAAGAGCAAAGTAACAGGTTTGATTTTCTCATGAATGTACAGCAAATCTTTAAGACTTTCTACATGAACCTACGTGCCGGTCAACAGATCGTTAAGCATAAACTGACAGCTGCGAGAGGGAATAATTTGGAGCATATATTATGCAAAACTACTTTGTGGTGGTAATCATGATGTCAACACTTAAATGCTTGAAGCGAAAAAATTTGGCAAAATCGCTTTTGTACTCTCTCGCTGATTAATTCTATTAGGCACGAAAGTTAGAAATGTATGGCCTGTGATGGCATTGCTACGGTTGTCAGTATTTAAAGCTTATCTACTTGAATTTCTCATAATATATGGGAATACAGTCAGTTGTGCCGGTATTCTTCCCTTCATTTTAATTACTGAAAATTAAATATAGGTTGTTACCGAAAGTGTTCGAACAATATGCAATCAAATATCTTCTGTAGTTTAGAGGAAACCGCTGGTAAATCTTTCAGAAAGATAACTCGTTTTTTAGGCTTTATTGACGCCTTGCATTTTCTAGAATGTAAAAAGACAAGTAAAAATATGGTAGTAGGCCGTGGCCCAACATTAAATAGCCTGCCCTATCCTATGTTTATTCATGTAATGATTTTCAAAGTAAGGCGTTAGATGGGAGGTGGTCGAAAAGGAGGTGCAATCCAAACCATTTTCACTAGCGTTCGTTCTTGGGCCACACACAAACACATCAGCGGCGCGTAGGTTGAACACAAAAAAAGGAAGCAGACAGATGGACAGACAAGGTTAGATCGATTCAGAAAGTAATCCTGAAGCGGTTCGTACGATAAAAGGTGGGTTCATGTCAAACCGTTCTGGATTTTGCAAGCATCCGCACAGACTTATGCGCGCACCGTGAAAAGTTAAATGACAAAAAAAGGTTTCCCTAAAAATGTTATTGGGTTTTCTTCAAGCCCTCAGTTTGTAAAAATTATTTAACTTTATTTGAGGGCGGTATTATTTCTGTTTTTCGTTTTTGCTCTTATAATGGGCATCTGCAGCGGCACCTTTTTTAATTGGATCTTCTAAAACATTTGTAGATTTTTTAAAATGATACCAAGTTTCATCTTTCGGGCCTGATTTATGCCTCTTGTGTAGTTTCATGAAAAACTACGCGACATAGAAGCATTCAGGTGTATAAAGGTACGTATAAGTATGGATCCTCTTCATGCTTTAACCTAGAACGTATTTACAGTCCTTTGCCACGCCATTGAAGATTGGAGAATTCTAGTGTTAACATACGCCGCTTAAGTTGCCGTAAACAGTTTAATAACAACAAATACTGAATGTTTGGAAATTGTACAAGTGTTTGTTCAAATTTCGCGGATGGACTGTTTCATATTTCTTTGCCTACTTTAGATGTGCTTATAAGCTGACTTGAGTTTGTGGGTCTAAGAAAAATAATAATTCATAGATATGCGAAATGAACGGGATGCTAATACTATTCTAGCTGGTCCTTCTTTATTTCGCGGTTCTTATTAACTTATAAACTGACCAAGAGTGACTGACTGCGAAATAGTGTTTCCTTTGACATATGCTGGCCTAAATGTAGTGATAAAACGATCTGAGTTAAAGAGCATAAAAAATAAGAATAGGTTTGTCTTGCTTACTTATTTTCTTTGTTTTTTCCATTATAAAATTTAATTCAATGTTTGAAAAGTGCGCCCGAAACGTAAGAGGAAAAACCTTGTAAACGCCAAAGAAATCTACTTAAAAGTTGTAAACAACTGAAAAAATTCTACAAAAATTTTTAAAATATATGGTTGAACTTAACTGAAATTGCGATGTACTAGTATCACGAGGAGAGAGAGGGGGTTGAATGTAGGAAAATTGAGAAAAAAAAGAAAAAACTGCTTGGTCCCATATATTACACATGGATGTTATTGTCGCAGTTGTCACAAGTGCATAAATTGCAACGGGACATCTAAGTTAACATAAAATATGAGTAAAATAACGCAAAACAACAAAAAATATGCACACCATTCTTACACATGTCGAAGAAGATGAAAAGTAATCAGAAACAAAAGCACAACAAGATCAAACCGACAGGAATGTACCCTAACACTGGCCAGCGAAAAATCTTTCATAAATGATGAAATCAAATTTCAACACACACAAGCACTTACGTTTCCTGTTTACAAGTTAAGTAGAGTCTCCCAAACCAAGACTCAAATTAATGTATTATTAATATCTTTCTCTATCCATAGATAGTAGAGTCCTTATAGATAATAACGCTATATGCTGAGCATAAATAGACTTCCTTGGCCATTGTGATCAAGCTCGCAATCAACATAGAAGATTTTGCAACAAGATCTAGTCATTTAAACAAAATTTTTATTCAAACTTAGAGCTTATTCAGCGGAGAGCAAAGGAGAGATGAAAACCGTAATCTAATAAAGAAAAATGAATAGTTACCCACCAACCTATTAGCAGTGAAGCTGTCTTATAAGCAGATTGTGTTACCAAAATCGATCAAGAATGTATTATATATGCTTTATGTGGTCTGCGAAGCGTTGCAAATATTTCATAAATTTAATATAACGCCTATATGTGTTGGGTTTTTTTTCAAAAAAAAGCTTACATAGATGAAGCAGTTAAAGACACATGAGTATTCCATGCATGTATGTATGATTATATACCCAAACGTATAAAAATATATAAGTAAATAAAGTATGTCTACACCAAATAAGAGTTTTAAAGTTTTTCAGAGACCTAGTCAGTCACATTTATATGAAAGTACGTATGTATATATGTATGTATTATGTATTTTCAAACAAACATGCATTTCGCATAGTGCAAAAGTTTATATTATGTACTTTGCCGGCAGAAAAAAAAGTTAGATTGTTTGGTTCTCTTTGGCTTTTTTTTTTTGTTCGCTTTTTTGCTTTTTTGCTATATTTCATTTCTTTAGATTCTTCTGTTGAAATTGCTGTTCACATATGCCCCCGTGTAATATATGTTGTTATCTACCGCTCTACAACTACTGCTATTGACACTGCTGCTTGCGATGCCGATGTTGATGCTGGTACTCCGTTGCGAAAAGATGATTATGATGTTTCATGGCCACGTAAGTGTGCATTTGTTTGTGTACGAAATTCATGGCTATTGCCATGGGAAATTTTCTCACCAATAACTTGTTTCTGGTTATGATCTATTTTCAAGTTTTTCGTGTATTACATATCATACGTGGTCGTCTTTTTTTCTTCTGTTTCTTTTTTCCCCTTTTTTTTTTCTCTTTAAACATTGCTTTTGCCTCTTTCTCTAATTTTTATTGTAGCTTTATTTGTGAAGTGAAGTCTTGCGAAGTTAGTATGTACTTTTGATAATATGAATAACTTTTTAAAAACTTTAAACTCCATTCCAAGCCATTCCAATATATTCTTTGAATTCGTAGTCACATAAAATAATGGTTAGTTCTACGACGCACACACGCTACCTTGTGGAAAGTACGCGGAATAATAAAACAATGCGTCTCCAAATCTCGATCAAGATCAAGACATAATTGAAAATAATCCATTTTCGTCAATATGAACGCTCCTGAGTTTCTCTTGTTTCTGCTCTTCTCAGTTTTCAAGAAGAGTAAAATTGGAATTTTTGATAAAGAAAAATACATACAAAACAAAAGATAGGTGCGAAACGAACAATTATCGAATTTTTGCTCTAAAGATCATTTGCAGGCTTTAACCGAACTCTCGCGTAACAGGGGAAATATTAACTATTTTTTCATGCGTCTATTCCAGCTGTCTATGTTTATTTCTCTAAAGCTTAAATGACGATATTTCAACACTTTTCTATTCGGTGCTCTTTTATTGTTAATAATAAGCGATTAAAGGAAAGCATAATGGCTTCAGACAGTTTTACCAACAGTTTTTACTCAGGAGCTTCTAAATGCTGCAGTTTAAAAGGTTTAGAAAGTTTAAGGCGAGTTTTTCTTACAGGCCGTCCGTACTGAAAATATTAGAAAACCGCTTGGCGGTAATATGCGAAAAGCGTAAATATCTTGTAGGATATTTGCTAGACTTTTCTGGCAAATAAAAACACTGTGACGTACTCTAATCTTCTAGGCGTAGGTATGGAAACGAAAATATTTTATTATTAGTAAATTTCCATCCATAACTTTCTGGTTCAACAAGTTCTTGAATTGCGGCAAAAGATTTTCTTGTACGAACACCACCTGTGCTATGGTTACGTATATAAATATGTGTTTGTCTTGTTTTATAAAAACTTTACGTATTTAAGTATTAATACTACTCTAAATTTGTTGAAGCTATTGTTTGATGTTATTTTTTTTCTTTATTGTCACTATTATTCATTTATACTACCATTATTTTTATATTCTATACAACTTGTCGTACAAGGGTGTATTAAGTTTTTGGGAATGTATGCAACACCCAGCAGGACTTGAGGTAGACCCATCTTTCGATTGATTCAGAATCACCTTATGTATCGATGTAAATTTGTTTGTCCGTCCCTCTGTCTGGTTTTCTTGGATTCAACTTACAAGACACAATTTTTGAGTGAAATTTGGTACACTATCATGTTTTGGCCTAAGATCGAACGCTATTGAAAATAGTTCGGATCGGATCACTTTTCGACTATTGCTGAATAACTGTAGGATAGCACAGGGTATTTAATGGTGGACCTCGGCCCACGGTAGTGTTTTTACTTGTCTTTAATTAAAATAAATTGAAAAATATTTAAGGAAAATAATGAAATCTTAAGATTAAATCGCTTTGAAAAACATTAAATACTCGAAAGTTCAAAATTGGAGAGTTAGATAAAGAAAGTTTTATTTAAAGTGATTGCACCCTCTTTATAGCTTAGGTATTACTAGGCGATTTGGCACACTATTTTCAATCGGATCATTCTTGTTTCGTATTTTGGCTTAGGGGTTTCACTTTCAATTTTAGTTGGCACATAGAAAAAACCAGTACAAAATTTCCTAAGGAGATGTTGTTTCTGATAAAAGGGATCAGATTATATCAAAAAATTTCAAATTGCAGTCTATGCAGGTTATTGCTTTACACGTTCTTAACGGCAGCTAACCAATGAACAGCCGAAGGAATATTCGGTTTAGATAGAAAGAATATTCGGAATAGATAATGGTCGGCACTATCAAGTTTGTGTTGACGGATTCAATCCTCTGTGCGTTAGACGCTTGATCGTAGTTACAGCGAGTGCTCAATCGGAAAATTGTATAGTAGTATACACCTTATCTCTTTAAACTCGATCCATCAACAAAAAAAGGTAAGATCATGAAAATCGCTTCACAAGCATCATGGGGGTTTTGATATATAAATGAAAAGTATTTGCTGCTCACGCGGGATAGTCGAACTCTATAGAGTATCCTTTAAAGTAGGAAAAAAGAAAATCACCAACGTACTATTAGCAGCCTCAAATAGAGTCATTCTTCCTCGACTTCATATATAGTTGGACCTTACGAAAAATTGCTTTAGAGTTTTAAACAAAGAAAGAGAAGCATAAGAGTCATTTTCCACTGTCAGCGATGCGAATATTAAATAAGGAATTGTAGTTGGCCCTCAAATCAACAATCTTTGCGAAGATGCCTCGTTCTATTCCATACTTCAAGCTAATGAAAAGACCACCTGGGATTCTTATAGAATGGTAGAAGTAATTAGTGGTGCACTAAATGGCAAATGCGGCAAGCGATTTCGTGAAGGTTTTAAAAGGTGGATAGGAGGGAAAATGGACTTCTTCGCTACTCGCTGCTGCACAATGAAATGAGAAACACAAGATCTAAACTACGAGCGGTATGTCTAAAAGTGTACGAAAAGTGGCGTGTCATGTAATATTCCTTTTATTGAAGTTAAAGACAATAAGTAACAACTAAAGCAAAGAAGCGTTCAGAGGCAAAAACATAGCTTTGACATAGCAGTAGAATAAAAAAAAGACTGCTTTAGGCAAGAGGTTTAAATTTTTTTTCCATTTATAAAAGAAGAGCTGTAAGAAACTGTTAATATTTATTAGAACCGATTAAAAGAAATTTGCGTGAACATAATCATTGGAGCGCCACTTGAATGATAGGAATAACTTATCTATGTTGCAACTCTACTATAAGGAACGACGTAAGTGGCTCAGGTCACGTTTTCGAAGACACCAATGATGCACTGCCTACAGAAAGAGAAAATCTTGACCATTGCGAAATAAGCCATCCAAACACTTCAACGGATGAAACTCGTTGCCTTATGAGTCAAGGATTCTACAACTCCGAGCACTAGGAAATAATTTGTCGGTTAGAAAAGCGATGTTAGTTTGTTTTGAATTCTTCTTCCAATTAATATATCATTCATACAAGCAAACAAGTTAACACTCTTCAGTCCCATAATGTGTTAAGTGAATTCTGGGTCGCGCCTGCAGTTCAGCATTGTTTTCAGACGGATGCGTCGCAATTTGTAAAGTCATAGAAAAGTAATGTAAGCAGTGTAAGCATAGAACTAAGTCTACATAAACTCTTAACGTCTTAATTATTGTAATTCGTTGTGAGGAAAGACACCAAGATCAATGTAAATAAAGATAGCAAAAATCTTAAAAAGTTCTTTAGTTGGTCCGCACGTGTGGTGTAACTTTTATATTTTTTTGGTAAACAATAAAGAAACTCCCAAAGAAGAAGGCAAATACTGCATTAAAAAGTTGGCCAATTTTTTCGCCATTTTTCTCTTGAATCGAAATGTGTATAGGGGAATAGGCAAGTACAAAAAACGAAGCATTAAAAATGGAATAAAGTTTAAGAATTTGACGGGAAATGTAGCACAGGAAGAGGGATCACGAATTGTTGTTATTTCTTCTCTCTACAAAACTTTCTTTTCTTCTTTAGATGATATTCAAAGCTTTACTCAAGCATGGTTTAGGTTAATTTAAATCTCACACTATTTTGACGGATTAGCAAGAAAGTAGTTTCGAGATTAGTGGTCGATCGAAGTTTGCTTCTTGGCAACCCAATTGTATTCCTTCGAAAGATCCGAAGATTGATTATGCCATCGCCTTGGTGTCTCAATTTAAGCTAAACAAAAAAGCTCTTCATTAAAATATATTTTGTTTGATTACAAACTACAGACTAATGTCTAAAGTTAAAAAACGTTCCAGTGAAAACACCCAAAAAAAAAAATGAAGAAAAAATAACAAAAAATTTAAAAATCAATTTAGAAAAATCAACAAAGCATTCTTTGCGTGTACGTATGAGAGACGTTGATTTGCATAAAAAGAAAAACAAGAATTCAAGATAAAGAGAAGGAGAAAGATAGAAAGATGCTGTTCAATTCTACTTCAATTCTGTCAACAGCTGCCTTTAAGTATGCAAAAGGAATAAAAATAAAACCCAATATTTGAAATGAAACAATTTCATTGACACAACAGAAGATAGCAAGCAACACTAGCAATATTTAGAAAGGATTTGCGAGTGCGAACTAAAGCAGGTGTTATTGATATATTCTAAAATTACACAAAATGAAAAAAGAATTAAAAACAAGTTCCATCCAACATTCGAAAAAGACAAAGATATATCGTTTAATTGTCTCGTGTCGCTCAACCAACATATTGAGTTTTTATAACTCAGGAGCTTTTTCATCAACCCTTTAAACGTTTTAAACGATTTTATATGGCTTAAGCTGAAGGAGCATAAATGTAAGCACGATGTTTGCTTTCACCAGCCCTTGGGGTGATTGTCTTTATCTTCTTTCGCTCTTATTTCGTTGCTGGTGTCATAGGCATCTCGTCTGAAACAAAACAATAAGAAAAACGATCAGTTATGTAAAATGTACTTTGTGCATTGGGCGTTGTATTACACCGGAAGGTGCCTACATGCAAATTAGAGCAAAACAGACATTTTTTGCATCGAACGGAACCTTATGAGTCCATCATCAGTGTCTATTAAGTTTTCTGACAACGTATTTATCATATAGTGTAAGCACGATGTGTGTCTGCAAAACATAGTGAACTTTCGTTACCCTCGATACGCACTAGGCGGATACTACGATATTTGAATACGTAATTTAATCACATTTGCCAGCATCTCTCATAAGTAATTCTATTTTCCTATAACGCGCTGCACACAATGCAAGGCAATGCGGCACAGGCTGCACGTTCAACTGCACAAATACAATGAACCCATATTGCGAAATTTGATTACCAGATAGCATTGTGAGGTCATTTGGGCCGATTTGGATCGTTTTCGATTTTTAAATTTGGCGCTTAGTTTTTCAATAAAAGAAAATGTAAGAATAAATTTAAAACTATTAGCAAAGTGTGGAAAGCTAAGGAGAGGAAAGATAATTACGAATGATTCTTTGCAATCATTTCGCTAAATTTTCGAAATGCAAAAAAAAAACAAAAAATTTGGCATCGGATTTGTTCTCTTAAACCACTTTCCATTACCGAAATGTGAGAAGGACAGAGTAAAAGATATAGCTAAAGTAATTTCCGAAGAATATTACGCACAAGTGCAACCGAGTTTCCGAAGCGCTAGATATCAGTTTCTTTTGTTACCCTTTTGTAGCCGATAATTAAGTGAAAAAGTGCTCGTCGGGAAGGGTATATTAGATTACGAACGTTATGAAGAACCTATCATTGGTTATGAACATGACTTCATTAACCAATCTGTAAAAAAACTGTTTAGTAAGAACTGTAAAGATTTAATTTAAAATAAAAGCTACATGTGTCATGACTGCGCATGGATATTTAGTCATCATTTTTTTTTTTTATAGTGCCACAGCTATGTAGGACTAATAAGGTCGTGGATTCTCAACCCTATATTCATGTTTTTTTTATTAGTATTCATGACAATAAAAAAAAATAAAAGAATTAAAATAAAACATCGGCCAATCTGTACGGACAAAGACGTTATTGACACGCGCGTCACGAATTACCGTTTCGCGTTGCCACAACATCTGTAGCTTACAGCAACATGGTTTGCATGTTCTCTATTAATCTGCACACAAATTTGGTTTATTGCTTATATCAATCTACAAAAACCACTTAAAATTAATCTCATCCTCATTAATTGGAAAACAAATAAGAAACATTTCGTATATTGACTGTATTTTGTTGCTTTTTTGTTGCAGTTCAGTTATCAATTCCATTTACTTGTATTTTTTTCTTTTTGTTAGGCTTCTCATAGCTTTTCGACGGTACATACCGATTTTCTCGTTGTTCTTGTCTGCTGTTCTTCCCGACTTCTTTGTGGACCGAGTTTTTCTTTTAACCATCAGCTGATACAATACAAACAACTTTCAAAATTAAATTTTTATTTCGCACATTGTTGACTTTACGAGGTTTCAGTTTTCAGTTCAGTCGTATTCGTTCGGTTATACTTCGTTTTTCCGCAATTATATAAAACAAGTTTTTTTTGGTTTTTTAAAGTTTAATCAATGTCGTTTTTTCCTTTTTTTTTTAAAGTTCCTAGAGATGCCAGTTTTTGTTTCTTTTTTTTTTTATATTCTTACGCTTGCAAAACATGGGGAAGCTAACCAAACGATGTGAGTAATCAGCAGAATTCGCCGAAGGATGAGAGTACATTCATTTCGTGAAATCTCATTAATTTTGGCAACACCCAGAAGGAAGCTTGAGAGACACGATCAACAGGAAATCCACAACCGCCTGTTCATTGTCTTAATGCCCTAAGTTGTAGTATCAGTAGTAGACATTCGCCCGTTCACACAAATGAAGATAACAGCTTCAAATTTGCAAAAGGACTTGAAAATTATGGATCACAGGATGCACCAATAATGAGAATAAACTGAGAATACTTTTGCTTCACGTGTTTTTTGCTCGTTACCCATAAACTACAACAAAACCAGCCATGCCTACCCAATTTTAAAGAATATTAATATTCAGAGTTTGTAGTTTTTTTTCTCGTCTTTTCTAGAACACTTTTTTCCTGTTTTCAATTTTATTATTTTTTTCGAATTTTACAATATTCTACAACAAAACCTTTTCCAAACATGAATTGTTAATTATGCCATACACCACTTGCTGTTTATTATGTAAACGAATATGTTAAGTTCGTACGCAACACCCAGAAGGACCTGAGACATCTTTTATTATGCCGACTGCTTCAGCTTCACTTACTGAATCGATCTAAAGTTGTCTGTCCGTCTGCCCGGCTTGTTTTCTTGTCTTCAACTTACAGTGCTATTGAAATTAGTTTGGATTCGACCAGATCCCATATAAAATCTTATTTTGAAAAATCGTTATATGATCAACTGTGTTAGGCGAAGTGGTATTGGGTTAGGTGGTCCGTATCCTACTATAACATTTTTACATGTTTTTTTACCAATCCTAAGAAATTTACTTTAATTTTCCCGCAGATGTTATAATGTAATTATTTCTGTCGCGTTCGCGGTGTGTGCATGTCATCCCTTGGTTTTTATTACCTACTGTGTGAGGGACTTTTAAAAATGAGTTCCTCAGTTGGCCGATTAAACATTTACCCAAAAATGTTTAAAGCCTAGAAGTGATATAAGACAAACAGGTAGGAAAGTTATAATCGCTCTGGAATGACTACCGGATATCCCCTTAGGTAAATCCGCTATGAACTTTTCCTAAAGTGCTTTTTTTTTTTTGGTGTTATAGCTTTTATTAGTATATTGACAATTTTTATATGACAATTTTTAGATTAGTGCAGAGCTTGTGAGCGAAGCATGCTCGTTTCTGAACTTCATCTTTAATAATCAAGTACAAGCACATGCGCTGGGATTTCCGTTTCAACCATTATTCTTTGCGAAAATGTGAAAAATTTCATAAACGAGGAAAATTATGAGAACAGAAGTTGCATACAAATAATAAACTATTCATCAATATTGACAATTTGGCGGTTTATCTAAGGCAAAGCGTTAGTCCCTCTCACTGAACTAAAGTCAATTGAATTTGAATTTTATTCGAAAATGCTTACAATGAAAAGAACAAAAGAGTGGCAAAACAAATTGCACACAAACAGGCTATTATGCACATACGTCTATTTTCAATTACAAATGATTTGTAAATTGAGTATAAAGATATGTATACATATACATGTATATTATAGAAATGTTTCTTTTGTCGTTCACTACACTTTTAAGTTTTAAAAGCAATATAAAGTGAAACAATTATTTCAATGGTAAGGCATTTGTATCATTTATCTGTGCATACACAATATAGCATACAATGGAAAACGAATATACACATGATTAGCCTCACACAATTGTCAATTGTGCTGGAACTATATAGCTTGGGCAAGTTTTCACTGTAAATACATTATGCATTTTGTCAATTTACTATGAACTCACAATATGTTTCGTTGCTTTTCTTTCCCATAACTTATCTACATTATAAGAAACGTACAAAGGAAACCATGACAAAACAACCATCTATCTCTATATATGTATGCATGTCCACACACAGAACACAATATTTTATGTAGATAAATATATATATATATATACATATATATTGTAAACTAATCAAACTCTTTTCCATGAAAAATTTTCTTGCCAACATTGACAATTTCAATGCTATTTAAAAAGTAATGCATATCAAAGTGCTTTTATGTGTCCTTACCTCGAATACTTATGATGTACATGAATCTTGAGTGATGGTACGTGTGAATGTTTGCATTCTAGTAAACTTTTGCATAGAAAATTTATTGCCAAAATTGTTAGACAAGTTGCCTTCATTTTATCATAAATTTTTTTCCGTATCTTGCCATATACGTAAATGTATAAATATTTGAAATGCTCGGTATTGTTGCCAATTTCTGCAAGAAACTAAAATCACTTTTCATGTAATTTATATCAATTAAGGTCAGAAGTAAGCTTTTGAAGCGTGTGTGTATTTTTACACACACACACAAAACCAGACACATACGTGCGCTTAGGATACTATTTGCGGTCTCTCTTCTTCTTTTTCCTTCAGTTTTATTATTGAATGCGAGCATATGTACCTTGAATGACTGCCAGGAAGTTAGGGTTAAAATTCAAATAATTCTTTCTATTAAATAAACAAGTGACGAACAGTCAAAGAGGAAACGCAAAAATTAATAAATCAAGAAATTGCTTTGCAGCAAATCATTGTTAACCACAATCTGAAGGGAACTTTAAAGGATCCCGAGGTTTGCGTTACAGATCGGTGCCATTTCGTCATCTAGACTTTAATTGATTTCTGCAAAAACTGTGTTACTGAAATGGTTTTCCTCGAACTTAGGGCAGCTTTCTAGTAAGTTTGGCACGATGAACCGATTCATCTTTAGAACGCTTCGTCAAAATTTTTCTATTGGAATTGATAAAGTCACATAAAACTTTTTGAAGGACAGAAACTCTAACGTGTATGGCGTACGTTTAGTTTCCACTCCCCTATAATCAGTGAAGGTTATGACCAAGGTTCGTGTCTATTTTATACACTATATAAAGTGTTCTACTACCAAATGGATGATTAGCATCCATATTTGCTCATCACCCTGCGATTCTTACCAACATGCAAATAACACTTTTTCAAGTATACGCTTTTCACGTTTTTCAAAAAGTGAAAGATATTGCGACCATTCCCCATGAAACGCCTTATTTTAGACAATCGTTATAACAAAAAAAACGCAATTTTCAAGACCTCACCGCAGAGATCGCTAAGTAGTAGTAGTTTAATATTTTAAATTGCTTTGAAAAATTTGGTTCAGTTGGGTCCATTCTTTGAAACACCCTCCTTCAACTGTTTCTACGGAGACTGAATCTTTATAGGGTAAAAAGGTCCAATTTTTCAATATTTAATGGCGAAAATTGTTTGGCAATTGTAAATTAGCAAAAATTTGAACCTCGTAGCTCTATTTTTCGGATACAACCGCATATAAGGATACTGAGGATATGTAAAACCCTATGCCAAAAAGGTGTAATTCTTCATGTTTTGTGGCAAAAATTTTGTCAAAATAGTAATTGGACATAAAAATTAAGTGGACCAACCATATGGGCATATTTCTTGCACCCCATTCCATATAAGATTCCTCATGAATAGTAATCCCTCCAGAAAAAGATTTAATTTTTAGTATTTTATGACAAGAATTGGTCCATAGTAGCAATTTAGCAAAAAAATTAACAATAAGGAATTTGGATCACGTAGGTCTTAGAATGAAAAGCAAGCCCTTATATGGATAGAAAGTATAATGGTTAGTTTCTTACAATCGAAACTGAAAAATAATAACATTTTTCGAGAAGTAAATTAAGTTTGCAAATTTGGATCGTATGACGTGACCGAACGATGTTTCGAACATGCTCCAACATGCGGGTTTGCATGAAAAGCATGCTTTTGCATGAAAATAATGTGTAATTTTTGGTATATTGTTACCAAAACGAGCGGATCCGTGTACTACGCGAAGTGTATTTAATTATCGGCCTTGCCGAACTATAATGTTATTACTTTTCCATATAACTTGAAGAGAAATAATAATAATGACTCGATAAAGCAGAAGAGTGTGAGCAACCTAATTGGCGTAACGCGCCCAAAAAAACCATTATGGCGTTGTTTTCTTTATGTTTTGAAAATGTACGTGGAGTCCATATTAATTTCCAATATGTCGAAAGTAATCAAACGAAATGTTTTCACACTTTCGAGCAAAATGAATACAAAATAAATACTTTCGGACTTATTAGTGTCCTAGCTACGAGCCCCTAAATTATCAATATATTTGATATTCTAGTGGCTATTCGTAAAAAGCTTGATTGCTGTTGGACCTACTTGCTGTTTTAGTACGTTCAGCCAAAAGTTATTTTGATTTTTCCAAAAATTGTAGCCATCGAATTAGACATGCTAGTGTAAGATGCAATACTCGATGGTGTATTGTGAGTGTATTTGACATCGCTCAATTTTTGTTTTCGATACACGGCACGAGTCTGTCAGGTGTAGAAGTAATGCCATCCTAGCTTTCTTGCTCATCGTGATATACCGCATTATGGTTACTTTCCCTCGCACCGAGCTGTTAATCAAGAATATCATTTAAACAGTGGGAGTCGTTCGGCGGTAAATATGTTTGCAGGAATTATAGGCAACAACTTTTTTATTATGACAACAGAAACAACAGAAATTGCATTCAGCATTCTCTTCTATCACTGAAAAAGTAAAATTAGGAAAATCGATGTAAACACAAACAACGAAGGCACAGATTCAGATATAAAAACAAGTAAAAACACAATGGTAAGCCAAGGCCTACGCCCACAATACCCCATGTAACTACTTTTCACAATAAGGCGTTACAAGTGAGGTGGTCGAAGGAGTCGTCCGATCCGGGCTATTTTCAATAGTGTTCGTCCTTGAGCCAAAATACGCCAGCGCATCAAATTTGACACAACAAAAAGAACACAGACGGACGGACAGGGCAGACAAGCTTAAATCGATTCAGAATCGCGTCCGTAAAATAAAAGGTAGGTCTACCTCAAATGTGCGTGTAGGGGGGTACAATGAATAAATCAACATAAATGTGAAGCAGTCAAATAACTACAAAAAAAAGTCATCAACTGATTTAAAATTTACTCATTATAAGAAAAACAATGCGTACCCGAGACGTGCTGATTGAGTGAAAATAGCAACTACAATCGAGGAGGAGACTCCTGCCCATTTTACACAAATTTCGCACTCAGTATGCAAAACCATACCCCACCGAAGTAACTGCCGCCTTTGAACATTCGCTTACACACATATAAAAATTTATATTACAATGCGTCTGAAATGCCACAAAGTTTCCGGAAACCTGCTAACTTTGCTTTATGCGATATAATCACGTGCAACGACGAGCATTCAAAGGACATTTTTTGTATGTAATTGCAAACAGACTCGTTGAGAATTATTTGTTATTTATATTAATATACGATTCCAAGTAGTTAACAGCATGATATAATTAATTTAAAAATCTTTTCAGAGTAAACTCTATAATGTACTATAGACGTTGACACGGATTCAAATCTTCTTCCCTTAGTTTACATTACTATATCAGAATGATCAGGAATTTTGTTTGTAATGCAATCGAGTTTTTTTCATTATCTAACCTTTGTTTTTCAAACTCTTCAGTTTGTCCGTATGTGACAAATATCCTTATCTTCAATGTGTTCCATTCCTTAGGCGCATACTTCTACGGTGTACAAATACTTAAAGTGCTTAAGTTAATGTGTTTTTTAGTCCCTCCCCTTATTTGCTCTATTTCTGTACGCTTCGTTTTACTTCTGCTAGCTACGCTCCTAAAAATACGTACCAAAAGAAGGAATGAAAACAAATGCAGTTTACAAAGTTTACGAAAGTAAAGGTGCGGCCAACTAAAAAAGGATATGTTACACCCTTCAGTTTTATACCATAACTTGACCGAAATCTAAGATCACCATTGAAAATCCCACCATGTTTTAATTTGCTTTCCTTTTTTTCTGTTGCAAAAAGTTCTCACTCTTTGGAATTTCCTTCTCGTTTATATTCAACTTTATCAACCACAGTTATTTTAATGTGAAGGTCAACTTTTCATTTATTTCTATATCAAGGGTAGCTAAACGATGTGGTCGCATGGCATTAAATGCGCATAAAGATGATCCGTTGACGCGAACACCGGCCATTTCCTTATCTTTCGCCCATACTTCAAACATTCTTTTGTTTTAAAAAAACGGTTAGAGGTTGTTTTCGTGCAGAAAGAAGGAGTTGACTCAACTTTTGTGAAATTATTGGCACATCCATAACAATTGAGAATTGAATAATTGATTTGTATCAAATAAAACCAAACCTTAAAAATTCAGAAATTCATCCATAACCAAAAAAAAAAAAAATTAAAATTCAATTATCCTCCCTCGACACTCCCTGGTCTTTTAGATTGCAATATTTTTGTATCAAGTTGCAGTTCACTTTAACGTTAGATATTTATTTAACTTTGCTTCTGCCGGTTTTGCTATTCGGCAGCATTGCGAAATCCTCGTTTGGTACTACTTCTACTATCTTGTAGAAATATTACGGATTCAGTGCGGAAAGAGCAATTGGACTTTTGAGGTTACCTACCACAGGGCCCATTGTTTGGTTAACACTATAAAAGTGGAAGCCCTGGTCGTACGCATAATAAATCAACAACAGTAACCTTTGTTAATCAGAATGAGTAGTGTCTGCTGATAACAGCAGGGAGAACAGCTCAACTCGCGTTAGCGTAGCTAACGTTCCTTGGGATTTTTGCTGTGTGGAAAACCAATGATATCAGTTATATCAGTTATTGTGAGTAGCATTTCTTGGTTGCGGCTCTCCCAAATGGCGCCGCCGTGGATATTCGGTTTTATCATCGATGTTAATGGTGTGTCTATGCTTTTCGTCATGGTTATTTCGGCTTTAGTTATCGTGTCGTATTCTCCGCTCATCATCAAAATGTGTTCACGCTTTAGTGTGATAATCTTTACAGTTCCATTTACTATAAAGGTAGTACTTTTAAATGAAGGAGTCAGGGTTTATGCTCTATAGAACAACTTACTTCGTCGTCTCTTAGAAAACGACGTAGTCAAATTCATACGTCACATATATATCTCAACGCGACTTTCGAAACAAGCAATTAAGATCAGATCCTTTATTTATGCAAACCTATTAAATAGCGAACGTGACTTCAAGAAAAGATGAACTGCGACGGGTTAATCTAAAGGAAATGTATGCATTATTTAGCCTCCGATGGGTATTAACTTTTGGCCCATCTTCGACCATCTTCGAATGCGTTAGCCAAAAGTCTTTTGGAGAATTCTACAAACAAGCAGAGCACATGTTAGGTGATCAGCTCATAAAGTGGCAACTCTCTCAGCTTAATCGCTGACTAACTTTTAAATATTTCTCTGGAAATCATAGTAAATAAAATCATTTTCAAAAAACATTTAACTTAGTATATAAGTCATACAATAAACATTATTACCTTTGCCTAGCAACCGCCTTTTTCCATTATCCCCCGTTTTGCTAACTGCATTGAAATTGTTTAACGCTTTGTGTCAATTTGTTCAAGCTGTTATTTGTCTGTTTGGCTAATGACAACGTTTATAATAAAACTTGTAAATAAAAATAACAAGCTTATGTTATGTTTCACTAAAAACAATATTAATGTCAACAAATCCCTTAACAAATTAGTAAAATGTAATTAAAATTCTAAAAAAAAAAACAAACCGTTTTTACACAATTATTGTTAGAAATTGGTTATAATAATAAAGAAAACAATAAATATGAGAAATGGTTTAAAATATTTATTTAATTATTACAAATGGCATTCAATAAAGCAACAGCGATATCTGCACTCCCTCATGGAGATGAGAATTGTTAAATCGTTTGTAACATGGATTAATACACAGTCACGGACCTACACACAGATGTAGAGAGATAGCTTACGCTTTGAATTGGTTGAGACATGTCTGTCTTATCTCTTCTATGTTTAGCTTTCAGTTCATGCCTACGTACATCTTTCTGAATCGACTTTTCATAGCCTTCTCGAGCTTAAATATAAGTTTTGCGAGTGTCTTAATTTCTAATAGAATTGAATGCAGTTAACATCACTCTAAGACTTTTCAACAAGTAGAAGGATGTCGGTAGTTTTTTTTTTTTTTTGATATGGTAAAAGAGGAAGAAGATGGTGTCAAAAGATTCGACGTAAACTTTTTGCAATTTTTTTAACATCTTACGACTGTTCACTTTACAATTGTCGTAATTGAACTTGTAATGACATTGTTACAAATGCTTCCTCTATAGTCATTATGTCACGATTTGCGACGCACTCACACTGCCTTCCAAGCGTACAAAAATACTTATTACTTGCATTAAGTGAGCAACAGTAATTAATCAAACTAATAAAACTACTAAAAATTTGTTGAAACTACTAAGTATTTTACAGAAAAACAAGTTAAAGCACTGCAGTGAGACATGCCGCACCATTAAGTACCCTATACAATTTCCCTAATATAATCATTTATACAAAGACTTTCCAAATAGTACGCGAAGTGGTCGAAAAAGTAATATAGATAGATCCACTTTTTATTATTCCGTTTGTCTATCCGCCTGTCGGTCTTTCTTTCTTGTGTTCAACCTATTAATTTGGTATATTTTGAAGAATTTGAGAATAAAATATTAAAAATTCTATAAACTCATTGCTGAATTTTTTTTTTTTTTTTTTGTGGCATTCGCATCGAAAAGTACTAGACGTATTTATGAGACTCTCAATCAATTGACTCTAAGTGTTTACCTTTTTGTTTTTAAAATCCTCAAAAGGTCGAAAATTATTTCAAATCGCAAATAAATAGCCATTCAAGGTATCTACTTTACTTAATCGGGATAGGCAGGGTAAGGCTAACAAGATAAGGATTCAATTAGATTTTCGACCACTTTCTTGTGTGGTGTACATTTTGTTAAGCTGCTTGCTGTTCGTAATCCCTAAAATAGACTGAAAAAATCCATATTCATCATGTGGGGATTTCAAAAAGACAATAATGCTAAGGTGGCAGTTAGAAATATTTGAATATACGGTGAAGATCTAATAAGCGACACGATGCTTACGACTTTTAAGTCCTTCCGCTCTTGCTGACAGTCTTTTAGGGGCAAGCGCAGAGCAACATCCAAAATGCGATCAAGAGGAGATATAGTTGGAAACTTGAATACAACACAATCAATTGTTTACTGCCGTATGGGGAAATTAAGAAAAATCAGTAAATTGGAAAAAAAACAGAAGTTATTTATGACTCGACCTAGTAGACGCTCGTTTACATTTATTTCATTTGCTGCGTATACACACAAAACCTGTAGCAACCCTATAACAAAAGACAAAACGTTTCAGTTTTCAAAATATTCCTCCTCACGATACTTTTTCCGTTTTCTACACTGCAACCAATTTTCGTGGTACAACAAATCACAAATAAGCTGTTATTAGCTGAGAAAGCGAGAAGTAGAAAGACATCAATATGCTTGAAAAGTCATGATTTGTTGCTATGTGTAGATACTCAAGCCATTAGAGAAGTTAGTACTTAGTGCTGCTCTTCATGTTTACCCACATCTGCAAACACTTCAGGGAAATTTGTAACGATCTTCTAGAAAAAGTTCACCGTTCTATGATCTCTTGGCCATCTTTGCAATCTTTGCATACTCTCCCAAGAAGCAAGCGCAGAATGGAAGGTTCGGCTTCACGGCGCGTCATATATAATATTTTTTAGCATAAAAATTTATATTCGGGAAGGGAGGACACTTTGCATTGTGGTCGCATCAAGTTGCTGAAGTTGCTAATCCTTGTTGAAAATTCCAAAAAAAATCTGCATATTTTAATGATACTTTCAACTTCATGAAAATCAATGCTCCTAAGTTTAGAGGACATGGACCATCGATCAATCAGTACTTCGACCATTCAGCTAAAGCTCTAATCAACCCTCCTAGCACGATTACTTCAGATTTAACCTGCAATCCAGGTTAATTCGTGCAGCATTATATGAAAACTTCCTTATAAGACACTGAGAATTAACACGAATCATATTGATTCGTACGTTACCTTATAGAAAAACGGCGACGAGAGTAAGTAAGTAAAATTACATTCTCAGAGCTTTAAGTTACGCTTGTGGAAAAAAATTTTAAAAACACAAAAGTGTAGACAATATGCTAACTGCAATAAAGTTATCTTTACTGAATCGAAGACTTCATACAAGGAAATGATAAAAAAAATCAAACTAAAGTTGAACTAAAGATTTGTTTTTCAGCAAAACCAAGGAAATGGAATTTGGGTAACATGTTATTGTTATTATTATTATAAATTTAGCCAGAGAATAAATTCTAAGACTAAAGTCCTAAAGCACCAGCATCTAAGGCTTTCGGCTTTATTAAAACCTCTACCGCTCTTGAGATTTCAACGACCATTGAGTTGCTAATCGAGACTCTTGCCTACTCGGTCACTCAGGCGGATGGGTAACATAATTTCATGTGTATTACACACTTTTGTTACTTACTGTCGTTTTCAAATAGGAGCAGCCTAACTCGTCGTCTTTTAATAGGCCAAATATCTTCCTCACCTTACGAATCTTTTCAATTCAATTCAATATTTAATCCTAGCTTTTTTGTAAACTGAACTAAAACCTCTCTGTACGGAACTAAGCAGTTTCTTAATCCTTAGTTAAACTTTCCCCTGAACTATAGAGCTAGTTCTTGAACCGTATTTAGTCCTCTTTTAAAGTCATATGAATTCAGATTTTCCACCTATTCGATTTCCATATTTTCGTCTACCAATGCATTTGACTATCAACTATCAACTAGTTCCTTCAACTCTTCCTCATCTAAGATTTTTTCCTAAAGTAGTTTCTCTACATGTTGATTGTTTTTTCCAAACCCTTCGGCTCTTAAACGGGAAGCAAAGTTTAGTATTTCTGCAACTAGAAGTAAAATAGCGTTTCTTGCTTGAATCATTTGAGGCGAAAGAGGTTTCCAACATGTATTGAGTGGTGAATCGCCGCGCAACCTAATGATACGGTTGTAATACAATCTGAAATGGAAAATATCTTCCATGCTTAAATAAGACGTGTTTTGTGTAGTATACTTTGGAAATTTCAATGACTCTTTAGTCCAAAGATTGTATAAATGACAGAAAACAATTTTCATATTTGGATGGTCCAGTTCCGTGTTGTAACAAACACCGTGAAAGAAACAGTAAAACTTAAAGATACTAATTTTTTATGGTATAGTTTTCCACCACCGAAATAGACCAATCATAAAACCAGTCCGTGAATAAATCTTGAGTCATTCAAGCTGTTTTGTTAGACCGCCAGGCGATGAAGCCTTGTTAAGGCTTTTCAGTACACGAGAGGTTTAGGAATGATTTATCATCATTGGTTTTATCATCTTGTTAAACCAATTAAGTTGATTTAATGTTGTTGAACGGAAACCGCATTGCAAGAGTACCGCGTTATAGGAGAGATGTCGTAATTTTGAATCCGGATTGTATGAAAACCGCGTTGTAAGAGTAGCGCGTTATAAGAGGCTTGACTGCAATCGATTTTGGCATGGTTACTTTAGATCTTTAGTAAACAGAGTGTTCTCTGTTTTAATAAACATTTCATATTAATTTTGTCTTCATTTAAATGGAAGGATCATTATTTTCCTTTGCTGTACCATTCATAGCTGGTAAAAATTTTTATAAAACTTTTGCGCCTTCTATTTCAGAATTTATTGTTCTTGTAATTTTCTTTTTCTTTTTTATTTCCTTTTAATTACCATTTGCATTTTAAAATAAGCTTCGCGAAGGACACATGGTATTGTAAGAAAATGATGATGAGAAAAATTGAATTTAATTAACCGCTTTGGTAAATTATGAGTGAAGTTTTTGCCGTAGCAATGAAAGGCACGCGATGGAAATCTTTACGATCTACAAGCAGAAAAGCATTTTCCATCTTCTTCTTTGCATATGCCTTCGCTCTCAATGGCATAGAAGAAGAAATTAAATTATATTAAATATGAGCATTATGAACAACAACAAAAAAAAAAAAAAACAATCTAATGTATCTACGTTGCCTTTACAGCGCTTTTTGGACGTCCTCCATCTCTTTTCAGAGGCAATATAAGGTAAATATTATCTTTAATAAGGAAGAAAGATGCGCGCGTGAATAAAATTGCAGATGATGCAGACATTTGATTACAACAGATATATAAAAGGCATTATGTTTAGACATAACCTAGAGAGATCTAAATTTTGATTAATTTACTTCTATCAACAAGGAAATTAAGGGTCAGACCTTTAATGCTAACATTGACAACTACGAACTACGAAGTACGCCGTACAGTACGATAATGAGGAGTAAGCAACGATAGTATGCTCGATCTTACCTTCGAGACCAACTGTCTCAAGTACGTACATAAAATAAAATGAATAAATCTCAGTTTTCCATAACAGCCTGCATTCTTTTGTGTTGGATGACGTTTGATATCATAGTTTAGGATTTTGCAAATTTTTTTTGCAAATTTCAGACAGATGACGTATAGATCGCAGAGAGTTTTTCTGACAATCTATAAATGTCATTGAATAATTGATACGTATGCGAATATGAGCTTATCTGTGGGAGAAACATAACAAGTGTCGTTGTATTTTAACTCGCTATCCTTATTATAGATAAACGATTCACTTTGTTTCGTCTTCAAATTTGACAAATGTAGTAGAAAACATAAGCACATGGCGTAGAGATGAACAACATATAATTAATTTCAAATTCCATACTAATCGCAGACCTACACACCTCTGTTCTAAGGTATGTGTGCTATGATTCAGGTAATGAATATTTTTAGATGGCATAAGTGTGATGACAAAATTATTACAACTTTTTTCTACGGTAATTATAAAGGCAGACCAAAGTTAATTATATACAAAAGCTGCGTCAAGTGAATTGCTTTTAATAAAAACTTTAAAAATCGTTTAAAAGAAAAGAAGGGAATCTTAAAAATTAAATGAAAAATTTTATATAATAAAACACAATAAAGCTTACGTTCTTAAATGAGAAGAAATAAGAGAGTGGCATTCCTCGTAGAGCGAATTGTTTTTGCGCACCATCCCACACACCGTACCTTTAGTTGTAAAATATTTGGCTAAATAAAGGCAAGTCGTACCCTGTCCTCCTGGCTACACCAACGATGCATTTGTACCAGGTTTTAAGGTAAGGATATTTATGTAGCTTTTTGAGATTATATATGTAGACTCATCAAGCCCAGTTTTCACTAAAATGTGAAATCATCCTTGGAAAACCTTATACAGCCTTACCTTAAAATATCTGTCAAAATTTTAGGGTTTTCGTTTTTTGCCTATTATAGGAGCGATTATGTACGAGCCATGACTTTTTTAAAGTTGATCTGTCAATTAAGAACAGAAATGTTAAGAATCTGTTTTTTATATTAGTTATTTTGTCCGTATCCCCTTCCTAGGCAATATGCACACATGTGCAGGACTAAGTGGACTCCGAACATGGAGCCCTAAGACGATCTTAGGCTTCGCAGGCGGACACAAAATTTTCCAACTCTAACTTTTATAAAGGTTTTCTTGCACGACTGAGCCGAAAAACAAATATGAAAAACGAATCATTGTGGAAACCCAATACTTAAGCAACAATGAACACCTACAACCTCAACCTGATAAGGTTTAGAGTTTAATACTTCTTATCTCAAGAACTAATAACTTCAGCGTTTAAATGATTTATACCACACATAAGTGTTTTCTTTCTTTGAACTGACTGTAATATAGTGATAAGAAGACTGTAGATATAAAATTTAAACCAGAAAGTTTTTGTACTCAGTGTTTCGGCAACATTCTAGAGACAGACTCTTTATATACACCTTTTTAAATGTGTTGTTCGATTGTTCTCAGTATAATGTAAGGGTATATTGTATCTTTGAATTTTAGACGGACATAAAAATACGTTTTCATGACAAAAATGGCTTCCATCTTAATCGTAATGTACGGTGCAAATGTTTTGTGGGAAATCTATTCTTTGCGTGCGATGAAAAAGAGAACTTGAGTACATAGTCAATGAGAACCTGTCCAGGCCTCCGTGTATTCACACAGAATATGGTAAATAATTTCAATCGCGATAGAACATTTCTTCGCAGAATTTATATGAACCGATATCTGAAATACTGATATATTCATAACCAGGTAATAATTAACGGAATAGTTTTCCGTGTTAATGCCAGTAATCGAGCACCGGTTGTATG
This sequence comes from Glossina pallidipes, assembly GCA_000688715.1. Taxonomy (NCBI): domain Eukaryota; kingdom Metazoa; phylum Arthropoda; class Insecta; order Diptera; family Glossinidae; genus Glossina; species Glossina pallidipes. The sequence continues at coordinate 1,573,664 of KK499779.1, forward strand.
TCCGCAGTCCTAGTAACGCGTGTGCTGTTCTACAAAAGCTTATAAGTCTATCCCCTTACGGTTATCTTGCATTGCGCTTCTAATCCTTTGCTGACTTTTTCCTCCGTCCATTCCGGTACAAACTTCTTGATAGTCTCGGCGCAGAACAGCTTTGTGTAGCTAAATAGTCGGCCTTTTCATTGTCTTCGGTAGCCAAACACATAGATGCCCATATTAGATGCACTTCATTGCGCCTTCCCAGCTTATTTAAAGTATCAAGACGCAATGTCACAAGCCTATAATAAATAATTTTCCCTACATGCAATACGGAGAATTTCGTTTAGAAATTCTTAACATTGCGCAATATGTTGTGCTGACAACTTTACAACAGTATTAAATCGGGCTACTCTCATTCCGATATCCTTTTGCTCGGATGAAAAAGAAAACATATCGTGGCGGAATGTATGCTTCTTCAATAACTTAAACTGCGCAAAATAAAATTTACTTAAAGTTATATTACTATGTTTAATAATTTGGTCTAATTATTGATAATACGCGGCGTAGGGTACAACCAACAATGCTATTTAAAAAAGAAGTGATTAAATATTTTGTATCTAATTCCACATAACCCTAAGCGAATTTTATTCGCGTTCAAACATGCAAATTCCAAAATACTCGATAAGTCGCGCAAACGGAATTTTTAAAATTGCTTTGATGTTTTGTTAGACTGCATTTTATAGATGCATTTAAAAAAAAAAAATTTATTATCTGCGATAAGAGACATTGTTTCTTTTACATTTCGCACAGATTATTCTTTACAGATATACAAACATTAGGTATTTGCATGTGTTTGGTGTATTTTTCCACTTGAAAAAGCATTTATTGAGAAAAATTGATATAATTAATCAAAAAATTTTTCATCATTCTCTACAACTTTTTCCCATCTTTCTGGGCCGCGATCCAATTGTCGACTTATATTCGCACTAAAACATTTCAAAATCAAGTGCCAGCTAAGCCATGTTGCATCGGTAATTAAGAAGGCGCTAAAGGGTAATCGGAAAGCGTTATGTTTGTTGACTTTGCATCTACAGCAGTAAAAGTGTCATTCGGTTTTATTAGCTCGTAATGAATTACACTTTGCTGATCCCAGAATGTCCACAGCAAACTTTGTGGTCATGAATATTCCGCTTCATTGTCGGCATGGATCGCTCTGCTGGACAAGTCCATGACTCACTCATCGTTTAGCCAACTTTATTGGGAGAATGAAACAAACAACCTTCGTTCAATGTCAAACGATAAGATCTCGCTTGCCCTGCAACCGCACCCTGAAAGCCGCTTGAAGTATATAAATTCTAATTGAGGTGTGTCCCTATGTTCACCATTCGATTACGGCCGTAATCCAACTGCGGGAAGGCCTGTCTGCCTATAAGAACGCGTCCCAACAAATTTGGTTTCCAGTAAATCTGTTCATTAATCCAGTGTGTGCTATGTTGAGCATGTGTACTACTAAATTTTTTCTAAGCGGCTTAGTGCAGCTTTGCATATTAGCGAAGTCTTTTAATGAAAGATGATTCCCAAGGCAAAGTTATGGTGGAAAAAACTCTTTCCCCCGCACGTTCTAGGGGCCGGATAAGAAAATTACATCGCACATCAGTTTGTTTCGCTTTAATCCTCACATCAACTCAATCTTGACTTTAAAAACAATATCTAATCAATGATATTGGAACGGATTTTGGTCTCGCATGCTTACACATATTCATATTCTCTTCGTTCAGTAAGCATGTGAGGTGTCTACTACTAAATTACGATCTTTGAAAAGTTGAAATGACGAAAGCAGCATGGACTTCGAACTGCCACCGGCTAATATCAAGGCACCAAACGCAAAAACAGGCAGAAGCCTTAAAAGGTACTTTAATACTATAAAAATGAAGTAATTAAAAAAATTAAATAATTTCAAAATCCGCCTGAGTGGCCGAGTAGGCAAGAGTCTCGACTAGCAATTCAATGGTCGTGGGTTCAAACCTCAAGTGCCGGTAGAGTTTTTGAATAATAATAATAGTAATAATAATAATAAAAATGAAAATAAAAGCTGAAAGCCTTTAATGCTAGTGCTTTTTAGTGCTTCTTAGAATTTATTCTCTGGCTAAAATTTATATGATCATAATAATAAATAATTTCAAATAATACGCTTATAAAGAGACATTGTTTTACGCGCAAGCGATTTGTCTACCATGCATTCATTGTTTGTGAAAATTTAATTATCTCAGGCACTCGACTTCAGAATCGCAAAAATGTATACATTTGAAAATGTTTTTTCGAAAAGTAAATCTACGCGTCTCAAGTGTATCGTTGCGTTTGAGTTAAACTTTGTAAAACATTTTCTATGCCCTGTCAGCATCAGCGGAGCGTTGTCACCTAAATAATATAAATCGTAGTCGCACTATAATGAGCGCGTTATGCGTTATGAAGTTGGTCTAATTAATTATGCGAATTTCAAGCATACCGTAAAAAGCTGAACTTCACAGTCCAAATATACATAATCTCTTTCTGTTTGCCGTCATTTGTTTTAAAAAGAAAATAATAAAAGTTTTTTAATAAGAATAACCAGTTTCTTGTGCTGGCTACTTTTAAAATGTAAGCCAAAAATGTTGTTAAAATGTAAGATGAATTAAATCTATTTTCTATGATCATAATAACTTATAATCGCCTTAAAAGTAGTAAAATGGTAAACATTTTTGGTCAACCATGCATTAAAAAGATCTTAAACAAAATCAATTACGTAAACAAAAAAAAAAAAAAACACACATAAATAATAAATTATTAGTAATCTTTAAAGTAAACACAATCTTATGAATTTTGAATGTCCGTCAGCTCAAGCAAAAAAAAATAAAAAAAACAATGCATCGATAAGCAAGTGAAGGGAACGAACCCAGGAATTCGTATAACGGACGATCCGACAGCAGGCCCAGACCTATTACTTCTTCAAAATATTAATAATAAAGGACAAGAGCTGTCACTTATGAATAACATATCATCTCTCGAAACGAATGTTTATGACTAGCAATGGCAGTCCCGAAGAAATGGGAATATATGTTGGACGAAACAATCCTTTACATTGGTCCTCCACCTAAAGTATAAGTGTGGTCTATGGTAGTAGTATTTGCTCATCACCAAGGAGAGAGATCTTATTCGACTAATTTGTTTTGACTTTGAATGAGAGGGGACAAATTACGCAACTTCTGGCTGATAGGGACTAAAAGGCAAGCGGACAGTTACTTATATCTCCTCTTGTACTGACCCCGGACGTGGTCGGACATGTCGATACCCATTCTAAACAGTGCCATAGACCGCTCAGCCAAACTAAGAGAAAATAACATTGATAATAGGACCAAACGAAAGAGAAACTGCAATAGTGTGGCTTGTAAGAGTAGTAAGCTTGTAAAAGAATAACATCATAGAACTGGAAATTAAAAGAGACTGAATTCATGAAAAAAATCGTACATATCTACTAAAATGTAACTATAATGAACTGGGAGCTAATACCTCCAATTTTTTTCCTTACAATTGAAAAATGACTCTCTCTAGCTTTTAGTGGTAAAATAGCATCGAATTAGTTTGGCAAATATATGGAATATTGTGTAAGACAGACTGGCGAGATTATTTCTGATGCTGACATTGTCCACTGGCACTGAAACATTTCGACCAGCAGGAAAAATCGGGGGGAACTCCGAAATAATCTGTTGTTCTAAAATCTGAGCCAGAGTCAGTCGTTTTCTTTCAGGTTTATTTTAGGTTAAGAGAACATAGCCGTGGGAAATGCCACGATAAGATGTTCGGCTTGCTTTTGCCAGGTAAAATATATTCCCATTCAGACTTCCGAAGCATAATGACCTATAAAATACGTTTTCAAGGAGCTTCTACGAAAACACAATTTTTTGAAGTAATGGAATTACAATCCAATGAAATAATGAGTAATAGTCGAATTGTTGCGCACATCAAAGAAGCAGCATTACAGCACAATAAGAAATTTGTGCACTACACACAGTTAAACGAATGGGCGGCGCTGTGTTCTTTATGCAGAGTCTATTGAAAGCAAACGAAGTATTTGTGGCGACTGTTGACGACGGCGCTAAAACGAGCCGTCTTACATGAAGGGTCTCCGCGAATTTCCTCTTTGCATATTAACTTAATTGAGTAATTGAGGAGCTATTTTGAGCATTTGAAATTTCCAGCAACAAATGGGCGAATAAAAAGACTAAGAAGATTAGAATGACATATGACGTCTCTGGAGAATACATCTGAGAACAATTGCGTATACATTCTGAATATTATTAGCTTCATTAGCTTTTCGTACGTCAGTTTTTCGATAATGAGTGCAATCGCCTAAAATTATTTTAAAGATCGATGAGTAAAAATCAAATCACAACATGAAAATTTAAAAAACTAATAAGGTTTTGCAAAATATTTGTAACAAATTTAAGTCGTTATCCTCCTTAGATCGTAAGCTAAAGATGAAAATACACTTTTGCTGTTTTGGTTTACTTTCACAAATTTCTTGTTATTGTGAGCATTTCTCTGAGTGGGTGGCATGGCTTTTTAGCTTGGTCGACATAACTGTTTCGAAGATACCTAATTTCGACTTTAATCATCAATCTATGCGATTTTAGCAATTTTAGGGACAACTTCAGCTAAGGATCTTACATCGAGTCATTGGGTCTGTGAATTCGCAAAAGAAATCTGAATTTCACAAGTGAAATTACAAAATAAAAAGAAAGAAGTCATAATAAGTACCTTAACGAGTATAAAAGAAATGAAAAAACGTAAAACTAATAATGATCATGAAAGTCTAATAGGTAGAGTTAATCGATTTTCGTCTTTTTGCTAATTTATTTACTTTGTAACGATTCAATTAATTTTGCATAAAAGTCATACATTGGGCACATCGCTGCATGTAGTATGCATAACACAATAATATTGATTGAGTTGAAATAAGAAACAATTCTGTTATTAATAAATAAGCAACAAATTATTTAAAGTCATTTAAAAATTTATTAAAGCTGATATAAAATGAGAAAGTTCGACAAAACACCTGATGTCCTCATACGTATCGCATATGCAGACAATATTACTACTAAGGGGTGTTGAATGACATTATAACAACAACCTACAGATGAACATAGATGCGAGAAGCAAGAGAATGAAAAAAAGACCAGAGAATACAAAGTTTGATTTTCAACGAAATAATTGCATTTTTATTCCATCTTGTAAACGTTAAAATCAATTATCGAAGCATTTAATTGAATTTTCAATCAAAAAGTATAGAACTGAGCACTACACACAAATATATAAACATATGATCGCATATTAGTATGGATGTGTGTTCTTGAAAGCATACACGAGAAGAAATTCAATACAATAAGTGTTTATAAGAGCTGGTGTTTGCATGAGAGTCGGTCTGACACGATATCAGCCCTTGAAGTACCAGAGAACAAAGAATCACCAAAATCAACATCGCTAACCGACGCCATTTAAACAAACAACGATGTGTGTTTATATGTCTCTACAATCACAAGAAGCATGGCAAAGTTGAGAATTTAGCAGCCAAGTTAAGGAAAAAGCATAAATAAAAAAAAAACATTTAATGATTTTCTCGCTGCTTTAATTATTTTTTATTTCGTTCAATATTTACTTGAAAATAAACGCTAACCATTAAAACCTTAACGCTTGAAATTTCTTCCGGCTTTATTGGCACTCTCGTCGCTGTTGAATGGCCGCTCGTCGCGGATGGCAGGGTAATTTGAAGAAAAATATCAAATACGTTGACCAATGTTGAGGCTTTTCGTCGAAACAGATGCAAGCATTATTTCATTTGTATAACCGTTTATTAGGCCAAACGCTATTTAAGGGGTGCGGTTTACCGCTAGCAATGAGAAAAAGTAGTAGAAAAGTTAGCAAAAGGACATAAGTTATTTCTTTAATCTGCTTCTCGAATCCGCGCAACGACGGCATAGCATTAAATTGCTTTTGGACCGGAGTCTGACGTATGACGTACGATCAAATTTAAAGAAATTTTGATGTTTATTGTCTGTTGTTGTCGCCTATTTACTAAGCTTCTTCTTCAGTAAACAAAGTTTATGTTTATATCTCATAGACAATCCTGTTATTGTAACTGAGTACCCAATGGTAATATAATAGTTTTGTTTACTTGCTCTTTGGCATTACCACCACTTGTGGTGCAAGGGTATATTAAGTTTTTGTGGATGTATGCAACACTTAGAAGAATTTGAGGTAGCCACACCTTTCATTACACGGATCGAATCAGAATCACATTCTGTATCGATTTAAGCCTGATTGTTCGTCTTACGTTCAACCTGCCGGACGCAAGTTTTGGGATATTTCGATAGAAAGCCCAACGACGAACACTGTTGAAAATGATTCGGATCGGACCACTTTTTCTCCTCCACTTCATAGAAAGCTTTCCTTTGAAAAGTCGTTACATGAAAAACAGTGGGATGGTGACGGGTATTCATTGCCCCGTGGCCCACTGTAGTGTTTTTACTTGATTTTCACTGAATTCTTGAACAAATTTTCTTGTTTAAATAAAATGTGTTTTTTATGACAATTCAACAAAAAAAGAACAAATCAAAAAACCTTTTCTCCCCGGACCCTAACAATTAATATTTAATTAGATCCAAAAGAAGTCAGTATTTCAATATGTCACGGAAATATAATTGTGACCGATGATGACATCGTGAACAATGGCAAGCAAATCTTAATCTATTCTTCCATAAAAATAAATTTCAAATTTTCAATTTTTGTGTTTTCTTTTTTTTTTGTTGGATAAAAAAATTGTAAGAAATTTGTTTTTAAATTTTCAAAGAGATATTTACGAAGATAAGTAAGAAACGTAGTAAAGAAGAAGAATGAAGAAAACCATTAAAATCACCATTAAACTTGAATTTATATGCAAATCTGATGAAAATTAAAAATTCGGGCAATCAAAGCAACTTTTTAAAAACATTATCGCCAACACAATCGAAGAGGAAACAGAAACCATATGTTTTAGGAGAAGTTTTTTAGAATCACATCCTGGTTGTAAAATACTCGTATAGACGATATAACATTTTTTTTGTTTTTGGCAAAAAATAATAAGCAGGCAAAAGAGAATACACCTCGACTTGTTTTTGCGCGAATTTGAATATTACCAAGCATGCAAACAAGATGGCCTTGATTGCCAACGTCGTTACAGACATATTTTCTTTTTGACATCTGAACGAGCTTTAACACCGCGCTGCAATACATACAGTTTCATGCAATAGCATATTTTGTAATAGCGTGACATATGTCAAGTTTTGTGGCAAAAATAAGAGCACTCGTCCGCAGCACTCTTTCTTTCCGGAACGGAGCAGAAGAAAAACTTCTGTGAATCGTATCGTTACTGAACATGAAAAGTGGATCTATTTTGAAAACTTCAACTGCAAGGATTCGTAGATGCATCCAAACATATGTACCGCTTATTGTTAAACAACATGGAGAATATCAAGAAAAGCAACTCGAGATCCCTTTTTTACCTGCCATCCGTCCATCCATCGACGTTTAAAAACCGGTTCACAAAGCGTTGAACGCACCCTATTGGGAAAAGCTACCCCATCCGGCTAATACTCCAGATGTTAATCCTTCCGATTATCACTTGTTTGCATTGACGATCGCGCTCTTATCAAGCAAGACTTTGGTTCGTAAGCAAATGCGAAAAATACGACTGGAGAAATGGTTCGAGGCAAAAAGGAAAAGATTTTTAAAGCCGTGGCACCTACCGCTCGTCAGGCAGTTAGAAAAACTGACAGCTAGTTATGGGCACTACTGCGAATTAAATGTTTGTTATCATTTCTTTACAATAAACGTGCGTTTTCTATGCTAAAATGTCATATTTATTAATATCACATTTACCTACTTGGTAATTTATTATCTCACTTGATGTTCATTTACTTTCTGGAACTAATTTAAAATCTAATCCGGGGAAAAAATGTAATTGGAAAAGTTTTAAAGGGTGTTAGCAGAAAAAACTAAAATCACATGGATCTTCAAGAATAAAAGGGAATGCCGTGATTAAGTAACGGTAAGCGGTGATGTTTGCAGCCATTCCATTGTCTGCCTTTTCATTCGCATTATTTATATGACCCAAAATAATTTTATGATCTTCTTGATGTGAAGTCACTCTATACTAAATATTTATGAAGCGCAATCGTACATATTTCGCAAATCGCAAATTTCCAATGATTGATGAATGATTTCCTAGGCAAAATTGTGTATTGAAAACCACTGTGTGTATTGAAAACCTCGTTTACAACGTTTCTTACAAGTAATAACACAATTAAAAAACGATCAATTGTTTTCGCTCTCTATCTTTAACCACATTTCCTTTTGCTTTACAATCTAAGCAGTGCAGGTCTATAAGCCACAGTTTTACGCAAGATTTGAGCTGTTCGTGAAACACTAATTTTTTCCATGATATTAGTTAAAAGTGCGACGTCAAAACCTTAAATCTTTTGGAAATAGTAAGTACTTTTTGCAAAATGAAATCTGACGTAACCACTCCACGGAAAGCACTTGTAGAAAAGAGTTTCCTTTACACATATAATGAGACGATATTTGTCGCAGACTTAGTAAAATGCTTTCTCCATTGAATTTAAGAAAGCGTTGCTCATCTGTTCCCAGTAAAGAATTAAATACTTTTACATTAACCACGGCCTGATTGCAAATAATGGACTTTGCTTTAAGTCCTAAAAGTTTTTGTATTCCTAGAGCTCTGAGTTTATAATTTAAACAACGGATAATAAGTAAAAACGAATTTAAAGCTATTATGGTTATACTTCGCGTCATAAAAAACAAATATATTGAAGCGATGTTTAGGAAACTGTTTGCCAAGGGCTACATATCGAGCAATCAGACCTCCTGAACGTGACTGAATATATTTTGACATTATCTGGTAATTGATTAATAATTGGCGGTGTCTTAAAGGCGACGCTTCTATCTATTCCTGCATTAACTTTACTTTCTTGATGTTATCGACACCACAATACCCAGCATCGATGACCAGAAAGAGCATAAGTTCAAATCACTATCAGACAACCGTCCAACCCATAAAAAAAGTTGGAAGCTGCTGAAACACCTGCCCTAAATTCAAAAAATGAAATGCTAAAGAAAAAAGCATAAACGTTGACGATGTAGAAACGCAGCCTAGTACATATTTCACCTTAATAAATGTAGCCTCCTTTTTAGGAATCTACATACGTTAGAAGTATATATGGCACACAATTGCAATTTTACGCACATAGTAATTTTAGGTAAATGAATGAAATGAATTTTTGTACCAAAAAATAGAAACGTTTGATTCCTGCCAGCGCACTTCCTTCAACTGATATTCTGCCCTGAGGTAGTAAGAATACAAATCTCATCAGAAATCGAACAATAATTTTGAGGATGAGGGGTGAATTCATTTTGTCAAAACGTTTGCAACACCCAGAAGGAAGACGCTCGAAAGATCCCACAAAGCATATACATTATTTATAACTATCGAAACTGAACCGATCTAGACAGGTTTGTCAGTCCAATTATCCACCTGTCTGTTAAGAAAAAGATACCTACTTCCGACACACGCTATGAATTTGCAATTTTACTTTTTAAAAATAGAAAAGCCGCCCACGCCCAGCCAACATTATAAGGTATGAAAATTTGACGTTAGAAAGGCATAAAAGATTCGACTTGTTTTCTTTTCTGGATACTAAAAGGGATTGCAGATCCCCCAATTATCTGTAAATCCAGCAATTATCTGTATTGATTATAAGATTGTAGAGGAAAATTAATCCAAAAACTTCTGTCTGGCTACTGCTTCTGAAACTTAATATCATTGTACGGAAAAAAACGTACTTGGTTGCCAAAATAACGGTACTCTTGTTTAGTGTGTCAAAATAAGAGAGAACAATTAACTTCCTTCCTATATATCCTTTTGGTTTACCTAACTCTTTACTAGCGGTAGCCATACTTGCAACCATAAAGGCAGCCAATACACAAAAAGCAAACGAAATGAAATAAGTAATAACCATAAAAAGCAGAGATTAAATTAAAACTTTCCCTCTGTTTCAATGTATGAAAATTCATAGGGCTTACCGTGAAGGACATTTCACGGACATTGAGTTAAATAGCGAGTAAAATCGTTATGGTAAAACACATATGGAGGGTGAATAAAGTAATGAAATACACTGAGTAAAGAGTAATGAAAGCTTTCATAAATGAAATATAAAAAATATTGCAAAATCTGAGTACAATGGGGAGCTTACATATAGAAATTATAGAAAAACAATAGGAACTAAATAATAAAATATTATTATTCCGTTCTCTGCTTTTAAGTAAATAACAAAACAAAACTTTGAAAGTAGTAAAAAAATTATATTCCACATCACTGGTAACGATCACCTCATACAATCGCAAAATATCCTGTTAAACGTGGAACACTTAATTAGTTGCAACTAAACATTTATACCATATTTTAAACCGATATTTCTTACATGATATTATGGACATCACATATCGTATTATGAACAGATGCATTATTTTTTTTTTGACTTAAGTCTTGGAATATATCCCATCCAGAGTAATTGTTGTGACTTCCGGCGTTCCTCATGGCAGTCATCTTGGACCTTCCGGAGTGCATTCACCGTTCTCGAGTTTTAATGTTTGCAAACGACATTAAACTGCTGTTAAAGGAAGCATAGATGTGCCGAAGCTCTCACCTCCTCGTGGTGATCCCTGGAAACGGTCTTAATCGGCGAAGAAAAGTTTAAGAGTTGGACTATCTATAACTTGGCGAGAAGTTTTCTAAAAGATAGCTTAGGGGTACACTGGAAGAAGCACTCTTTTCTTATGGACTAATGCTAGGAAGGAAATACTAACCAAACCAGCTAGTAATTGGTTACGTAAAATGCGTTGATGTAGTAATAGTCGAGAGCATGGTGTCCGCCAGCCATATCAGTTGTAGCACCCGGTACTAATATATCTTGAGGAAACGTAGTCCGGTGTTGGCTAGCCGGGATTATATGGTTAATCCGAAAGCAAGAGTGACTATGTCGCATAAGTGAGGCTAAAGGCTTTATAGTCTAACTTTAAGTTCGATGGGGGTAAGGGGCCCACTCACTATGTCAGATGTACCTGCGGGTAGAGGTGACAGCATTAGTTTACTGCAGACTGGTGCTTGCCAAGATCCATCCACATACATGTGGAAACAGCGGTGAAAGCTTGTATGCCCAGTCCCCAGTGGGGACGCAGCAATTAACCAACGTGTGAGTCCTGACTGCTGGATACAGCCCTTCGGGGGTATCGTGGTGGTTGTGGTTTCTATCATTCCAAAAGCGGATAATTAGAGGCAATGATAGGACTCAACCCTCCCCGGAGCGGATTTATTCAGGCATACACAATAAACATATCTCTTTTCTCCAGTGTAGCTTAGGCCCGTAGCTTATAGGCATTGTCTAACACTTTAGAGGGCGCCGACTAACCCGTATGTCATCGGGCACCGTGGGGTTAAACCGACAAGGTAGTGTACCCACGTCAAAACAAAAACAAAGACAATCTGTCTCTCTCTTTTGAGTCAATATGTGATACTAAACATTTTCAATCTGATCTTGCGAACCTGTGTTGGTGGTGTGTAATCAATGGTATGGTGCTGACTTCAAAGATATGTAAGAAGACGTCTTTTACAATGTGTAATGCGATGTTCTATGATTATCGTATTGATTATCACATCTTGGACAATGTTTGCAATTAGAAAGACTTAGGTGTTGTTTTTCATTCAAAACTCAAGTTTGATAGTCATACAGAAGTTCAGTTAATAACGCTAGATCCCTTTAGGGCTATAAAAAGATGGTGTAAGGAAAGCAAAGACCCATACGTTATCAAGTGCTTGTACACATCGTTAGTTAGATCAACTCTTAAATCCCCGTCGGTAGCTTAGGTTCTTCAGTCAGTTAGTTTGATCTTAACGAGACATCTTGATATTTGCTCTGCGAGATTTGGGAGGCGATCTTGCCCTACCTCTTCCACCATATAATAGTAGACAGAAGATGAAACGGTGACGCTCATTTCCCGAGTTTATTAGAACTTATTGATATTCACATCCCCAGTAGGGTTTCAAGACTTTTTGTGCTCTTGCAGCTACCACAGTGTCGTACCAGTTATGAGTTGTTTAATCTGTTTCAGGTAATCCGGAAAACGTTCAACGATCATTACCACTCACCCTTTGGTCCGTTAATACGTTTAAAAGCATTTTTTGAGTCTTCCGCAAATAAAAGTAAATTGAGTCAAAATGCTCCCTTGTATTTAATTTTTTCTCATTTGTTACTCTTAATAATGTATAAATAAGCCCATGTTCATTCATCATTACATATCCTAATATCCTAATTTAGCGCTTGGATGAATTTTGGTGTATATTATATGTTGATCTCATCTTTATTTTTATTTATTTTTTCTTCTTCATGCTACATTTGAAGTTATTTTTTAGCATACGTTCGGCTAATAACTTGTTTTGGAGCGCAATTTAATTAAGTAAATAAATAAATAAATAAATATACGTAGAGGCGTGAAGAGCTTACTTACTTTAGAGCTAGCTGCAGGCGCGTCGTTCTCATTCGTCAATTTTATCCTTTGCATTTAATTAACATTGTGTGCGTTATGCTTTATATTTCTATTTCACGGTTTCCACAAACGGGCGACAAACAGATTGACAGTTCTAAGCCGACTTCAAGCCTTATGCTGATCGAGAAAGTAAACATACTTTATAAAGAACACTAGAGGCATTGCTAATCTACGCCTTTTGACTAATTTGTTTGTATCATTAGTAACTAAATGATCATTCCCGGCAATTTAATATGCTGTATCTTGTTGCCAGCGCAGCTTCTCCAGTGGACAGCCAACTTTAAGCAACTTATTGGAATTGAGGTGTAGTATACGTTTTCCTTCTTCTCAACCTTCCTGGTTTGTCAGCAAGCATGGTCTCTTGCTTTAAGTCTTACCTTAACTGTTGATGTTGAAGTGTTTTGCTTAAGTCAAATTCTTCTCAGGACATTTCCGCCCTGCCCTCCCCAACGAAGCCGCTTAGATCCCGTTTTATTGTAATGAGCTTCTTACTTGCGTTCGTAACGCAAAAGTTCTGATCTACGCCGATGGTGTCAAAGTGTTTTATTCATTAGATTTCATTGCAGAAGTAGGCCTTTGCAAACAGATCTGAATATGATAGCCGCTTGGTACTCGACCAGTGGTATTTTACCCGCTTATTATTACATTGGTGAATTCGTTCTTGATAACATGTCGACTTTGAAAGACCTAGGTGTTATCTACGATTCGCGACATATGGAAACAATGATGAAAAAAGCTACATAGCTTTTAGGTTTCCCGAAGAAGTTGTGTAAGAAATTCGACGATCTTTACTTAACTGAACGATAAATTGGAGATGCTGTACTACAACAATTGCAACGACGTTTCAAAGACGAGAGAGAGTAGGTGTCTTAGCGAACTCATCAATTAATCGAGTTTCGAGTAAAGGCACTGTCCGATTAGTACCTTGTGTTTTTATTTACATTGCTCTTAGCTTAACGTCGCTAACAGAACTTTTAAACTAATTCGACATTTTACATAAATACTTTCTCGTAAATAGACACCTTTGCAAAATGGTATGCACGTAAATAACATAAAAAAGAAAAAGGACTTAGAGTATACGCGTAGGGTGTCTAAGATGCATCCAATTCAGGAGACTAATATTTTCTTTCGGTTATGAAGACAAAATGTTTGCGTTTCCTAAACGATTTTAATTGTTATTAATTTCAAATCATCATAAATATGAACGATTTGAACAACTGTAGTTCAGTTTCATGGCAAACAAAGTCAATTACAAAAGTTATCATTGCCTTCATTTCCTTAGCAGACAGTTATGCTTCTTTCATAATTTATGAACATTTTATTGAAGAAAGAAGAAAAAAACGTAATTAATCTACACTTGCGAGCACACACAATTAAATGCGATAATATTTTCTGCACTTATTTACATTATTTCCTTTTTCGTTCTCACTCTCTCTCTCTCACTTTTCACTTAATTATATTCATATGTAATTTTTACTTCATCAACAATTATTTCGCATTAATTGAAAACAAAAAAAAAGAAGAGGAAGAAAAAGCAACTTTTAATTAGCTTAAAGGAAAAGTTTTTCAATTAACTACACCTGCCAACTGTTTATTCTATTTTTCAAAATATTTAACTGAAAAATAAACGTATGTACAGAAATTTCTGTAGGGTACTCCCTCGCACAAGCTCTGACTCAAACGACATTATTATTTTGCATTGTTTATTGCTAAGCGAAAGAAAAGAAACTCGTACGAACGCATGCAATACTTTTACTTATATTTTTATGTAAGCATGGGTTGGCTTTATGCTCGATGCCTTTCCTGTGCCTTAAGTGTAAAGATTAAAATTGTGAACCAAATGGTCTCACCATCTTCTCTTCCTCCATCTCTATGCTGCTTTTCTCACTTTTCTCCATCTTCACTACTTTGTTATATTAATTCGAAAGGTGTTAGTTGTTGGTAATTTTCTAATGTTTGTATTTGTCCATGCCTTCCCAAGCGTGTGCCTGCAAAATTCTTTAGCCGTGACTAAAGAGCTGAAGCATTTTCTTTTTCAACTGAAAACAGCTTTCATTTGTATTTGGCAATGAAATTGTTGCACTAATATGCACGCACGCACGTACGCCTCAATGCTTTCAGCATCACAACAAAGACTACAAATAAAGTTTGTGCCATGCGTTTCCACGACAAACATCCATAGCAACAACGACTTGGATTTCTTAATATCCACAATTAGTTATATTTTCAATAACTAATCTGAGAAATTTCGTAATCTTGTGATACGTCATTCCAGAAACATGGACGCTAGCACGATTTACTCTGGTTTCTTTCTCTTTCCTCACTTTACTGAGTTAAGTCAACCTTATAACTATCATTATTATTATTATTCTATTATTATTGCATTATTTTATTCTTACTATAGAGTCCCTACATTCCTCAGGGCTCTGGAAGTCGTCCGTTCCCGCGTCTAACACACCAAGAGTCAGTTGGTTTATAATTTGGAATCTTAATGCTTCTATTATGTAGCAACTGATTGCTCAGTCAGTTATGACTGTCTGTCTGTCTTGGTAGCTTTCTCCGGCGCTGGCTGATATTTGCAATATGCGACTTGCGATATTTGTATATTGTGCTTGTCCGCCAATGCTTGATGGACTATTTTGCATACTTGGTTGTTCCTGTTCAGAAATTCCGTATTGGTTAGTGTTGAATATGATCTACTGTCTCTATGCCACTTGTGCATTTTCGGCATAAGTCTTCTCCCATTTCTTGTCTTCTTTTTCTTATTATTGTCATTACTATTATTAGTACCGTTATAATATTTGTTGTTATTGTTATATTATTATTAAAATTTAGCATTTATAAGACAAATAAATTTGTTATGTTCTCATACAGTAGTCCAGAAAAGCAGCTGCCAGCACTACTTCGCTAAATGTAATTCTCTCTTCAAGTTACTTAATTTTTGAGCATTTAAGCCAGGAAGAGTTAAGAAGTATTTGAGGTTGTATCTAGATATTATAATAAATAAATGCTTGGATAAATAAAAGGCGAGCACCGGAAGCTAAGAATATCGGTTCGATTAGCTAAATAAATAAATGAAAATAATGCCAAATGAAACTGAAATGAGGCAACGCTTTGGCTTGACTCTGAAGAGAAGTGATTGTTATGAATGATTGAGAGGTTGTACGAAAGTACTAATAGCATTACGCTGTTTGTTGCAATGTGATAGTTTATAGTCTTCACCTCGTCACGCAATCAAACCTTGAATCATTTTTATTTTTACAATGTTAAGGTTCATGTACGGTATCATTAACATCAACCAGAGCAAGAAGATAGCGATGGCAAACTGTGTAACGAATTCTAGAGATATGCCATTTACATAAAATATTTGGAGCCCAGAGACGGCTTTAACGCATGTAAAATGAACCATAAAAGCTGTGCGTCAGACACTTTACTAAAAATGCAAGGAAGATATGAGAAAAGCTATGAAGGAAATTTATTGAAATAGATGGAACTTACTTTCATTTACTTTTCCCTTGAACAGAATGCTCATTCATAAGTGATGAGATATGTGCATATATGATTTCATGATACAAAATTGCAGTTTATTAAAGACTTTTCTTGCGTCAACATGAGCTCGTGCTTGACAACGTGACAAAATTGCTTATCAAAAGCGAAGAAAAGGAAAATTTTTCATTGGAAAGTTTTATAGCTATTTTCACGTTCGCATAAGGCGCAAAACAAAAAAAACACAAGCGTAATATAAGATAAGATTTTTAACGTAGCATCTTAAGTTACACTATATATAGTACACATATTACAATAATTGCGGAAAGACATAACAAAATTAATTTTGAAAATAATTTTTAAATCTTATAATGCAATGGAAAGTAAGTTTGTTTAAAAAATAAAAAAAAGTGCAAAAATGAACAAACAATGCTATTGCACAATAGTGAGCAAATGCCACACAAGGGTGGGAAGCATGCAGTCGCTTCGTTTGGCATATGCTTGCTTGAATGTTATAAGAGAAAAAGAGGAGAAATATTCCTTTTTGTCTGCCCATGTTTATGTATATATATATATATACATTTATGTAAAATGGTGTAGGCTTGTGGTTGACATAAATTTCTTATAAAACATATTTGTTTATACCACATAAAAACAAACATATCTTAACCAGTGTGCCTCGTCCTTTTTTTTTTTTTTTGAAGTAACGACATTTTCTTAGTTGATGTTCACATGCAAGCCAAAGGCTATTTATTAATGCATTTTCATTTCGTATTCAGCTTTTTAATTTTTTTCTTTTCCCCCATTTTTCTTTTCCTTACTCTTCCATTTTGCCTTTTGCCTTCGATGCTTTGTCGTTTTACAATTAGCTGCAACAATGACAACCGCAATGGGGTCATATTGTAAATGGAATCGAAAATTGCTTATATGCTTATATACATATATATATATATATATATATATATATATATGCCCAGTCATAAGAGATTGCATAAATATTCTATGGCTGAATTGTATACAAAAGTATATTGCTTCCTATAAAGAATAAAACTGAAGGTGAGCCAATAATTTTTACCGTTCGGAAAGTTTATAACCAACACCAATATGATAATAATATATATGCAAAGAATTTCAAGGAAAATTTTCCAATCTTTCCTCATAACATCTCTCTCCAAGAAAATAAGATTTCGAAAAACTACGTTTTCAGAAAACCATGACTGTCTTTAGCGTAGAGTAATAATTTGTCTTTCAGTTCAGGCTATTCACAGGAGGTTTAAAGACTTCAACGTAGAGTAACTCAGGTATTGCACCAACTATACATAAATATATTCTTGTTCCTGGGTTTAATTTGTTGTTATTGTGGTTGTTGTCTTTTATTTTATCTTCTTAATGCCTACCTCAGGCTGGCCTTATAACGAGGCAAAGAAAAGAAAAACAAATGTGGTTAAGATGAAGAAATGTTTATGCACGTATGTATGTATAAAATAGAGTAAAAGAAAATCGAATGAACAAAAAGAAAATTAAAGTGAGAAACGAAAAGAAGACGTATGGAAAACCACAACAAAAAATAGGAAATTGTATTTTGGCAGTGTGCTGGCTGTTAAGGGTTAACCAATATATTCACATATGTCCTTACATAGTAAGCTTATTTAATATATGTACAAATTAAAGGGAATATATGCACATACCTATATACACACACATACATATATACACACATATATGGATGCTTGAGTTTTCAATAAATTTCGATTTGCCCTTGCACCCATGCATATGGATGTTTCTCTGCATAATGACGTTGATGATGATGTAGTTGTTTCACACACAGAGCATATACAGCCCTTGTAGCAAATTGAAGGCTTTGTTGTCTACAGAGTCTATACATATCCTACGTACGTACGTACATATGTATGCAAATGCAATCTCTAACATATGAATGACTTGCTTAAATGAATAATGAGGTAATATAAAGTCTTTTACTTACATATAAATATATGCTATAGACTGCAGTGAAGCCAGGACGGGTTAACAAGAAAACGTAGTTAAATGACTTCATTTATTGTGTGTTTCAAATTCTATTAAAGGGAAATAATTTATTGCTATTGTTAAGCGAATGAAAGGGAAGAAAAAGAAGTCTCTAAGGCTTTCCTAACGTATAGAGTCAGAAGGCCATCTTAAGACAGTTGATAACCCTCTGCACCCTAAGAAAATCCTCATTGAAAAGGAAAACGTTATTGAAGCTTTCTTTTTTTTTCACAAAAAATTAATACAATGAAGCGGAGAGAATATGAGTACATACTTAGTTTATGCTTTATAACATTTCCTACGCTATGGTTGATTATTTACGTTTAATGCTTCTTATGATTGATTATTGTAACGTGGCTTTCAATCTTAGAACTGCGAAATTACGGGAATTATATTTTTACTATTGCTTCGCATAAAAGAGGAATTTTCTCTACCATTTTACCATTTCACCACAGATATCTGGAAGTTTCTTTTCCTATTAACATAGCGCACGTAAGCTAATCGGATTTTTTTTTTGCTAAGTCAATCAATGTTTTTATATTTTAAACACCCAGCTACATACCATATCTATGAATATATACATAGGTGATTATAAAAATAGATTGTTTATTAATGCAAAATATAATTTTTATAATTAATAAAAATAATAATAATATTAATAAAAAAAAAAAAAAAAATAAATAAATAAATAAAAGCCGAAAGCCTTAGATGCTAGTGCTTTAAGACTTTAGTCTTAGAATTTATTCTCTGGCTAAATTTATATAATAATAATAATAATAATATAATTTTTTCTTCTCAAATTTCTCAAATTAAATACATTTAGTAAATGTGTTGTTCATAAAGAATACATGATGTATGTACTTTTCGACAGATAATTCCAACATTGCACAGATCTACTATACTCCCTACGGTTGGTAGAAAATAACAACATTAAATAAAGAACAAGTGAAAAGACTATAGTGGGACATGACGAGTCATTAATTAATAATTTAACGAAATTAATAATATAATGACTTTTTAGAATAAGACCGTATATTGGAAGTGATCCGACCTATTAAACTATTTTCAATACATAATATACGACCCATATATAGACGAATAACATTCGTCTTTGAGACTCAAGGAACAGGCGAAATTGTAAGACCAAAGTCTCAGCTCGTAATTGAAAACTCTAAGACTTGGACACAGGTACTTAGAAAGAATATGTGAAAACGTTATAGTCGGGCTAGGCCGCTATTAAATACCCTACACCACATTGCTTAACACAATTCCTATGTTTGCCATAGAATATAAAAATTGTACACTGTTTTTATATGGAACTGTATATTAAAAATTAGATCTCTTTCGAAATGAAGGCCTACTTCCCGTCAGAGTGGTTGTGCTCAAAAGATTCAAAAATTTTCTTACCTATTGAAAATTCAGCATAGTTAATTTTTATATCATACTACCGTTACGGATCAATTTTCGTCATAAAATATGAAAGCTTCGACTTTTCTACTCCTAAAAACAAAAATTTTCGTGGAAATTCTAAAGGAGGGTATGATCCAAAAAATAGGCCGAGATGGTGCAGATTTGTTAAAGCCAATTTTTTTTATCTTAAATTACTATTGTGATGTGATCTACATCATGAAGCATTGGATATTAGACCTTTTTTCCACATGAACTTCAATTTTCGTTGTATGAGAGGGTTTTAAAAAATTGCCCCAGTCGGTCCATAGTTTTCATACCGTTTTAGAATGTCGAGATATTATTTCTTAGCCACTTTTGTCGGGCAAATTTGAAAATTGCAATTTTTCCATAGAACGACCTTTTCAAATAGAGCGGTCGAAGAGTTGGATGGCAACAAACCATTTTCACGAGCATTCGTCCTTGGGTGAAAACACACCAATGTACCAAATTTCATCAAAATATCTCAAAATTGCGAGCTATAGCTTGAACACAAATTGCCATGGACAGAAATCATCTTAGCACAATGTATATAACATAGAGACATATACCGCAGTGATCTAAATAAGACCCATTAAGCCAATTAACCTACAAAACCAGCCAATTAATCAACAAAAAAAAAAACAGTTTACGAAAAGTTCATAGTTGCTTTAATAAAGGTATATCCGATAGCCGTTCCAGAGCGAATATAACTTTCCTCTCTGCTTGTCTTACATCCCTCCTAGGCTTTAAAAATCTTTGATTAAATGTTTAACCGGTCAACTAACGAATTCAATTTTAAAAGCCCTTTACACGGTGTATGACGAAAACCAAGACATGACATGCATACACCGCGAACACGATACAAATAGTTACATAATACAATTAGCGGAAAAATCAAAGTAAACTTCGTACAATTTCGTTTTTATTAGGTAAAAAACTAGTAAAAACATTGTGGTAGGACACGGGCCACCGTTAAAAACCGTACACCTCTTCGCCTAATACAGTTGGCCAGATAAAGATTTTGCTAAATAAGATTTTACGTGAGGTTTGGTTGAATTCAAATTAATTTCAATAGCATTCGTCTTTAGGCCAAACCATGTCGGTTTCCTAAATTTCATTAATATAAATCAAAAAATTGGACTTGTACGTTGAGACAAGCAAACAAGACGGACAGACAGGCTTAGATCGATTCAGAAAATGATTCTGAATCGATATGATAAAAGGTGGGTCTATCTTAAGCTGTTCTGCATGTTGCGTACGTCCGCCGTTAATATATCCTGCTCCACGCTAGTGTTGTGAGGTATAAAAGTGGGTCATAATTATTGTCTTTTTTTTTGTTAGTTACGCTCTGATATCTACGTACAAGTTGAATGGCAATTGTGTGAGCTGGAAACCAACGGTTTTATTTTCTCGATTTTTTTTTGACAAAAATATGAAATAATGAAAGTTTTCTCTATTGAAAAATATATCTCGTCAATTGCGTCTCCAATATGTCAAAGTTCGTAAAAGTTCAGAGTTTTGTAAAACCGAATTGGGTCTGAATTGTGTTTTTAAGGCCGCGAGTGTTTGCTAACTAGGAAACGGTGCTTCAGGAATTCATGATTGGTAGTAGATTCAAATTCGATGAATCGGTTTCAAATTTAAACATCACTTTAACACGTTTATTTTTTTTATCACGATGTGACCCTCCATCATCATTTGTGCGAATCTTCGACATAATTAAAATGTTTTTTTAGTTTAAATGAATTTATTTGTTCAGACATAGAATATTATACACAACCTACATATTTTGTGATTTCAAATTCCATTATAAAAGAAAGCAGTAGTCTTCAAGAGATAAGAAAAAACTTATTTTTTAAGGCAAGCTCTGAATAAACTTTGGTTCAGTTGATGGCTCGTAAAGATGTTATGAAACGTGATATCGCGCAACACTCAACGTTTCCCTCTTCCCAAATTTTGTTCTCTACTGGGTCATTACATTACGCGATTCTTTTCTAACTGAGTGACTGACTATAAGTCACATCGTGGTATAATAATACACATTCTGTGAAGAACGTTAACTTCGATATCACGACAAACTTCAAATTTACAAATATTTTTTTGTTTTATTATTAGTTGTTAACTTAAAGTAAAAAAATGTTCGGAAATGCGATAGGAAATAATCAAACGTAAGTTCAAAGTTCGCAAGTGACCCACAGTAAGGCACTGCGTGGTCCGACCAGAATTAATAAGCAACTAAAGCGGTATATTTTGCGGTTTAAAAGAGACGTTTAATATTCAAGTTTCTACACACAAACATAGCTTTTAGTTTAAGTTTTTTTCGCTGGAGACGCATATATATATATAAACACTATTGAGTTGATATGTAAATCATAATTATTCCCATAGTTAGTTGTTGCGAGTACAACTTTATAACTATAAGTTTAATTAAAAACAAAAACTTGACAAAGCCATTGCACTTGTAACAGATTGAGAGATATTATGCCTAAGTCTGAAACTACACTGTTATCTTTATTACGTTGTGTGTTATGTGTATTTAACACTAATCAACAAAAATTAATTTTGCCTTTGTGTCTCCGATTTATTGCATTTTCGGTGGTTGTAAAAGGTATTAATTATTTTTCCTTAATGAATAAATATATTTTTATTAAAACTAATGCATATACATACGCTTTTTAATTAGTGCCAATTGTTTCAATTGTCTTCATTAAAAGCTTCTATAAACACGACTTTTCCATTTTATTAAATGCTATTGCGCTCCACTAATCTAAACCAAACAAATAAAAAAACATTGTATATGTTCTTAGGCGAATATTTGATACCCATCACCTCAGACCAGTTCACTATAATGTAAAAATATTTTGCCAAATCCGGACGTGAGACGAGTTGATCAGTGAGATCATCGAACTGACCTCGCCATACGCGATTTGTAGTCGTAGCTAGAGGAAGATATCTATTACGAACTATAAGTTGTAATGTTGTTGCCATTGTGAACAGACATCATTCATTATGGAATGCCTGATTTGTGTCCAACACCTAGAAGTGTCCATCTCAAATTTCATCTTTTTGTCTCAAATTTTGTGATCGCAAGTGTTCAGTGAACAATCAGACAAATGCGAATGGATGGGCAGTAGGCATGGTCAAATTGATACTGCAATCTATACTAATGAAAAATGCCTTTACTTCATGGCGACTGTAACGCGCTTCTCCGGCCGCTGCAATCTAAATAATCGCAGCCTTTAGTGATGGTATGAAAATAAAAATAAATTTTTATTTCATTTCCCATTTTGTCTGGACTACAATCTTCTTTCTACATACTTCACTGAAAGTTATACACAATTTTTATTTTACTATAAAACGGACAAAGCAAAAATATGTACGCTAACGGGATGCATTTGTCAAATGGGCATTGAAAGAGTCGACGATAGTTTGTTATGAATATATGCTATGTATAAATAAAGTCTGCAATTAATATCATAAAAAATGCAAATAATATAAATTTATATATATATGTCTGCATCATTTCTGGTGGATTTCTGCGAATGTGTGCATTATTCAGAATGGCTTCATAAGCACAATTGGCGATCATAAATGATTTTGAATTAATTTTTTTTTACATTTTTTTAAATATATTTTTGTGTTCTTTCTGCGAATGGTTTTGGTCTAAGGTCGAGAAATCTTATTCTCTTCCAATCAGTTTACTTAGAAAGCGCCGTATTTTGAAAAAATCTTTGCGAAGTGGTATACGCTGTTTCACTTTACTGAAGGCGTACTTTTTTGTAAAGTGTGTTTAATGAAAACTGCTTTCAAAATAGAAAGAAAGACATAAGAAAGTGATCACAAAACGACTTGTGGTTAAAACTTTGATATCTACAATTTAACGGTTAGAGAATGCATATAAATATACATTGGCTGGAATGAGAGACTCTCGTTGATCAAGATGATTTGGAGCAGTGTAAAGAAAACCGTGAATGAGTCTCGAAGTGTCAATGTAAACGTTGAAATACAAAAACGTCTAAGGTAAATACCAACCCTTACATCAAGGACGCCGTTCAGAGAAGTTCAGTTTGCAAAATTCGATTACTTCGCTCGCATTATGTTGTGGCCCTTAAGCAGCCTGATATGCAAAGTTCATTCAGCGATGATGAGCGGTAATCCTCTAAAGAAAAGGCGTTCTTGAACGTACTGATAAAATAAATTCGAAATCTGAACTTCGCAATGTTGTGACATTCATGCCAAGCAAAGTGATGTTAGCGGTCGTAAAGTAACCGAAAAGTAGCCGTAATGCAAAGTGAGTTGTGTGTAGCAAAAAACAATACAGAATATTTTTCCAACTTGTCTTGTTCTGTGCTAAAATGGTAAACTTTGAAAATTTAGAACGAGGAGGGACACTCAACTATATAAATGATTCCATGCTAATCAAAAAATACAAATAACATGTAAGTAATTTGTATTCACTAATCCTAGTATTATTATTATTGTTGTGTGCGCATTCCGTGCCGCAGGTTAAAAGATGAAGCGTTATGTAGTGTTCGCCAAACACTTGGTGTACGATTCTTCAGATAGCTTCGCGTTCACATAGGATTTGATGGGACGTTTGGCTCATTTCTTGGCAGTATCTGCATTAATCGGTAAGATACCTGAGTTTCTCAGGCGATACCTAAGGGAATTATGGCGAAGGTCGCTCGTAGGTCCCTTCTTCTTAGTTCCAGTAGCTTATGTGCGGTATCGGAAGATTTTTTAAAGCTTTCGCTTGCCATTATTATGCACTTTGCCTCCACTGGCAATCCAACTTTTTCGATGTTCTTTGCGAAAGGCGAATCCAGGTAACTACTTTTTTTTATGTATAAATTGCACTAACGTAATATTAACGGTAGCGATTTTAGCTGGTGGCCATAGGATTGCCAGAATGCCAACTCAGTACACTCTCGTTTTTCGGTAGTGATTATAAAATGATGTGCCCACAAGTATCAAGAGAATCTATAGCTTTTATAGCTTAATTGTATACTTTGAACAATAAAATTAATTAGTATATCGGAAGGTAATCGTTGTCAAAGTATAAATTAAAAGTTTTGCAAAATTAACACGAAATTAAATTAAACTAAAAAACTTTAACCGCAAACACGCTTAACCACTACGAAACCAAAAAAAAAGTGTAAATAATTAAATCAATTGCTGATTTCAGCAAAGCACAAGAACAGAGGAAAAAGGCAATAACACACACACACAATAAATAAAAGTTATTAAGCGCTTTCATACAAATAATGTAAGCGAGTAACAAATATCACTGCACATACATATCAGACGAAAGATTGTAGGGCATAAATGAAACTCGATCTCTTCAAAGGTCAATATTTTTTTGATTACCTAGTACAACAGGGATTCGCACATATGGAACCATTGGAAAACACAATTTGGTGATTTTCAAAGATGTGTAAGAAAAACCATATTTATTTGCTGGTTTATGAGGTTCATCCAGGAGTTCATTATATTCACCCGAATCTATTTATAAACTCCCATAATGCAGCGAATGAAAATTGTAAGTTTTTATCAATCCTTGATCCTGAGTTTAGACAGACGTAACTTCATCGCGTATTCTTCTTCTTTGATTCAGTCTGCATCTACTTATGATTACGCATAACAAAAATGCTGTATGTGTTATTTATAACCGCATGATTCGTTTAATCTTTTAATACTTTCTTTAACCCGATGATATATGCGGAGTAGAGTAAATCTACAGGTTTAGCCTTCAGCATGTTTTGAATTTGATATCAGTGCTTCGCATTCGTTAATCTACAGAACTTCACTCTACTCAGGACTCAAATCATCGCTCGCGAAACTTTGAGCGTAACGCAGTTACTATACGACTGATGGTTTAACGTGGTACATTTATGTTGCGTCGGGGAGTGACTTACTCAGCTTTGAATAAAAAAGCAAGAATCAGGAAAAAAACTCCTCCGACATACCATTCTGAGTGGTTTTCTCAACCTGGCTGCATTATTTACGCCTAGCATAAGAGGCAGTCCAAGCTATACTTACCGAAATTTAAGCTGTGGCATATAAATCAAGTAAATCCGAGCATAACTTGCTTGTTGTAATAAGACAAAATATTAATTAAATTCTTTTTAGAAATTAAAAAAGTTTAACTTTCCTAACGGATTTTTTCCGCGGCTTTTTTTCTATCTCGCTTTTTTTTCTTTCTTAATTTATAGCCTAACCCTATGCTGCGAAGGTTATTGAAATGTATAGAATACATGGAATGGCAAGACTTCCAACTTATCTCTCACATTCTGCGATTAGTACAGTAATTCTTTGATATAATTGTAAAATACAAATAAAGAAATCTTAAGAAAGGGGATATAAATTTAAGAAACATATATTAAAAGAAAACTCCCTCACATTTTAATGGGAGAAGGGTCACTCCTCTATTGCAAACTATGAGCATGTTATGGGTATCGGTAAGTTCAGTAAAAACTATATACAATATTTTATAACCTACATGCGATATTTTTATTTATTTAATTTTTTTTATTGAGTAATTCAAGCAACTGATATACACTTAAACCTAAAAATGTCAAATCGTTACTCACATCCACTTAGAGTGTTGAACACCAGAAGAACACAATGACATTTTTAAATTAAAGCAAAAGAAGTTTTGAAAATTTTTATTATTTTGTGTTTCTCGTTTTTTTTTAGTTTCATATATCTGTATATCTGTGTGGTATGTGTGAACAGTAAGGCTGTGATGTTTCATGAAAACGAGCGGTAATTTTTTGTTCCTGTATTTTAATTATTTACGTTATGCTTTAATTTATGTGAAGATATAAACGAGTGAGAAATGGTTGGGTTAGGTCGCATTTGCGGGCATTAACCATTTCATTTATTTATTTTCTGTTTTCCTTTAAACAAACATTTTACTCATTCATCCTGTTGCGAAGGTAACACGTTTGTGCATGTGTTCAAAAATGTTGAAAAATAAATAATAAATAAATAAATAAATATTATTATTATTATTATTATTATTATTATTAATTCAACGAGAGAATAAATTCTGAGGCTAAAGTTTTAAAGCACTAGCCTCTAAGGCTTTCGGCTATCTTCGCACTATGAGATTTGAAACCACGACCATAAATAAATAAAAAAGCATTTCTAAGCATGAAATGTCTAAATAAGAAGGAACATTTTAGAAACATTAGAGTAGTAGAGTGTGTGTTTACAGTAAGTATACAGGGAGTGACGAGCCTCCTTTCACGTTCCTTCTTCTAGATGAGTGCTTGATATCGATCAAGACGAGCGCTTAATTAAATTTCATCATACGTTTATTTATTTTTTTGAAGTTAGGAAGCGTAATTATCGTCAAGGCGGCATATCCAGGCTTCAATTCTCAGTGCGATAGACCGTATATTAGTTCCGATTGATGTGCCGCCATAACCACAGTGAATACGCGATCGATAAAGGTGTAACACCTATCGACCGCACGTAGTCCAACCAGGCTGCGGCCACCCCTATTTCTTCTTCTCACTGACCATCATTGTGTGCATACACACTTCTCTATTAAAAACTTAGCAACAATAGAGTCCTAAAATTTAATAAACATATCTACAGCTTGTACTTGCAACATGTGCTTTGCCATTACTAAGCAGGAGTGGTAGCGCCACAAGAAACGGCTTGTAAGGCCCGATTGCTGGGTTCGGGCCTTCGAGAAATGCTCGTGGTGAATGTGGCTGTTCCCAAATGAGGAACAGCAATAATTAGAGGCATAGAACTCAACGCAACAAGGGGGAAAGTTTGAACCATGCCTAAACTTTCATATCTGGTACTCCAGCCTCCAGAGGGCGTACACCCTCTTACTTAAAGTATTATCTTGCAAGCTGGGAAATCACCTGCAAATTATCCAACGGGTCTGTGGGCCCCGTCTGATTAAGCTTTCGAGGCAGGCGTTAAGCACGAAGATTATCTGACTATTACCGTAAGGAGCATAACACAGGCAGCATCCTCAATGTGAATGATCATATGTACACAAAAGAAGTTGGAAATATTGTATTATTGATCCCTGATTTGTAGAAATTGCTGTTTGTCTTAAACAGTTTGGACTTTTTACGAGCTTTATATACGAATACAGGAAAACTCCTTTTCTGAGCTTCATACAGTAAAAAACTTCCGCGTAAAACGGTTTAAATCGAAATGAAAGTGTTTTTATGGAAAAACGTATATAAACCGAGGAAAAACCGCAAATGGCCGTGTTTGTGTTTTTAGTCATTCACTGAACATAAGATAAAAGTAACATATTTAATAAGACATAAAAATAACAATTTAACCACGAAAAGCATGAGTTTTGTAAAATGGAAAATATAGCATAAAAATGTGTAGTAATTCATGGAAATAAAAAAAAAATTTCATAAAAAAATAAATTACAAATATTTGTTATAATAAAAAAAAAAAATATATATATATATGTATTATAATAGGTGCTTCCGTTATCTTTGGCCAATTTTTCACTTCAAAAAGGCATTTATTGACAAAAAGTGGCAAAATGCATGTTAATCAAAATATTTTCCATAATTTTCTACAACATTTCACAATATTTCTGAACTATGGCGATATCGTGTCGAAAGAACTTATATTGGTTTGGCAGCGATCCAATCATCGACCCATTATCGCTTCTTCAATGTTCCGGAGCCGTGTTTCATCCAACCCATGCTGCATCGATCTGAACGAGTGATGATCAGAAGTGCTATGTGATGGCACAACTACCCATTCGAGCTGCAACGGCGTATCCCTGACAACTCTTGCAACAAACAGCCAAAAAATGGCTCTCTCAGTCAATTCGTGTCACCGCTTTTAAAACACTGGAACCACAATTGGCAGTTCGGAAGTGATGAAGCGTCACCATAAACTTCCAAACGTGTTTGATGGGTTTCGGCAGAAGGTTTCGTCAAATCAACCAACAAAAGTAATGAATACCGAAAATGCAATTTTAAGCGTCCCATGATCATTAGCGTCTGTACATAAATACTGAATAACTCAACAACACTAAAAGGAAAACTGTTATTTTATGTACAGAAAGGTTAAAATCATCGAATTTAACCGTTATGTGTGCTGGTATTTCGAATTGTTTTCTCCTTTTTACATGTAGAAGTCTCTGGCCGATATCAGCGGAAACAGCTAATAGTATAAGTAGTGCGGGAACATTAAAGTCAAATAGAGATAAGTGCGTTTACGAACTCAAGATTAATATTTTTGTCACTTAATTTTTTGCAAGACCGAAAATGTGTAAAATGGATAACGTGTACAACATGGAGCAGATGTCCATATATAGTTAAAACAAAACTTCTTCATACACCATAGTACGTATACGCACCTTAGAACGCTACAAATGAAAGCAATGTCTCGTCTATACGACAGCTAAAGACATAGTTAAGGACTGATATTTTTTTATTTTTCATTTAATTTTTAATTTTCATTTCCTAAAAGGGACGGACAAAAATTTATATTTCTAGAAGATAGATAGATTTTATTTTTTAGATGTTACAGATGAAATGCGAACATTAATATATCCATCAGCATAAAATGTATACGAAACAACCCCGAAAAAAACCCCATTACATTTTTTTAAGAGAGACTGTCCCTGATTGTCCATCAAAATGTTAATTAATTCGTTTACATTTTACAGAATATTAATAATTGTGTAAAGGATTTTTCTTTTTCTTTGGTCAGTCTCCGCAAATTTCTTTTTAATTTTATGGCCTGCACCACGGTATGGTACAGTGAGCTTGTACAAATATTGGTAAATATTAAATTAGTGGAAGTAGATGTAGATTGGAACTTGTGGCTCTATACGACTACCTGCCAATTTTTTATTTCACTTAAGAAATTATCAGATCGTTTTTTTTTTTTTTTGGTTTTAAAAAATATACAACTAAGTATTAAATGCATTAAATCTATCATTTATGTTATATAATAATATGAGGCGATGAGGGTGTCGGGATAAGGGGATAACATTTAACCTTCAGAATCGCTTAGGGTCGATTTTGGTCCCTACACTGAAAAACACTGCTTGTCTTCCAAAGTTAAAGTAAGCCCATCAAGTTTGCGCGCACCGAATTGCCAAGTAAAGCTAGATATACCAAGGACTAGTATTGATATACACACAATTTTTTATTTGTCAGAGGTGAACAAGATAAAATGCCGCTTAGTTATTCTGTACAATAACAAAGCAAGCCCTCACTGGTAGAGACAATCAAAAGACTTTCTTTGGTGCTTTCTGGTTTCTCGTTGTTCAGGGGTGCGAAGATATGTAGGGCTGTACCCAAAAATGAATGATGCTCTGCACGTAACTATCGTTAAAATCATCAATGGATCAATGGAAACATTAGTTTTGGTGAGAAAAATCGAAATATATTACGTACTAGAGCGTTGCTTCCTTTTGAAAAATCAAGAATTACACAAGAATCTAGATTTTGAATTGATTTAGACATGTCAAAAGATGAACTGGAACACAGGCGTCGTCCATTTGGGACAAGCAAACATCTGCTCTAAAGAATACGCTACTAGTTCTGATGTCATTACAAATATTATTTTTCCGGTTTATAGATTAGTAATGGGAAGACCGACCATGTGATATGAAAGTCAACAAAAAAAGTCAAGTTTATTTAGCAATAACGATTCTTACATTTGAGCCATACATCCTTGGCTTTAATGGATATTCAAAAACATGCCTTTAATAGTCGGAAGATGACAACTTAGTGTGTAACTAGAAAGTGTTGCGAAAA
This sequence comes from Glossina pallidipes, assembly GCA_000688715.1. Classification (NCBI taxonomy): domain Eukaryota; kingdom Metazoa; phylum Arthropoda; class Insecta; order Diptera; family Glossinidae; genus Glossina; species Glossina pallidipes. The sequence continues at coordinate 1,604,041 of KK499779.1, forward strand.
TCGTCGTAATTCCTCTGCCCTTGTGATAGAGACTGACTTACAAACAATCTACAAGAGATATTGATCTAAGAGCCGATAAAAATATATGTCAGCCCGAGTTGATACCTCGACCTAAAGATTGTGCTGGTTAATCAACTGACATTTCTACATTGAACAAAATATTTTTCACTTATAGTAAATTCGCTTGCGGTCAGTGATATCGAAAATCCGTCACTCCAAGCTGAATGTACGATTCTTACTTTTCATAGCCAAAAGTAAGAGGTGGCGGATATACTCGTTTTGTTAAAATGTGTGTAACACTCAGAAAAAACTTTCCAAGTCTTAAAAAATTATATGTATTCTTACTCAGTAATAATAAATTTGGAACCCATTAAGGATCTTTGTGTCTACCTATAATAAATATCGCTTGGTCACAAAAATTGAGATGTCGCCTTTAAATCTGGAAAAACCTTTGCAAGTTCTTGAACGCAGTTTGGTCATGAAAATGAATTATATCGGGTAAAGGATACGCTCAGAGCACAAAAAAGACGGAGATCAATAGAACAATAAAAATCGGTCTTTGTGTATTATGTGCACTGCAGAAAATGCGCTCACTCACTATAGCAATGAAGCAAAATTTGATGGTTTTCTGGTTTTTGCTCTTTCATAGGAGCGTTCACAGGAGCGTACAAAAGATTCGACTGTAACTGAATGCAATTTTTCCCATAGACATTAAAAGGGATCTACCAAGAAGAGATAAATGAAAGGTATAGGAGTGATTTTGCCACTGCTTTGACACCGACGAATGCGGCTCTGATGTTCGAATAAGTGTGAAATTGTAAATCAACATAACTCTATTTATCATGGTAATTGTGAGCTTGCCCCGCTTTTCTTCCCATTTACACATAATTTCAAGCAATCGACGGCAATTTTAGATAATCCTATTATTTAGACTTTTGTGGGAGTTAAATATTTTACATTTTATTTAATAATTACAACAGCATTAAGCCAGGATTTACTGAAGTTTATTTTTATAGAAATACAAAGCAGTTGTAGTAAAAGATGTCTGTGTATAAAAATATATTTTCATATAATTAAATGTAATGAATGGAAAGTTGAAAAACCCTATGAAATTCTTTTCACTATTTCTGAAAGGCTGGCTATAAAGTATATAAAAAAGAAAAAAAAAAGGGGGGGAATAAATAAATGAATAAAAATTATAGAATAACGAATTTATAAATGGGTATGCACTTTACATAAATAACAGGATATCTTCTTATTTACATTCGTACTATTTTCATTTAATTAGTCTAAAATTTAAACTGCCCAGCTGCCATAACAACGTGAAGTTATATTAATTTGTATTAATTATGAAGAAAACGATTGAATTTAAGCATTGCAGTTCTTAACGATTCCTTATGCCAGCTACTGACGCAATTATGCATTGTAATTGTGCATTACGCATTTTTGAAGAATTTGAAGAAGAAGAAAATGAATAATAACCTCTTTTAGTTACTTTGTTAGAAAGAAAAATTATATACTTTGATATGAATGATTCGTTTCACTACAGCTTATGGGACATTCTTTATGCCGTGTGCCAGTATGTGCCCTAAAAGGGTACAATAAATGTATGCAGATGTATGTAACACCCAGAAGAACTTGGGATAGATCCACCTTCTATTATACAGGATTATTATCCGAATCGATCTAGGCTTGTCTGTCCATCTCTCCACCTATATGTTTTGTTTTCTTTTGTTTAGGCCACAAGTTTTGAGATATTTTCATGAAATTTGGTACACTGACGTGCTTCGGCTTAAGGACGAAGACTATCCAAAATCGTTGAGGTCGAATCACTTTCCCGGCCACTTCTTTTATTTTGAAAAGTCGATATATGAATAACTAACGATAGGGTGGAGTGGGGTATTTAATGGTGGGTCGTGCCCCATTACAGTGTTTTTATTCGTTTTCTGAACAAAAGCTTTGTAGATCAAACATACATACTTATGTGAAAGAATTACGAAGATTTTCTCAGAAAATCGCTAATAATTACATTCTTAATGTCACAATGCTTCTTCTTTCCGGAACTATAACGGTTGCTGGAGTTTACCATTGCCGTGAAGAACGAACGGATAATTCTCACTCAAAACGCATATGTGCATGACAAATTAGTTTATGTTTCTAACAAAAGATTACGGGCTGAAGGATACGCTTCAACGAGCGAAGATATGAAATCGCGCTTTTCGCTAAAGATATTCGGTTCCGATCTCTCGACATATCTTTATATCAGAAGTTCGGTCTTTCTCCACAAATTTATCCGAATCGGAGCATCAACGAATTTAAATAAGAAAACTTAATCGAGCAATTAACTTAGTCTCAGCTGACCACAAACACTTAACATCATCCAGGCTATTCTCTGTTAAGTCTGTAAAGGTATGGAACTCGTTACCATTGCATATCGAAATGATTGTTAGTCTGAGTAGGTTTGAAGTACCTATAAAGGCTTTTTTTATCTCTCTATATTTCTTGTATTGCACGACTTAATTACGTTACCTCTATCTTTATCGCGTAGAGACTCCTGTCGCCTTACTGCCACATTAGTTGCAATTATAATAATGATTTAATTGCCGTTATGAATCGTTATTATTGATTAATAAATTGAACTAATTCAAGTAAACATACTTAGCATATATGTATGTATTTACCCATTCAGCAGTTCTCAGGAAATAGCTTTCATTTAGCTAATGCATTATAAGTAAAATTACAGTTTTCTGCGTGTTTGCGAGCGTGTAACGCCTGCAACGACATAGGAACGGTTTTAGAGAATCTTTGCTTACATTTTTATCAAGTCAGAGATTAATACCGTATCTTCGATTCGAGGTTTATTTTTTTCTCTCAAATTCTGGCTGTGGTTGCTGATCATGTCAATTTTAAAACTTCATCCTGGCAGCTATTACAATAATATTCATTAAGTTTAACGTGTCACCGTTTCAGGTGTTGCTATTGCGAGACTTCGCGGAGAGAACTCGCGGTGTACGTACGCTTTATGCACAGTCTCGTGAATATTTGCATACGCTATAGACAGAATGGCTAATTTACGTTATTGTTATTGTTATAATTAATATAGCCAGAGAAATAAATTCTAAGGCTAAAGTCCTACAGGATTCGCATCTAAGGCTATCGGCTTTATTGAACATTCTATCGCATATGTAATTTGTAACATTGCCACGATAGGTTTCAAATTGAGCGATTTAAATAAAATTAAAAATTTTGAAATAAAAGTTTTTTCAATGAATTTTCAAAGCAAGGAAATTAACCAAAAAGAAAAATATTTTTTTGATTATCTTACTTGAGAGGAATATCGAATGTTGCGGAATTCTTCATATTGTATGTAATTATGTAAAAGTGAAAAAACATCGAGATAAACCGACTGATTTGTTCTATTTTTAAAATAAAAGTTTTTGCCACATAGGAGTGTCGACGTTGTAGATGAGTCCATTGAAAAGGTTAGCTCACTCCCAGATCTATTTGCAAAATAGTAAACGATATCTTCATTTTCGTTTATGAGGAAATGTTTGCCACAGATACTATACAGGTAGAAGAACGGACGACTGGACAACTAACGGTGTTCGCTGGTTCAAATTTCAGTGCGGTTGAGCATGCTATATCTTCCCGTCTCTCCAGATGTGCGTTTATTTTCAAATTGAGCATGTTATTATAACTCTCTTTTTTTCTCTCCTCTGTCTGTAATTCTTCCTAATATAATTCTTAATATAATTTTACACATCTGTCTTGGCATATTTGCCTAACAAGGCATAATAAAAACATCAAAGCAGGTTTGTTTGTGAGCACATCTCCGACTATGGCCTAAGCTAACTGTATTTGAAAAGTTCAGAGTAAAAAGCGGAAAATACATTCATCTTTGATTTAGAAAATAACTTTTTGCTTACTTCACTTTCTTAACATAATGTTTAAGAAAATGTGTACAGATGCGAGTTTTACACATTTAATGTAATTAGTAATGTTACCTTGTCAATGAAACACAAAAGTGCAAGAGGAGCAGACAATAGCTGATTACCGAAATTTATCGATTACGCGTCGTTGTCATGACTTTGGACATGTGGTGGAAAATTTCAATTGAAGTACGTAAAATCGTATCGCCCTCAAAACCACCGACGACTCGAATATATCGAGCTAGTGAATTTACCAAGAGGTTAATAGAAAAACATTTGCATTTTGGTCCACTTTAACTTTAAGCGGCTATAGTATTATAAAATACGAAGCGAGTTCGACTTCCTTGCTTACATAAAATGCCTTTGTTTTCCTTTTCTTTTTATTTGCCAACTTTCACTTCGCTTTGATCTATTTTTCTGATTTGCATTTTAAAAACTAAATTGAACATTTTTTGCTGATTTGTTTCCTCCACTTGTCTTGTGTGAAATGTTAGAAAGTTTTCTACATAGTTTTTGACTGGCTTTTTTTTTTTTAATTTTTTTCATTTTATTTCGAAAAACCGTCCATTCAAATATATTCCATAAATTTTAAACTAAAATGAAAGAATAAAAAAAAAGGAAAAACGAAAAACGAAAAACGAACCAGTTGACATCTTTGACCATCAACTTTTTACATTCAACATTTGTTTGAATGAATATAGCCCTGCGTGGTCCGTTCAAAGTTGTACTAATACCGTACTACCATTCTATGAAATTTTAGCTCTTTTTGTAGGTAGCTGGCTATGCATGGATGTGTGGTGCATGTGTATGCTAAAAAATGTTTCATTTCTAAAGTAGTTTGCATTGTTCTTGTTGTAGTTGTTGTTTTTGTTCTTGTTGTATGTAGATTGTTGAAATTGTGTTTGTAAATTGTTAGAAATATTTGTTTGTATGTGTGCAATCGCGTGCAATCAAACACGTCCATTTCAGATTTATCACATTTGAATGTTAGCCTGTAAATTGGTTTTATTCAATTATTTACAATTCGTATGTGTAGATGAGGTATATACGTAAATGTATGTGTGTGCATATATATGTATTTAGTTACATACATCCATATCAAACATTTAAAAACACGCACGCCTTCTTGCACACAAGAAAACACTTTATTCTAACAACTGTCATCACACACAGGCATGGACACACACTCAGACATACTATCCATCGACATTTTAGCTCAAGTATGTTTTTCATTTATTTATGTCTAAAACTTTTCAGGGATTCTATTTATTTGTTTGCTTTTTTACTTTGTATCGAAAAGATCTGTACAGACACAAATACATATATATGTAAAGCTACACAACGTGTTTAATGTAAACAACATTTTATTGAATTTAGTTTTATTCTACTTTTTCGTATGTCGTTTTAAAAAATAAAAAATAATACGTTTTTGACCGTGAAATTCAATTAAATGTATTTCTGGCGCAAATCTCCGAAAAGTGTCGGTTGTTGTATCGACATGTGACTATGATAAATGTATGGACAATTCAAGGACAATTTCAACTTGTTTTCGAAATCAATTTAATTTTTTTCTACAAAATGAAAAGGTAACAAAATGGAACTTTTACCAAACTTCTAATGTTTAATGAATAAATAAAATGGTATTACACACTAAATCACATTTGGCAATCAGTGAAAACAATTAGAGAGCATTTATATTTAAAAAAGTGAAGGTCAAAAACGATGATAAATAAGAATAAGATAAATATTAGCCACAGCTTAAAATTAATTGTTTGATATGCTTGGGCAGCAATGCTTTTTCATTATTTTCGAGACAAAATTTATCATTCCGGTTATAATAACCAGGAATACGCAGAAAAAACGCTGGAAAGTATGTGTGTTGAACGGCCACAGAATTGGAGTCGATTTTTCTACTGACGGTTTTCGCAAGTCTCACAGCCGCAAGCGTTTACAAGAAAGCTTGAATTTGGACTATAGATTTTTATTTAATGGAAGTGGTGGCATATTCGAAACTAATATCAAACTACCCGGTACGGTACTTACAATTATCCGTAGTCTTACTTGCTTCCCTCAATCGGTTGCAACCTATAGCTAATCAAATAAAAAATTGAGATGAATCTAATTAGGACTGATATCAGGCATTTCAGTGTTTAAGTGACTTTGCTCTGCATAGTTTCTTTATAATCAGGTTAAACACAAACTGGATACGAATTTTTTATTTTTGTTTTACCAGCAGTAATAAGTTCGCACCTTTTTTTAAAAGTTTATTAAATATAATGCAATTTTTGATCCGCCTGAGTGGCCGAGTAGGCAAGAGTCTCGACTAGCAATTCAATGGTCGTGGGTTCAAACCTCAAGTGCGGTAGAGTTTTTAATAATAAAAATAATAATAATAATATTAAAAAAAAAAAAAAAAAAAATAAATAAATAAATAAAAGCCGAAAGCCTTAGATGCTAGTGCTTTAAGACTTTAGTCTTAATATTTATTCTCTGGCTAAATTTATATAATAATAATAATAATAATAGTAATAATAATGCAATTTTATATTTGCCACTGATTTTTCCTTTTTTCTTTTTAATCCCCTTAATATTTAATTCAGTTCAAGTTGACGTAAATGAGCGATTTATTTGGCGATATAACGGGCGACACATAATTCGTCTTTGCTTTTCAGCTGAACATACGTTTTTTGTTGACGCTACGGTACTTGAAGGGCGACGCCGCCAATACTTGCTTTGGGAGGGCGATCTTTAGCGCGTAAATGTATTAACTGCTTGTGAGAATCGTTCGGAGCTACTGTTAGTTTTTTTATTTGTCGATTTTCTTTTTAACCCTCTTTCCAATATATTTTTTAAAGACGTCATCCACATATATGATCAAGGGCGTCAAGAGATTAAATGAGCTGTGGAAATGCAATCTTGTAAAATTTGAAACCTTGGCCAAATCCAAACAATTAGAAAATAGATGATCTCATATATTTGGACATCGATATATATATTTTAAATGTCGAACCGTCCGTCTTTTTATCAGAATCCCACTAAGATTGACTTGTGCGTGCAGTAAAAAATCGAGAAAAATCTTTCTCAAGAACTTGGACCACATCTATGACAACGCATAGAACACTTTTCAAACCAATGCACATAAAATTCAGTTGACCTTAGAACTTCAACCAAATGACCGTGTGTTGTATATGGATGACATATAGTCCTTATTTCATTACACTATAGAAAATATATATACAAGGGCAAAAAAATCTACCAGATGTCCAGATAATGAATCCGCTAAGTCATACTGTAATAAGGGAAAAAAATCGTGTAACTACTGACTATCGGAAAGAGCAGCCATGCTTGCTGCTCAAATTGTTATCAAAAGCCGCAAGTAATAATAAATACAACAACGCATACAACAACAATCTTATGGGAAGAATTCGAACTAGACTGCACACGACAAATTGTCAAAAATATTTCATCATCATACTAATAGCGACAACGCTAATAAAATTACCAATAACATTAATAGCAATAACAGTATTGTTACAAACTGCTCTTTTTGTATTTTGCTTGGTTTACTTCTCGACAAGGTTCACATCACTGGACCGTGATCATTTAGATTTTGTTTATAATTTTTAGAAATAATATTTACCATATATTTACAGGAACTTATATTTAAAAAGCTTCTGATTCCGTTCTTTTGAATATTACGACTCAACTCTCTTGACCCCGCAAATATTCTGTTTATATACCCATTTACAAACAAGTTACCAGCGCCTAACTTCATCGCGCCTTGTTCCGCCAAATATTCAGCTAACTCCTGCTAACTTTTTCGAAAACATTCGTCGTTATAAATGTGTATTTGCCTTTCCCTTTCTTTGAGATTTGGTTTCTTAAAAAATTGACATAAAATGTGGGATTTTCGGTACAATATCTCTTAGAAGTCCTAATCAAAAGTTGTAAGAATGAGCAACATCAACCTTCTATCCATTGAATTAACCAAGACCCTTGAATAACTCAAGACCCTTAAGCGTTGTGCACTTCTTTCTAACTACATTATGCAACCAGTGGACTTAAGTATATAAAAAGCTTTTCAATTTATCATAAATGAACTACCAAGTATTCTTCTAGGCTATCGCTGTCTCTACTCTGCAAGAAATCTGTTAGATTATTGCATAGCCTAGCGGAGAGAAAACGCAACAAATCAAGTGGAAATACTTCAATTAGTTCACAGTCCGGTAGATCTTACCTTAATTAAAACCGGCATATGCTCGCAGCTATAGTGCATTTACCAATTGGGCATAGACCTCCCTGGCTTCGACGCTCAATTCCCTGCTTTGCAACCGTCGGCGTGTTTATACACGTAAAGAGGACACCCCCTGCGTGTAAGAAGAAAAAAAATCAATTTATTTTAATTTTACTTAATGAAACAAAATAATTTCATTTTATTATTGTAGCACTGAGTTTATATGTCAGATTCGCTTATTTTCCTAAGGATAGATTGCAAATTAGAATAACCAAAAAAAAAATATTTCTTTTATGCGTATGTCATACAAATGGTATTAAACCTGCCGGCCATTAAGCAGTTTCGGCAACATACTCCTGCCATTGGATATTGCACTGCATTGATCTCAAAGTATTGAGATGAGATATTTAATTTTAATTGGTTTAAAGAAACCATAACGCACTTTGGCAGAAAATGTCGATATTTATTTTTTTAGATACGATTATCATTTGCATTCGTATACGATTTCATTTTAAAGGAGAAACTTGAAACAATTTCAGTAGAAACAAAAGAGGAGCGAGAGAAGGTTATAAATAATTGAAAACAATTGTATGTTGCCGACGAGTTCGAAAATCTTCTGTTGGTCAGTCCAAAAGGTCTGGTGAAATTGATTATGACGAATGTTTGCGATGCATAGGCATAGAGGAAACCACAAACAAAACCACATTAAATTGCTAAACAAATTGCAGGGACATTGAACAACAATTATTCAAACGTTCACGACAACATGCAGGGTTTGGAAAATTAAATGTGTCCCTACGTATTGCTGTAAAACGAAGATGTCTTGTGACAAATCCTAAAAATTATTCATTCCTTTTACATTGTAAACAAATCAACGAGATTATTAACTTGATATCGCTTACAGGGTGAAGAAGTTGATGAATGAAAACTTTTGAAATTGCCTGAGACAGATCCATTCAATAATTCTTCCCTTTGGACAATAAAGTATGTTGATATTTTAAATTTTCAAAATCAAAATGCGACAACATTGCTATGTACAGAGAAAGCGAAAAAAAATCAAATTAATCGAAAGAGGAACACGAGTTATATTACCCCGTTATATTTCATCAAAGATCCGATATAATAATTTCTCTGCTCATTCGCAAAAGAACAAAGTCTTAGTGTACAATTTATTAATTAGTTCTTACATGCATTGTTCGACGATATTCAACTGACTTTATCAACTGGAGGCCAATTAAAGGTCATTATGCTGCTTACCAGATATTTCCATCGCCAAAATACAACACTTTACTCATTCGCGTAGGCAGTGAGGACAAAAGAAAAATTCTTAAAGCAAACAAAAAATAAGTGAGTGTATGTATTGCAGTTACATTGTTCGGTAAGAAATGTTAAATGATGCACAACATGCGTGTTTGATATATGAGATGCCTTCGAAAGATTTATGCGTTTGAGGCTAAACAGCTAATCACGTACTCCATCAGAGTGGATAATAAAACTTTGGAAGGTCTTTTAAAAACAGTTTTCTATTGTGGCTTACGCTGCTCTTGTTGTTGTTATTGGATTTGTGACATAGACGTATACATGGCCGAGCAAATTTAATGTAGTAAGCAACAGCAAGGCTAAACTGCCATTGACAGTGTAGCTGTTAAAATGTCAATACCAAAATACGCAGAACAACTACGGCACCAGCAGTAGTAGTGGTAGTAGTAGCAGCAGCAATTCAAGCAAATTATTAGACGCAAATCTATAGTCAGCATAAAACCCCTCTACCTTTCTACCTAAAGCAATGGCTAACGAAGTTTTAGATGCAGCTCTAAAAATTGGATTTCCATTACGCGCAGATTGGTTACACATTCTATCCATATGTTGCTGTTGTTTTTGTTGTTGTAATTGGCTGTTGCTGTTGTTTGCCAAATAAGTAAAGAGATAAACAAACATACGATGAGAAGCATCATTGGCGTGGCTAACGCAATACGATGAGTGCGTGGTGAACATATGAAATTCCAATGCAATCTAAGCTGTCAAAAGCTCGACGAAGAATGGGCGAAAGCATATAATTACCAAGGCAACAATATCATTAACGCATCGTAATCACAATAACTGATGTTGTGGCTTCTGTATTCTATTCGAACATGTATTACTCTGTCGCAATCAATGCAGTCTTCATTTAGTCGTCGTATATCTAAAATCGAACAACTTGTAATGAAAAACAACAATAAATGTAGCGTAACGTAGAAAGTCTTGTTGTTGCTTGCTGTTTATTCCTTAACATTACCACACAATACGAGTTTAGAAGTGAAAATATAAATAAAATATTTAACAAAATTTTTTACATATATTTCAAATTAAGAGCATTTTCGGATGACAAGTAACCGCTTGGTTAAAGAACTTTTATGGCAAATTTTTCTCGAACTGAGAGAAAATCTTTACTACAAAAAAAAACGTCGTAAATATAGAAACATTCATGGATATAAGTATTATGCAGCGTCAACCAAGCCAGTAGGTATGAGGGATGAATATTTTACGTTCGACCTTTTATAGATCGTCTAGAATGTGCAAAAACACATGTTGTCATTCACGAAACAACCGATGAAAATTTATAACTCCTGCTTTGCAAAAAAAAAAAAAAGAAAAAAATCGTTTCCAAGTGTAATGTCGCAGCTATTGCTGAAAAATTCCAACATGAGCGTACATGCACACTCGCATAAAACGGACACTATCTATCTTATCCTCCCTCTTCATGCTAAACGAATAATGGTGACAGTTGACGTTTTTTGTCGATCGTAACATAATTATGGTTTCAGTCATATCAAGCTATCATAGCGTATGTGAAACATTGATTAACAACAGGCTTGGGGTGAAATACAACATGAAAAAATAAATGTTACACATACGCCTTCGTACTGTTCAATCATGCATCACTTTTAGCGCACATTAGTTCTATTTAGAATACAATCACATCAACCGAAACTTACGGTATATCTAATGTGTAATACCATTTATACCATTCAGGCATAGCTGCATTGTATACAAGAAAAACTTCTTTGCTTTCCTATAAGGTTCTATCTTTATTTATCTATCTCCGGCCGTTCATCTTTTCCAATGGTAGTTTCGTACTCGCACAAATTGAAATGGAAATTTTCATTTTGAGGCATACATATATTCTCAATTCGATTCCCACGGATTAGGTTTAAGTGTGTGCGTAGTGCGCCCAGAAAAACATTGACATTTAAAACATGAATGGGACGACATCGTACATACTTCGTTAGTTTAACTATCGCAGAAGTATTGGGAAAAATTATTCCATTCTTTTACATGCACATTAGGAGTTAAATGGGAAGTTTGCAAATAATTAGATTTGGTATTTTCTTACTCATATACCCGACAATCTATTTATTACTTTTGTGCTGGACAATTGACAAAGGACGGTCAAAATCCAAACCGAGCTCCTAAAGTGCCTGAAGTTAAGAAAGAAAAAACTATCTCTGTATACTTCTCGCGCGTGTTAGGTATCCAGGATTCTTTATTCTGATTTGTTCTTTTTTTCTTTAACGTAAATGCTAGGAAAGTCAATTTTTAACAAAAAGTCATTCATAGCATGAATCTCCTTTCCATTTAGATACTTCAATTATTTTGTACGTACACTTACATTGGTTAACTTTGCTTGCTCTTACATTAAATATTAAAATTAGTTTTCTTTATCTTGGTTTTCGTAATTTCAGTAAGTTTTGACCAATAAAATAAAGAAAAAATGCATTGAAATTCATAAACAATATCTAACTAACCCTTGACTTGTAGAGTATTGTAAATAAAAAGGAAGATTTTAAGAAAAATAGTTCACTTCACACCTATACTCTAATGTTTATTTGCTTACAAGCATCCTTTCATATTCTCTTCTTAGTTAAAAAATTAAAAAAAAATATATTTTTTTCACTTTTTACGAAATCATCATCAGATGTTTACAAAATCCGAATTTTTAACCGAAAAAAGCAACGAAGACAACAAAATCAAGTATGCAAACAAACAAACTGTAGAGCATTCCCTTACCCTTACAACTCTTTAAACTGGCAAGCGATGTTTTGAGTTGCTTGAGTGATCCATCAATAGAATGAATTTTCCATTACACTTATTTATCAATTTTTCCAGTGCTTTGGTTTGTTTGATAAAAAAATGTTTACATAACTCTGGTAGTCAGCAAGTCTGCCAGAGTGTACAAAGCAATATTGGTCAGGTGAAATATTGCTTATTTTGCCATAAAATGTTTTTGCAATTTCTGTTTGGGTTTTTATTTTTTTCATTTTTTTTTTTTTTGCTCTCTCCTTCTAGGTTTCCTCCGACACGAGGGAAGAAGGTTAATTGAATTTCCTTTTTATTACCATTCACCGTAACTTTGATAGCATATCGATGTAACTGTATATGAATTTTTTTTTTTTCTCTTTTTTTTTTGTGCGTTATGTGTACTAACAATAGTAGTTTGTTTTCTTCATTTTATAAATTTGTTACAGAAAGTTTTTTTCTCTCTCCTAGCACATAGGTTTTGATTTCTTGCACAGGAGTTCATTTAAGTGCAAAAATAAGCTGAAATAAACTTATTTCTTATTACACCGATTGCATCTCAGAGTTTGTTTTTCACGTTGTTTCAAATGGTGAGACTAGACAAAACTTTAATAAAAAAACTCTTGTAGGAAGCTGATAATTGGAAGAAGAATGTTTCTCACTGAAGATTTATTTCTTTGGTAATAGCAAAAGCATAAACCTCTTGAGCGTCAACCATAGCAGAAAAGCGGTCATAAAACAACCATTTTTCTAATGGAAGACAAAGAACAGGAATGCAAAGAAAACGGGCTTGTTGTTAAAAAGAGAAAGAAATTCAATTTTAGACTGTCTTTCAGAGGGAGCAATTAAGTTATTTGCTTTGTTATTAATAATCAAATTCATCCGGTAAAGTGTTGTTCAATATCTTACAAATAAAAATTTAAAGTAAGTGAACTCTAGATCCACTTTTTAATTGCTAATCATCACTGCCTCGTCTTGCATGCGAGAAAGGAAATGATTTTCTCCTTATTAAGAGTCACACAATATTCAATAAGCTCATAGGATCGGGGGCCATCTTTTTGTGATTTTGTCATTGTAGGGCACTAATTATGCGATGTGATACTCACTAATTGACCCTTTGTCCGTCTTCAAAATAGTCGATGAGTATAACACAAAGCGCAACCCAAAACCTTCCCAGCCGCCTTATATGATTGAATTCACAACTTAATCTTGACTGTGGTTATCTGCACTTCATAATGTCTTGGCCCCGCCTTTTCAGAAATAACAAATTTTGTTGAAATTGTCATATATCAAAGGTAATATTATAAGTTTGGTCGTCTGGCAGCAACATTAACTTGAAATATTTGTGAGTTCGTATCAGCATTGTATCATTCTTGCGTCATTTGCAGGAAAGGATGCAGAAAAGGATGCTACGCCTTCATGAACGATGAGCAATGACGTTACGATATCCAAAGTCGAAATCGTTGATCCAATTGTCACAAAAAAGTAGGCATAAAATCGCGAGTTTTCGGTAGGAAGAAATGTGAACCCATATAACTCAGGAAACGTTTGCAATTTTAATCTGTAATTTTAACCTGTAATGTCCCTCCCCATCCGCCGTATTCACCAGCCATTGCCCCTTCCGATTATTAGTTTGTGGGGTCCAAAGTCGCAGAACTCGTTTTGATCTCTTACTTAGTACCTAGTAAGACCTACGTATTTAGTGTAGGTTAAGCTATTTTTATGTATTGTTATCTTTTTCTATATATATGTTACTAGTTAAGTGTACTTTAAATTATTTTTATCTATTGTTAACTTTTCTTATATATATTATTAACTAAGAATTGCAGGCGTAGGGTCATTTATTTTGTGCGGAACGAAATATGGTACAGTTGCCACATTCGGGGTAAGTCAGTTGACATATTTCTGTTGTGATCAAATAACCGATTGGCAACGGAAATGGACACTTTCGAACAGAGTCAAAGAGGAGAAGAAGATTGCATATCCTGTTTCTCCTGGATCGGACAGTGGCCTGAATAACATCACCAAAACATAGGAGTAATACGTAACCATCCGTAAGCGAATTGCAAACATCAAATAAGCAACTCTACGCTTACAATTCTTAACTAATAACATATACAAAAAAAGTTAACAATACGTTAAAATAACACTAATAACTACGGTTAACTAGTGATTCATTTAATTTAATTATTCAATTTAATTTCATAAATACAGAATTCACCTACAGCGAAGATTGGGCTGAATTGCGCAATTCATACATTTGAAAACTTAACCTAATTACTTGAATCGTAGAAAAAGTCTTACAACAAAAGACAATTAATACAAACATATAAGAAAATAAACAACGTGTCTATTAAGTACTGATAAATCCTGTATAAGGATAATGAATAATAGGATTTAGCTATTAGCTTAGGTAAGACGTTGGTAACGCACAGGCATAAAAAAAGTAGTATTAATGGAAACAACAGGATCCTATAAGGAAATTGAGTTACAAACCTCGTTTAGATTGCTGTAGAGAAACCTAAATGAATTAGAAAGCTCATCATTTAACCTGTATTGGCTAAGTTTAATAAAAAGAAAATTCCTTGTCAGGAAGACAGGAACTTTAAAATCTTTCGTACCAAAAAAAGTTATGCCCACTATCATCCTACGTTAGTCAAGTTAAAAATAGCAACTTATTTGCATAAGGCGGTGGGAAACACTTGGTTCCCAAATCTCATGCTTTTTTTCTTTTTTTCCATCTTATCTATTTATACATGAATTATTAATTAATTTTTTTTTTTTTTTACTGCTCCTTATATACTTTATACTAGTTACACTCGTCACCAAAAGATGAGGGTAATGTAATATCTGTTGTAAACATTCTCCTGCCCGCAAAAATGAAGCTATCGACTTCAAATTTGGAGAAACATTGTACGTTCTTGCACGCAGATTGTCTTTCAAAATGGGCCAAATCGGTCGATGGACACGCCCATGGCACCATGTAAACTAAGAAGAAGAGTTCTTCTGACGAATACTGCCAAAAAAATGGGGCAAGTAGTGGTTAGAGATGGACACTATTTTGAATAAAACGTAATGTACCGTTCTTTCACAATAAACTCCCCATTTTTTATAGAAAACGACGGAAACTTATTTCTGCTCCTAATAATACCTGATGATACAGTAGGGATTAAACCTTTGTATACCGACTTGATAATCGTGCGGTAGTGGCATAATGGACCGACAAACGCGCACACATAGACGAAAAGAGCATTGCCTAGATAGGTTAGTAAATAGTTAGGCGAATAGAAATTTACGCCGATTAGAATACACACATTTAAACTTATGGTGAGGAATCGCGCTGTGTGAAACCAGATGTAACGCCAATCTTTCAATGATTAATACAACAACACTGAGACCAAGAAAAGTACAAGGAGGGACAATGAATTTTTGCTGTACACGTGTACGTTCAGCTAAACTAAGCCACAGGTGCATAACGTTAAGAATTGTATACCTACGTCTATTACGTAGACAATATTAAAAATATTATGTACATCAAATCATATTCTCGTTGTAGCTATTATATAAAGATTTATCTTAATGGATCATAAAAGTACGTTTACTTTCAGGTTTGAAACTTTGAAGCGTATCTAGCAAAGCATTTATGCTAACATCTGCTTTACAATATTATTACATAGCCTTGAATGCTTGGCTTCAATGGCTCTTGAATTTGAATGTGTGCTTCTCTCTTTCTCTCTCTTTCTCTTTCTCTCTCCGTTTCTTCTTTCTTAAGCTTCTCCACAAAAACCCCAAGAACGTGTGCTCATACTTAGCTAATCATTCTGGGACTACGAAGTTTAGTTGAAATGACTTGAATGACAAATTACTTAAGAACGTGAGAGAGAGACTACAACGTAAGCACTGAAAAATAATACCCTTAAGAGTGTACCAACATTGCAAGAATTACGTATAAATTTGCTGCACATCGACTGAATTAAATATCAATTATCAGAACTATAATAAATGTTTCAACTTGAAAATGCTTTGCTTAATTAATCTTCAGAATTTGTCCACGATTTGACTTTATTTGACTTTTATTAATGTTTAAGTAAAGCTCTACATAAATGTTTTTTCTTTTTTAAATAATAGGGCAATTATGGGTGGAATAACTATCGAAACGAGTTAACAAGAAAACCATTGAACTTTCCTTTGAGACAGAGAAAGAGTATTTAACTTAAAAAACAAAAAAGTGAATTTTAAAAAAAAAATTACTTAATAATAAATTCTTTGTTATGAAAACTAAAGAAGGGTTAAAAACGTTTTTCGTTTCTTCTTCACCTACAAATGTGCACGCAGGCATTTGTGCAAGCAACATACAACGCATATGTAAAGCATTTAAGAGACATTTTTATAGTAATAAAAATTTTCCTTTTCAATTTCATTCTCTGTGCAATATTTTACTTTTTCATCCCATTACATAACAAATGTAAGAATTCTTTTGCGAAATGACAATAATTGTTATTAAAGGAGCAAAAACATTGAAGGTGAATGCAGATAAAGGAAATTGTAGTAAATGCTTTCAGTCTTTTACTTTCTGTTTTTTCCTCTTTTCCTTATTATTCCTTTTGAAAGTATAAATAACAGAAGAAATTTTAAAATGCACAAACACCAACAACAACAAAAAAATTTATACAATTCCTCACTTACTCACATCCTTTATAAACTTTGTGTATAGATATGTAAAAGAAGAGAACTAAAATTCAATTTGACATTATCTTGAAGACAATTTGACATCTGATATTGTAAAACAATTCTAAGCTAAGTAATGACGACAACTATAACGAATAATCTAGACACGCCTTTGAGCGACTCTTCGCTTTCCGCCGTCTTAGGCAAATTATGAAAAAACGTAAAGAAACCTCTTAAACATTGTACTACATTGTGCACAGTGTCAACTGTAGCTCTAAAAGGTATACTTGGGGCAAATTATAGATCTCGATAGAATGTTGGAGGTTGGTGGCAATAGCCTCCACTTTTCATTTTTAGCCCAAGGCCAAAAACGTATCGACAATCCTCGAACCATATCCATCTGTTTGCAAGTTATCCTGAATTCACATTCACGTGTAACACAACGCCAGACCCCGTCCTGAGATTAAATTTAAAATTTAGCCAAGTTGGCTCTTAAGTCATTGATCGATAATTGGCAAAAAGTAAATATTTGTTTTTCTATTGAGACTTACAGGTACACTCCAAGTCCAAAACTTGCACTGGTTTCTTTCTACTCA
The DNA here is from genome assembly GCA_000688715.1 of Glossina pallidipes. Taxonomy (NCBI): domain Eukaryota; kingdom Metazoa; phylum Arthropoda; class Insecta; order Diptera; family Glossinidae; genus Glossina; species Glossina pallidipes. The sequence continues at coordinate 1,621,524 of KK499779.1, forward strand.
CACGAACCGAAACGTGTTCACAAATCAACTAAATAAGCTTCGCAGATGGCCCTAGAATTTAGAAAAAGTAATGTCAAATTACAACCAAGTATTATGAAATTCCACTTACGATGTATTAGATTACAGAGTTAATTTCTGAAATGATGTTGCAAAAATCGTATTGACTCATAATCTGAACTATACAATCAGTTTAAGTGTCTGGCCTTGTACGACAATTTTACGGGTATTAGCGAAGGCATTTTCTCAAAGCCGAGGCAATACCTAAAAGGGAGCTTTGAAAACCTACAAAGTTTACATAGACTGGCAATCAGTATCAAATTTGATTTGTCCGTCCATCTGTCCGTCCCTTTATGTATAAAGACCTGTCGGGCTTGTACTGGAATCGGCTCGAGACGGTTAAAGGATGCCCATACAGTACAATTTAAACTGAGGTGAAAGCTGTTTTCAAAAACCAAAGAATTGAGACTTTTGCTCATTAATCACATGCTACTGCAAACATGGCGATACAAATTTTCCCGTATATCCTACGGACGATCATATGCAAAAATGGAAAAAACTGGGGGGTATGAAAAAATCGGCCATAGCCGAATACAATTTCCTTACTTGTTTTAAACAATAACGATTTTTTTTTGAGTTTCAAATTGAATCTAATGTTCGTGATAAGCAAAAAATTAGAGGTCAACGTTGTTCTTCTGAACGGATTTTGTAGTAACAATGAGCATTTTTGTACCCATCACCGAAGGATGAAGGCTATATTCATTTTGTCAAAACGCTTGCAACGCCCACAAGGAAGCATCAGAGACCCCACAAAGTATATATGTCCTTAATCAGCATCAAATTCTAAATCGATTTAAGCATGTCCTTCTATCCGTCTGTGTAATGTTTGTTGTGAACATTCTCCTGCTCGAAAAAATGAAGCTATCGGCTTCAAATTTGGAGAAATATTGGAAGTTCTTCCACGCAGGTTGCATTGAAAATGAGCTAAATGGGTCGAAGAAGACGCCCACAGCACCGCGTAAACTGACAACAACTCGGTTTTGCAAATGGTTTGAAAAATTGGTTTTTTGCTCGTTATTCATAACTAGAGAAAATAGAAAAAATTGACTACGTCCACCGAATATTGTAGTGTATCTAAATTTAATTCTTTTTTCATTACCTTTATAACGCGCACTACCAAGCTTCAAAATCCCCATAAAGTATACAAATTCCTGGCCAATTTCAAATTTGAAATATACCTTAACATGTCCGCCTGTTCGTCTGTCCATCTGTCTGTTTGGATAACTGAAAATAAAAATATTGCTTACAAATTTTCAAGGGAATTTGTAATTGACTTAAATATTTCAAAGGGCACGCCTACAACGCCCACATACCTATAGGACAAAGCCTTTTATTTTGAAAATAGAAGAAATCAGCTGCCCCCACTCCATATTGTAAAGCATGAAAATTTCGTGCTCTTAATTCTTTTGTCTTTTTTAGGATAACGGCGATGGGTATAAAAGATTCGGTCACGACCGAATTTAATTTTCTTACTTGTTTATGTTAATACCTTCTTTTTTCTCTCATCATTACCTACTATGGGTATAGTTCTGGTCTCTTTGTGAACATTAAAAAATTACATTTGAATCCAAAAAGCAATGGAATTACGTTCCTTACACTGAACAAGTATTTCTTCTCAACTGAGTTGACTGACATAAATTGAGTTAATCCATTCGCTCAGTTTGCTATCTCCAAGGTTCTCTAACTTAACTTAACCTTAATCGATTTTAAGGAGAGTTGCTTACCTTCAATAAATTTAAATGTTTCTTTCTTTTTTGCTCGCATTTACTCATATCTCTTTTTTACTTTGCTTATTTTAATCACTACATTTTTATAGCTGATAATACACAATTTTACTACTTTTGATTTCCCCTATGCTTGAAAGGCTTTGTAAACAGTTTCAGTTTCATTTACAGTTAACGCATTGAAAAAAATGTGATTTCATTTAAAAACATATTTAATTGCAATAAGTTTTAAATATTGCTATTATCGAATATTAACTTTTGTTGTGGCGTGAAAAAAAAAGTTTTAAATAGAACTTTTCAGAATTAAAAAACCCATAAAACGTAACTATGGCAGGTTTTTTGAATAAAAAATGTTTCATTACACATCATAGTAGATCTGGGAAGTAAATGGCGATTGTAGAGATATTATCGAAAATTTGAATGAAAAGAATGGAAATCGTTTTCAAAAACCCGATTCATAGTTTTGACATGTGCTACTATGGGCTTATAAAGCTTAAGATTGAACTTATAAGGCACTATGTTCTTTGGCAACCATCGAATAGTAAGTCGCCTCCGCGAATTGATTAAGACATAGAAAATCGTTATTTGATTCAATATTTTCATTTAAAATGTTTCAATCTAGCTGGGCTTTGCCCTAGAAAAGCCCGCTCATTTATTTAGAATAACAAAATATTGGATGAAAAAGTTTAACACAGATCGTACTTGCGAACGCCAAGCTCGGGCTAGACTTTGCACTAGACTTTCTCGTTTCTTCACAATTACACAATATTAGGTAACAAAGTTTAGAAGACATCACATTAGCTACCAAAACGAAGATCACAATGGTTGAGCAAATAAAAAGACCAAGAAAGATCGAAAAGATTGCATTTGACGATGATCAACTGAAAGTGCGCAAAGTAGCCGTTATGTGCGCCAATTGATGCCGCATTTTCGATGGCATAACACACGTTACATGTTGTTGAAATGGTCAAACTCAAGTTGCAAAGTTACTTATAAAGACGATGTTATTTTATTTATAGGATTTTTAAAATTTTTCAAATAAATTCTCTACAGATACTATAACTTACTAACTTTAACAGAATCGCTCTCCACAAACCGTATGAGTGGCAGAGTGGCACCCTGATCAACTGAACATGACCCATAAAAACATATCAGCGCGCTTTTGTTATGATCTTTTTCGTTCAGCTAAGGTATACTACATTGGTTGCTTTAAAGCTGAGCTAAGCAATAGCTCCTCCTGCACATACTTCCCGCAGTTCCGAATCATCATAAAATAACCAAGTCTCAAATACAACTGCAATATTTGCAAGCATTCAAGTGATCCTTTTTGCTCACGAGAATAGTCACAACATTGGATGAACCTTGACCGTCTTACACCCATGCGGCAACATTTTGGCAATTTTTTACGTCAATAATTCCGAAAGTACGACAACCAATATGCACAACTTGGGTTGCTGTTGTTTAGCATTTTACTGAATCTTGTAATGGATATGGACATAAAAACATTATTCTTTTTTTAATCCTATCGCAGTTTTTACATCCATATCCATAAATTTTTTTAACAAACTTTTTGTTGTTTTTTTTTTTAATGTAAGTAATCTCTACCCGTAAAGGGAATGGATTTTCTTCCTTTTACTTTTATATTTTGAATTTTCGTATCTTTTACTTAGGAAAAAAGAGACCTCACAAATACATACGTCATGATTAAAACGGTTTTAATGTTATAAAATTTATTATGAAACATTTATTAATCCTCAAGAATTGCCCATTGGTGACATTAGCAAAAGCCATTATGTGTGTACATGATTATTTATCTTCATTTTCTTTCTTTCGTATCCTTTACCCAAAGGCTCACTCGTTTTTTTACTCAATTCGCAATTGCAAAAGGAAATAAAGATGTTTCACGAGATATATTAATTCATACCCGCACTAAAAGCCTGAGTGGTCTATTTGGTGTTACCTCTCTTTCAGGAGAACAGATATTGAGGCAGATAATGTCGAATGTTCACTTCCACTATGTCGTAAGACAAATTAGCCTTATAGGTTCCATTGAAATGCCCACATGCAAGTAGAGTTTTTCTTATATTCAATGCTCATCACTTAAATATCTAAATTTTATGCTATTCTACCCTTTTTATATCCCACACAACGGGTATTAAATATGTTAAATGCGTTTACAATAAACTTCAAAAATACTACAAAGGGTTTGTGGTTGACACTAAGCTGCATATTTTCAAAAAACCCGTCGGCTATAAATAAAACGAGCCATTTAATTATTGTGTTCAGTTGCAATTACGTATGGGGGGCCACTGCTCTAAGCTTTCAGAATGACGTTATAAAGAAATATAATAAAATTTCGAGCAATACGCAAGTAATAATTTTGTACATTTTATTTTATTATCGTCGTAGGTTTCCACATTACGTATAGGCAATGAAACGATTTCTTTATTTATTGAACAAATGCTAGTTTCATATTAAAAGTAATGGTAGGTGGAACAAAATCGTTGCAGACCGACCTTTATTGCTTTACTATAATAACATCTTTCTTAGTTTTCTCATTTTTTCAATTGTAATCTTTGCGGTGCCTCATATTCTGGATTTCGTAAAGATTTCCAAACTCAATAGTTTATTCGTGTTTTTGTTTCCATGTTACACGTATATGTCTTTGGTTTTATTTTCTTTTGTAAACGTTTAGCAGGCTTTCTTTATTTCAATTTAAAGTACAGGTACTTGTTTGGAATTGTGGCTACAACTGCAAAACTGAAAATATTGTTACAATATTCGCAATGAATTTTTTTTTAAAGTTTTTTTAGTATTTCCTATAACTAATGACTGAAGACAAAAGTTCGTCACGTTTTCCGTAACAGGACGTCCTTTCCCCTTTGGAATTCTTTAGAACCGCCAGATAAGTAATAATAGCCCATAAATAATTAAAACAGCGTAATGCAACATATATTTCATTCAGCCAGAAGTAATTACGTTTTGAAAATCAGTCAAAATTATAAAAGAAGTCGCTGTGTTTTAGAATGTCACTTCTGTTAAGGTGATAATGCTTTTCTTTGCAGCCTTGTAAAAAACTTGCAATGTTTGTAGCGGCAATGCTTTATAAGATTTGAAAACCTTTCTATAACTTGCTTACTTTGAATCTAAAAATTAAAGACGCAACACCTTCTTATCGAAAAGCTCTACTATTTATGTGAAAAATCGGCCATGCCCACATTTTGGAAGTTTTATGCGTATTTTTCATAAGGCAAACAAGACAGAATGCTTAAGACTATTTTGTACATTCCTCAGATGAAGATATATTATCTGCCTAAGAAGGGGTTAATTCTAAAATGGACATGATGGACACCGCAACCTGGCGTTTAATTTTTTCTTAATATACAAGCGATATGGGTATCAAATAAAAGAACTTGGAGAGTAGAATGAGAAAAGCATATTAAATATGCGCTTAATAACCTCCTCTAATATTATTATTCTCAGACCTTTCATTCATCACCATCCTAGAAAATTGTCAAAAACACACTCTTTATACCCTACGCCATTTATGATGTACGGGCGTATTAAGTTTGTGCGGATATATGTAACGATGCATGCAACTTCAAACAGATCCCTTTCTTATACCGATCGATTCAGAAGGTAATTCTGTTTGTCCACCTGTCCGTCTTTTTTACTCTTGTTCAACCAGCTGGGCGCAATTTTTGAGATACTTTCATGAAATTCGCTATGCCGGAATTGTTTGGCCCAAGGATGAATGCTATTGAAAATGGTTCGAGATCGGACCACCTTTTCAACCACTTCGCATGTAAGGTCTTGTGAAAAGTAATTATATAATTAGCGAAAAGCGAAGTGGTATACGAGATTTAGTTATAAGACGTTCTTACTTTTTTTTGTTACAATGCTGTCACACCTTAAAGCGGTCTAAGAATTTATAAAGTCTAAGTAGCAGTTCTCTTGCATGAGTCACTTTAGGGCAAACGTTTAGTCATGGTAATAAATAGGAAATAAATCGATATAAATGAAGTTTGAATAGACGCTTGCCACTGCCGTGTCGCTCCATCTCTCTTTTACTATAACTAAGTGGTGTTTCAATTTTGTGTTCTTAACCGCACCCAAAATTTCCTAATGCAAGTTCTTTCATTTTTTATAGGTTTTCAGCAATAATGAAAATAAAAGAATCTTTTCTGATGAATATTTTTAAAAGCTTTACCACTATATAAAGGCAATTTAATAACAATAATATGCTTAAACATGCAAAGAAATGAAAGCACGCCCTTGTTCCTTAAGAAACTAAAACATTTCTTCTTTGCCATTATCCGCTTGCTTTGGTTTCTCTTCAACACGGGTCTACTGTAGTGTTCCATAGTGTTTTATAGCAATCAACGTGAGATTAATAGAAGTTTTCATTGACAAGCATAATGGCTGGAAGCAAAGGTGCGTTATTTACACAGTTCCGACAATGTGTGATACATTAAGGGCTTATAAGAATAAGAAAGTTAAACTTAAAAAATTGTCTTGGGAGTGTATTTATGGCAAAAAGGGTTCCAGCCTGATTACGGCAAAAGGGTTCGTCAATGCTTTTAAAATAAATTACAACTATTTAGTTCATTTTGCTTATCTTTCATATTCGTTTAAGCAAATTACGAGATTGCATTCCCAAGAGAAATTTAAAAAATTATTATGAAACATTATGATACCCTATGCACCCATATACCTATGTATCTATGTAATCAATAAAGTTAATATTTATATATTCGAATCTCGCACATCACGTCAGGTAGAGAACAAATTAGTTACTACGTAAAGCTAATGAATCAATGAATTCGTACACGTCTGACTTGTCAAATGTATGTCATATCAATTCAAAAGATTTTGCGAACATTACCACCAAAGCTTTTAAATTTTCGAAATAATATATTAATCTCAAGGTAAAATTCGCATTCAATTTCATAAGATGGTAACAGTAATCGTTTTATTTGGGAATTTAGCACAATTACGCACACACATATGTACACTTAAGATATTCTTCTTTAACATCCATAATATACATGTATACATACATACTATATACTTGCTACACATATATGATGGTGATTGTGATAACTCAGCTACGAATTAACTGCAAATATTATATAAGCATATATACACATGCATGTATTTGTGTGTGTGTGCTTTATCTTAAAAAGCGTAACATTTTTGAAAATTTCAACATATTTGACATTTGGCAGGAGACGCAAGATATGAGACGCAATAGGGAGCTGTGCTCTTTTTAAATATATATTTATAACTCAATATCTTATGCATGCCAATAACGAAACATTTTCACCTGCTCCATCCACATAATGTGCTGAATAAATTTGCTACGTTTTAAGAGCATAGCAGACGTGTTGGCACGCATCGAGACCTGATGACAGCATGCACAGAGTTCATCTGTTGTCAAAGGCACGCACACGCATACACCATATATCGCAAATACAATAACTTTAATCAGGAGTTATGTTAATGGCAGATAGTACGAAACGCAGAACGCACGCACACAAACGGAGATTTAATTGAATGACATGTTACATGTATGACGTAGAATCACAGGTACATTGATTTTAGGACACAACAGAAATACGTGTTCTTTGACTATCAGGTCTATTGATTAAAATGACGAAATAATTTGATATATGAAAAATTTTTATTAATGTACGATTATCTCTGGATTAACTTGTTGTAATTGTAATATAAATAGAAGTCTTCATTATTGTGCATAAACATCTGTTAGGAATTCATGTCTTATAAGTTGTTGTAAAAAGTGAAAATATGACAACGATAACGGCTGACGTGAAAAATATTCAGACGTTTACTAACGCGATGGCCGAATAAATGACTTGAAAGTACTAAAGCCGAACAATGTTTTATAGCGGTTTTTAAAAGTAGTTAATGTAAAAAAGGTTTCAAAATTCATTTGCGTATCTACGCCGATGAACATATTGAGCCTTGACACGGGGAACTTTCCTTGACGTGTTGCAATGTGATTGCAATGAAAACGCAAATACAACACTGAAAAAGTGTGAGCCCAAAAGTTAATTCATTTAACTTCAGACTGGATGTTTCAATACTCAAACGCAGTCCGTAATAGAAAACGGTTTAGCCGAAAAAATTAGAAGTACGCGTTATGTTAATGTCAAATTATTTCGGCCAGAGGCTAAATAAATAAAATTTCTATCTGCTTCTGTACGTAGCGGCCATAAGCTGTACAGTGTGACGAAAAGTTTCTACAAAAAAAATAACGTCAAGCCATTAGCGAATCCTCAACCAGAGCAGTAAGAGTATGTCATTTCATAAAGCTATATTCCAACAAAAATACCTCCATTACAAACCACAAAGGTGCAAAACTTCTTATAGTTAACAAGTAAGACAAGTATATGCGATTGTGGCCGAATCTTCTAACCCCTTTATCCTTTGTCTTAACAAAAAGAGCTGGAAGAAAATAAAATTTCGATAACCTGTGATATTGGGTGGGCTTGGGCGATCATTTTCATTTCTATGTGGGTGTTGTAGGGCCAGAGTAGAAGTCGAAATTGTTATACCGAAGAGTGATTGGTATATTCATTTTGTCGAAACGTTTGCAAAGCCCAGAAGGAGGCATCAATGACCCCACAGGGTACATATATTCTTGATCAGCATCAAATTCTAAATCTATTTAGGCATGCCCATCTGTACGTCCGTCCATCTGTAAACATTTCGTCCTTTGTAAACATTCTCCTGGCTGCAAAAACGAGGCTATGGACGTCAAATTTGGCAGGAAACGACTTCGACCGATTTGGCCTAATTTCAATAACAATTTGTGTGCAAAAACTACCACGTTTTGGTCAAATTTGAAAGGGATATATCAGTTTTTGCGACCAGGTGAACATTTGCCACAGACAGGCGAATAGCCATTCGATTTAGATTTAATTAATGAGTCGCAAATTCGAAACACAGTGCGGTAAACCACATCACGCAAGTCGCTATATATTTAGTTACTGAAAGTAACCTTTAAGCCTAAATTATTGTATGCTGTTTGTCTCAAGTTTGCTTTATTTCTGATTGATATTTTTTGCTATAATATCATAGTTACTTTAAGTTTTAAACTTAAGTTCGCTTGTTTACTACTTTAAGCCTAGAAATGTTGTAAAAAATGTTTACTTTGAAGCTGTGTACTTTGAACTTTGCTGTGAACCAGTAATGTCTTACTTTCAACCTTTAGGGTTAATAGTGTGTTGATTAATTTGGCTGAATGTATATTCTAACCAGAACTACAATGAATTTGAAAAATGAAGTATCTCCCGCCTTCGGTGGTAGTTACGAAACTTTATATATAGAAGGAAATCCACTTTTTGCTCCACTTATTGTATAAACGGATCATCTAAAGGCTAAATATATAACCAGCTGAGCGATGCAGCCAACGTTAACCAAAAATTTTCATAGAGATTGTAAATCAATTCAAACTTAATCATCCTTCGATTTGCCTGAAATTAGGGAAGTTTTCGAGTTCATACAAACTTGAAACGCATGTGATCTTCTTTGAGATCAACAATTCGATATTTGGTTGGTTGTAAGCGCCTTCACTTTCGAAAACAGCAACATATCTCACCATAATTTATCATTTATAGTGTACTGGATATACTAATAATGATAATTTATCAGTATATAGATGATGAATATAAAAATTGGCCAAATGCCTAAATGAATTTATTTCACAAACCAACTATAATTTCTCCGTCTGTTTGAGTGTATGAGACTTGAAACATTTGATCTCCTTTCGTTTTTTTATTCAATTTGATCCTTCTCGTATGTTAACAGATTCGATTACGGAAAAAGGGTTGAAATTAGTTTAACGATATATGAAATCAATTTCTAGACTAAAGCTGATTTAGCTTAAATATGTTAACCTTGAACTTTTTCATGTTAAAGAGCCTTTGCTCTTAAGACATTTGCTAGCATTTATTTATAAATAACATATGTATATCTTCTCTGTGTTTTTACCTTCTATTCATACTGCTAGGTAATCATCAATTGTTTTAATAGCAATAAAAATATATAGAAAAATGTATATTGATATATCTTAAGGGTAAAAGTGAACTTAACTTTTCCATCTCCTCCAAAAAAACCTTTTGTTTATTTATAAATGATTTTGCTATATTTTTCATCAGTTTTCTTCTTCGATACGGTACGGGTAAAAGAAGTATAGAGATTACCTGAATCCATTTAGATTCGTTCTATTATTATATTTATTTTCAATAAAATTTTAGGATAATTTCATGTCTTAACTCAAGAGTTAAGTAGCGACTGGATTACGGGCCTCAGAAGATGCCTTCTAAATCAATTTTCAGTTTGAAGGAAACCTTATTGAAATGTAGTCGGGCATCTTTACTGCCACCTATTCTACTCTTAAAGTAAATAAATTCCCTAATCCTTTGCCTGATCTCGCTTGCTTAATCTGTGAGCTTTATGAGCTTAGCAGCTTTGTCTTTCACTTAGGATATTCAAAATTCGTGCACTCCTTTCTCACATCTCACTATTTGTATCTGATTTTGTTTTTCTTTTTTTTTTTTTGTGTTTGTATTTCCTTTACTTTAGATACTTCTAAGGCTGCTCGTTCTTATTATTATGATGACTGTTATATGTAATGTTCTTTGACTTTATACGCATTTCACATCCTTTAACGTGCGTTCATATGTGCGCACATATTCCATCTTTGTACATCCAATATAAATATTGCTTCACTCACAAACATTTTCATTTCTACTGTTGTGAGAATAAATAAATGTTGAGAATTTTCTTTATATAGAAAGTTCGGTTATCTTGGTCGTTTTGTTTCCTGTTTTTCTTGTATACCTGCGTTTTACTCACACACTGACTTATGTAAAAAAAAATATATACAAATATTTTCTTTGTAAAATAGTAAAAGGAAATTGAGAAATATTTTCAAAGAAATTCTTTTCATATACTTTTCATAAAGAGTACCGAAGTTTTGGAAAAATGTGACAAGATTAACATTTTTGCTGCGTAACTCAAGGCAATAGATTCTCGGAATTGATATCAACTTTGTTGCAAAATAAATTTCTCAGTATCTTAACAACAAAGACTTTATCGGCCTTCTTTTTATTCTTCATTTTTAAAGCGAACGCACTAACTAAAGTGAACTTACGCATATACAACAAAAATTTATTCAAAACTTAAATAAATCTTTCGTACGCTACAGCAGCGTTGCACTCACTGATATGAATGGAGCATATCGAAGGTGTAAGTAAATGCAATTAAAGTGTTTCCTTTTTTGTTTTTGTAATAAAATGAATGAAACTTTAGAAAAAGCTATGCGTAATTTACTAGTACTAGATATGTTGAGTTGGATCCTTTGAGAACCACAGTTTTTATTTTGCACATTTTCCGCTTTTTCTGTCCTAAGTGATTGTTTGCCACATTGTCAATCGGAAGTAAAGAATTAATTTAAAATAAAAATAAAAGGCGTCACATTATATCGTTGCAAAGAAGAAACACGTTAAAAACAAGTTAATAGGTTTGAGCGAAATTTCGAGACTATAGTGTAACAAGTTATTGTTGTAGTTTATGAGCAATCAGCAAAACAAGCCGTTTTGTTTTTGAAAACAGAGATGTTCATAGTTTATGCGATAGTACGAACGTGTTTTTCGACCGTTTTGGTCAATTTACAACAAAAAGCTGCGTGGAAGAGCTCCCACGGTTTCAGCCAAATTTATATCTTTATTTTTGCAATCATGCGATTGCTTGCTACAGGTTATACCCAGGGACAAACTGACAGGCAGACGTGCTTAAAACGGCCCACTATTTGGTCCTGATTACAAATGTAAATCCGCTATGAGCTTTGATGAAGCCAATGCACCTCAGTCGTTCGGTGATGGGTACAAAAAGTAAAGACAAAACCATTTTCTATTGGTTGTTTAGTATGACGATAAAGGAAAGCTGAAACTTTTTTTAACGTCATTGCTGTGATCCCAATAAAATAAGTAGTGTCTGGTGTAAGGATATCGAAAAAAGCGTTTTCAAGCTTTCTCTTGATTTTTTCACAGTAATTTCAATACTTATTGTGAGTTAGGTTAAACAAAAGCGATTTAATAATTTGTATATCAAACTTCAGTTTTCTATTTCAGTTTTTAAAAGTAGATGAAATTTTCTTTTTCTTTATGATCCACAGTCCAGCAATGCAATATAAGGTATATGTTCAGCTGCTTATAAAAAGGTACAATCGAATCATATGTTCACATTTGAGCGTATAATTCATTGTTTGCTGTGGTGTGGTGTTGTGTATTCTCCGCTCTTCATCACTAAATCAGGTTCAGCTGTATACAGGCCGAAAACATAGCAAAAACGTATACGAGAAACACAATGTACTCCAAGATCTGCTCTCAATTAGGTAAGCGAGACGTTCTTCGCCCTCTCTTGATATTAAATATCTCACACCAGCTAAAGCCAGGTACTGTCAAAGTCAGTCTAAACTGCATACAGTTCAACTGGTGTTAAGTTCTCGCTTAAAGATTACTATTATAGACCTTTGAGCGAAGACGAAAAATAAGCAAACCAAGACGTACACACGCAAGCCAATTTAATTTTTATGTGTTAAAATAACTTATTTAAATCCTTACTAGGCAAATATAAATAAGTAGTAAATAAGCACAACATATAAATAAATAGATTTTAATTGTTTTTTATTATCTATTATTTAATTCAATTTTTTTACAACATTCATGAATCCACACATATGGCCGAGTTATTATTTAAGATGAAAACTTTTATTGGCATTTGTAGGTTAAGATAATCGCTACATTGAATGTATAACCGTAATCCCAATTTATCCACGCAAACTGATTCCGTAGCGATGAAAAGACTTTCTTGATGGCAATGTTTATTTTGGTTTGTCCAGTTCTCTAATAAAACATAAGAAAGACTGTAGCTCGCCAAGGTAAAACTTAGCAGCATTAAAGTTGAAGTGTCCCTGAATTTCATTGCAGTTTCTTTAAATAATTTTATTCAATTACTTTTTGTTTTTTCATTCACATCTTAATATTTGTTTATCGCAACAAATTAAAAGTAAATACAAGTTAAATTAATAATTTCGTCTCTTCACCCGAGCTAGCAACAATTTGTCAATTAATTTTCCACATTGCAAATAACAAATTTTTTTCAATTTAAATAATCACAGAAACGTGTAGAGCATGTCGGTGCTACAGAAATGCACTGAGCTGTTTAAAGAGAAAACTATTTTTTTTTTGTCTGTGTATCATATTTTTCTATATCATGAACCATACAAAAAAAAAGAAGGAAAAAAAAAAGAAATCAGTTTTACCCAAAGGGTCAACAGTGTATCTGTAATGTCAACATACATGCAAATAACACACAACAAACAAAAATTGCCTTTAAACGGGATTACATAGTCGGTCAGTATATGTGTACAAAAACATATATATATACACGTAGGTATGATATATATATTTTATATGGCTATTTACATACATAAACTGTATCAATATGATTGCTTGTTAAACACGTTTGATCGCCGCATTGATGACATCATTGATGAGAAACATTATCGCCGAAAGCTTGTCGACATGTTTGCTTTTCTTTTTTTTCATGCCCATGAATGAAGAATGCATTCATTCATTCATTCAATAAGCGTTGACTTTGTCAGTTCGCTTGTAACGTCCTAAAGTCTGCACTATCAGTGAGATTGAAAGCCGTCGTGGAGCAAGAGCAAGAAATAAGTTAAATTTCAAACCAGATGCGATCTACAAACATTCTCGACACAACGTATGAAATTTCTCTCTCTTAATATGGAAACTCTCACGCAAGAACGCTACAGAAAACATATTCATGATCGTGGTAAACTTCTGCCTTAGGTTTGAATTCTTAAAAATTAAGATCCGACCTGGTCTGCTTGTGACCCTTCCGCCTTTATGCCGTTCTGTTTTTATTAAAGATAACGGGAAAAACCAACAGTTTTGATTGACTTTAAAGGACCTGAAGTCCTGAAAGTACGTAGCAAAAATTAAGCTTCGTCTTCATTAACAACACAAATTATCGGAAGCAATTTATTTTTAATAATGTAAAAATATTCAAAATAACCACAAAGACTAGACAAATATTAAAAGTTTGATAAAATTATTGAGTCGTAAGTAATTTCGAAAAAAAAAATATGAAAATTGTGAAATGAAATCATGATAGTTTTCTCAAACTTACTTATCGTACATTAAAAAAACGACCAGTCGATGTTTAAAGACGATCCAAAAAATGGCCCGTCACCTTCAATGATCGGTCATTGCAGCGATCTCCTTTTCATAACTCTTTTGACTACAAGTCGTATGGCATTCGATTTCCGTGCTATTCAACCAACCCCATGGTTTGGACGCTTAGATAAATTCCTTACTCGAGCCATTGTTAGTAATTCTGCAAGTTTTTTATATGTTTAATATGATTCAGTGTCTAATAATGCCGCCGGTTCTGCATATTCCAACCTTTCTCACCTCTATTCATCACGTTTGAAGCACCCAACCCAGTGCTCACAAGTTCAAATCGATAAAGATGGGGTCTGTGAGGACCCATTTTGCAATCGATGACCTTTGCCTGATTTTTTTTGAATGGAAGCAGTAAGCAATGCTTCCCACAAAGAAATTATGAAGTCAGTGACAAACAGATATACTTAAGACTGAGAAACTGTAACGTAACAACATGTGGGGAATTGAGCTTCTTCAGCCACTAATAAATTATGGGCAAAGTGTCGTACACTTTCCTGACGAGTGCTATATTTGATTTGTAAAAATTATTGGACAGCGTAAAACGAGTATGAAAATTTGCCTATAAAGCGCGCTGTATACAAAAATGAAATTTTGACTGGACGTGCGAGACATAGGTATCCAAAGGCGTTACTATACAGGAATGTATATGTATGCTTTTACTGGGGAGCTTGACTGATGTGAAGACACCTGGGTCTTGTTTCGGGACTAATAATGACCCCTATTCCTATTCTAACATTTTATTTTTTAATTTATTTTTTATAAATCAGCGAAGTTCGTTAACACATCATAGTTCATTTCACTGATATTTGTTCATTTGAGTTGAGTTAACCTATGTATGTTGCTTCTCTTCACTATATGTCGAAGTATCATTTGACTGTTGCACTATCAGTGCATAATTTGAACTACAAATCTTTGTCCCTCACAATGAATCCAGATTTTCGCCGACACAAAAGTATAGCGAAATACCAGTGCATATAACGGTTGAATTCGATGATTTTGGCATTTCTCTACCTAAAATAATAGTTTTCAATTTAATATTATTGAGACATTCAGTGCACAGATACGGTAATCATGGAACGCTCAAAAGTGCATTTTTGACATTCATCACTTTTGTTTTTTTATTGGAAGAAATTTGCTGCTGAATCCCATCAAACGCATTTGTCTGGTTCGGTTTAAACGACTTAAATGGATGATTTTGATGACAATGACAAAGAACGGCCCCGAGCACTAAACAAGTTCGAAGCCAATGAATTGCAAAACTTGTTGGACGGAAACTCAGCCCAAACTCTCAAAGAACTTTCGAACAGCTTAGCAGTTAATGAATCAACTGTCTCCAATCGTTTACATGCTATGGGAAAGATCCAAAAGGAGAGAAAATGGCTATCGTGCGATTTGACTGAAAAAGCTACGTCGAACCATTTCAGCATCGCTGTTTCATTGCTTGCCAGGCAAAAAAGGAGTTTTTCGTAGCGTATTGTGACTAGTGATGAAAAGTGGATCTACTACGACAATCCCAAGTGCAAAAGCGCATGAGTTATTCCAGAATATTCATGGGCATAAAGTTTCTCGAGTGGAATTGTTACTGCAGATGTCTACCGACATTAACTGAACAAACTCAACGATGTATTGTTGCAAAAAATACAAGCAATAGTGGCTTACAGATACAAAGTCGTTCTCTTGTATCATAGCGCTCAGCCACACGGGTTGCAAGAGTCGCCAAGAATATACTCTTGTAGCTGGAATGGAAAGCTCTTCCGCACCCAGCGCACTCTCAAAAATAATGTCTTCTGATTATCACTCGTTCAGATCAACGCATGACTTGGCAGGCACACGAATTGGAAATGCTGAAGAAGTGCAGATATGGGTCGACTATTAGATCCCTTTCAAACCACAATAGCGCCAGAGCCAGCCTTTGCACTTTGGATTTTCACACCATAGAGCGCACTGCCTACAAAAACGCCTTCAATTATGACTAAGCTAACTATGGTTCAGAAGTAAAACAATTTGAAAATATTTCTGTAAAACGACGTAGAAAATCCAACAGAAACTGATTTATTTAGAGAAAAGAATCTAAAAATTTCTCAACCAAGTAAGTATATTGTTGTGGGCAGGCCGTATCGCGAAAAGATCTCTTGTGAACGCCGATGCACATAGTCCTCTACCTTCATGATTCTTATGTATCCCAGCACTTTCTTTGATGCGGTGGTGTTTGATTTTAGGGATGGTCACGCATTTTGACCAACGCAGCCTCAATCGATCTGTGAACGAGCGTACAACTCTTACACCCAAAAGTTGTATGACACTCGTGAATTTGCTTGAAGCGTGGATGGGTGCCTGAGATTCGCCTTAAAGCAATGTGATTTGCTTACCTATTTTCCTTTTGTTCCTCCTTATGGTAAATATTTACACACCGATACACATTCGTGTACGCATAATACTATTTAAATTAATTCTCGGTTATGTTTGATTTTTTTTTTTAATAACAAAACAACAACGACGTAATATGGATAAGTGTTGAATAATAAAAAAATGTATGTTTACATATTATAAATATTTATTGACGTTATGTATTGTGAGTTTATATACATCGTGTTTTTTTTCTTCTTAACACTTATTCTATCAAGGTACTCATTGAAAATAACGCCTAGAGTGTACTGAACGGATGATATGAGAGAAATTAATTTAATAGCAAAACAGATATTATTTTCGATTATATATATTAAGGCATATCAAAAGCTTTCAAAAGAGTCTATACACATAATTGTTATACCCACCACTGTAAGATGGGGGTACACTGATTTTGTTTTTTTCCATAATATATGTAACACCCAAAAGCAAAGTTCAGAGACCCTATAAAGTAAATATATTCTTGACCAACGCCAAATTCTGAGTTGATTTAGCCATGTCTGTCCGTCTGTGTATCTGCGTAGTGTTTCTTGTCGGCACTCTCCTGGTCGCAAAAATGAAGATATCAACTTCAAATTTGGCGGAAACATGGGATGTTTCTGCACGCAGGTTGACATTGAAAACGAGACAAATTGGCGAGAGCAAAAGCGCGCAGTGGAGCATAAACTGAACGCATCCCAGTTTTTTTTAACAAAAATTTTTGCTCGTTACTCGGAAATTATTTAAGTTAGAATGCTGAAATTTTCCACATTTACTGTACGAAGCGCTTTACTTGTTACGAGCAAAAATGGAAAAAATCGGCTATGCGATTAATTTTTTCGTAATAATACCAGCGATATGGGAATCAAATAAAAGAACTTGGAGAGTAGGAGGCAAAAAGCATAGTGGTGGGTATGCGAGACTCGGCCCCGGCCGAATATGACTTTCGTACTTGCTACATATAGTCTTAAAATTTAATATCCTACACTTCTAGCCTTTGAAGAAAATCTATGTTCAATAGATTGAATGTAATGTGTTTCTCTTTTTTTATGTGCTTGTGTCGTTTGTGTTATGCGTAACAGTTTCTTTCAGTGTGGCCGGTGTAACACGATCTATAGAAATATTTCTGATTTAGTTGTCAATATTTACTTCGAAAACTTTAATTTCTAATCAATTACCTCGCAAGGACCTTCATAGGGATGTTGGAGACTCTTTTTGTTTATACAAACTTACAGTCTTTTAATGCCTTCGGAATGAAGCAGTTAACTTCGGACTTTTGGTGATGATAAACTGCAGATCGGAGATTTTCAAAATGTGCTTTCAAATTGTTTATGACATCTGAGTTTTTAGTAACAGAACTTGATGCTAAGAGTTCACTTGGTAACCGTAAATTTTGTCCATATACCATTTCGGCAGGAGTTGCCAAAATATCTTCTTTGAAGGTAGAATGCAGTCCCAGAAATTTTAAAGGAAACTCGTCAAACCATTTCGTTGTATTGGCTTAGCCATGATGGATGCTTTTAACTATCTGTGAAACCGTTTATCTATGCCATTGTCTTGCGGATAATATGCAGATAACACGATCTTGTGACTACCAAGTAAGTTTGTAAGTCCACGAAAAACTTACCTGTAAACTGTGTTCCTTGATCAGTAGTTCTCTTTACTGGAATTCCAAAACGTGAAAAGTAGTTATTTAAAAAGCGTAATGCAGTTATATTTGCATTAATATCTCTTAAAGTGTAAGCTTCTCGTCAGCGCGAAAATCGATCTATTATTGTCAATACATATCGATGGCCTTGTAATGGTGGTAAAGACCCAGCCAAATCCATATCGATATGTTCAAATAGGCCCTTGGGAATTGGAATCCGCAAAATGGGCGATTTAGTATGCGGATGAATCTTTTACTTTTGACATGGTGTACACTGCGTGGACCAGACATTGATTTCTTTAGTCATATCTGGCCAATAATATCTAGTTGCAATAAATCGTGGTGCAGATCTCGTACCAATATGTGATATATCGATTCGACATATGACCCCGGCGATTGTCCAGAATTGCCGCAAATAATTCCAAAATTTACTACTGGAACTTTGAAAAAGCTTTAAATTGCTGGTTCGTTTATTAATTAAATACTGTAGCTCATCATCAATTGTTTGTTCATGGTAGAGAACCTTGAGATTTAAATCAACAGTTTTCAGAGCATTAACTTTAAACGCTTGTGAAGGAGTATCTGCGATTACGTTACCTTTACCACGTATGTTTGCATGTCATTGCTAAATGTATTCTCAGTTTCGAGCTTTCTATCTGGGAATTTTGTCAGTTTTTGGTTTTAAAGGCGTTGTCAACGATTTATGATCAATAAAAACTGTAAGTTGTCTTCCTTCTAATATATGTCTAAAATGCTTAATTCTTACATGAATCAAATGTCCCCAGTCGAATGTGTAAAGTGTTCTGACTTAGATTCACTGGCAATTAGAACGTCGTCAATATGCCCGAATGTAAAATCAAGACCTTCAAATACCTTCAAATACAACCCTTTGAAAAGTTTATGCTGTATTGCGTAATCCGCAAGGCATTCGAGTAAATTCAAATATGCCAAATGGTGTTGTTATGGCTGCTTTGCAAACATCATCTTCAGCCACAGGAATTTGATTGTATGCCTTTACCAAATCTACTTTTGAATTTGTGGTAACGGATAGTGATCAGGGATGGTTACACAAATTAATCGCCCAAAATGTCCGCAAGGGCGCCACACATTTAAAGTATTTTTAGGAACCAGATGTGGCAGACAACAGACGAATTAAAAGTTCCACATATACCCGCCTAAGCGGGAAGAAAGGAAGAACACCTTCGGGTGTCAATGTGTGAACTGTTTCATGTTTAATAGTTCTGGTCGTATAATCAGGTTCCTCAATCAAACTGGAATATTTCTTTAATAATTCTATATATTCTTTTATTATTATTATTATTATTATCTAAATTTAGCCAGAGAAAAAATTCTAAGACTAAAGAATTAAAAGCACTAGCATCTAAGGCTTTCGGCTTTTTATTTATTTATTTATTTTTTTTATTAATATTATTATTATTTTATTATTAAAAACTCTACCGCACTTTTATTCGTATATATATTCTTATATTCATATATATATTCTACATTTCATATATATATATGTATTCATTTTCCACTAAAAAAAATAGTTTAGGTAACGAAATTTTGTATATGGCAGATATGGCATTCATGGTCATTTTATTTAGAGGATCTACAAATTGTTTATTTTCACTATTTCTGAGGAAGTCAGCATCAATAATTGGTTTCAAAATCTCACCTATTAGGAACACGAAGGGAAACTCATGGCGAAGATTTAAATCTATACTTAAGTTTAAGTTTCTTGCCGTGTGTCCGTCGAGAAGAACTATTGGAGGCACTAAGTACAATATTCCAAGAAATCTTTTTATTAGAAAATTTTAAAGCTGGTAGCACGGAAATCTTAGCGCCGCTGTCAAATGGAAACTAAATTAAACCCTTTGTATCAAATATAAATAAGCGACTTGTCGAACATTCGAATACTCCGTTGTCAGTCGCTTCGACAATTGAACGTCTTAGTTTAATTGCGTCTTGTTCTTGGTTGCTCGCATTTCCTAAATTTATAATGATACTTGTACATCCAGTTAGCGTTACGACGTGATCTAGATCTATATCTAAACCGTACCTGTCTTGTATTATGCTGACTCTTTTGTGCTTTAATGCTATTCGCTTCAAGTGTTAACTTTTTTAAACCCTCACACATCAATGCTTTAGATCTCAACAAATTTTGAATTGCTACAATATTTACGTCACTTGAGGTTACCGCTACCGCGTGTACTTCAGGGTGATTACTCACTTCCCAAACATTGTCAGCCAGCTTTGCTAATTCTTTAATGTTTCTGGCATTGGAACCAATAGGAGCAACACTTAAACTATGCGGTGTGAAATTGGATCCAGCAAGACTAAGCAAATTCCAATAAATATTGAGGGTTTGTGATCAACAATATCACAATCAGATAATAACTTGTCAACACGCGTACTTTCACTTAACGGCTACCCTTCAGTAAGAATTTTCTTTAGGCTTTGATATTCACTGTTAGTCGGAGGATCGCGAATGAAATGTAAAACCGACAATATTGTTTCTTGCGAAGAAGAACTGTAAGCACATGTTCTTACTTGGTGGTATCTGGCGAAACACCACTAGACACGAATTGTGCTTCAGCTTGTATGAGCCATGTTTCGGGACATGACGACCAGAATAATGGAAGTTTAACTGCACAAGCAAAAATTTCCCTATTTGTTGATAGTTTTTCATTGAAGTTTGACGTGTATGTGTTGGTGTGTGTGCCAGTGTTTGGGTTGGGTTGTGTATCGTTGTTATCAAAAAGAAGATCCAAAACATTATTTGTGTTCTTGCAGGTCATGAGAGTACTTGATGTTCACACAAATTCCAATGATCAACGTTTATATGGTTATTTACATATATATAACATAATCGGTGGATACATTAATGTAACTATATATATTGAAATGCAAGTGTGTAAACAAACGCATACATTTAACAATAAATAAATACAATACACACGCTTGTAACAGTATGTACCCGTCAGTAAATGAATACAACGCACGTGCATATAACAGCACCTGTACAGATAACATGTTAAACATACACATGTATACATAAAAGTAAACAACAATATATGGGATATATATATATATTATTTTCAAATGGCATATGATAAACAAAAAAATTTTAAAGTTACTGCAGAAAAAATGTATTAATTTTTTTCTGTCTCTTTGCCGTTTCCTTTCCCACATCGTGGTATTTTGCATGAAATTTCTTTACAATATATTACATAATACTGATGAGATGCTTTCTTCTGCCGTTGAAAGATGTCTAATAATCGACAAATTTCTAAGTAGCGGTACGTATGTTATTTTAATGTTTTTTTTTTTTTTTTGATTTCCTTTGTTTATATATCTTTTATTGTTTTAGTTTAGTACATTTCTTGCGCATACACGGTACACGTTACAAAGTGGCTGGTTAAGTTTACTGCTTGATTGGTTGGTTAGTTGGTTGTGCCATCTTGGGTTAACACACTTTTGTGCACATTCGAATATGCTTCTATTTACGTGGCTGAGTCTGTCTCTTAATTTTTTTAAATTTGGTTTTGGTTGGGTGTTATTAACATAGGTGCTGCTGCATAGTTTAAAACACCTAATAACTGATTGAATGTTTGATTAGTAAAGTAGCAATGACTCCCACTTCTTATGCGTCTTTTTCCCAACTTGTTTTAAATGGTTTTTGGCAGACTTTTGAAGATGCTTTTTTGGCACTTTTATTAGACAGCGCAGTACTTTTCCTTCGCCAGTTGTTCTTCCCTTTATGGCGCTGTGGTTAAATAAAGGCTTCTTCAATAGTACCTCGATGAGTGATATTCCTGCCAAGATCTCTACCGTTGAAACTGTGCGGTAGGCCGATGTCATTCTCAACACGTACAGGCTTTGAATCACTTCCAACTTTCGCAGAAGTTATTTACTTTGTAGTACTTTCTCTACCCAAATCGGTGCGAAACACATTAATTGCGCGGAAGCTCGTCTCGGCTGTTTTGGTCCGTTCGCGTTTAACATAACTTTGCACAGAGTGGTTGCGGTTCGCAATGCTTTATCCGAAGCCTTCTTAATGTTTTCCGCGTAGGTTGGTTTTTTATCTAATCGCTCTCCTAGATACCTCAAGTTAGCTCTAAATTGAACGCAGTACCCATTCTCCACTACTTTTGGGACTAGGAACACCTTTCTACACATTACCAGTTTAGCTTCAATACAGAAAGATTCAGCTTGACCTTATATTGCCACCTACTGGTTCGGCTTAAGTTATCGTTAACTACAATCTCTATTGGCGAGATCGATACTTGTTGCACAAACAGGACAATCTCATCCGCTTAACTTATCAATTTCGTTCCTCCTGGATACCTCTCCTCTTGTGGAGGCTGCCACACATGAGATTCCACATGAAAGGACCAAGAATGGAACAATCTGGTACCCCTGCAGTAATTCTGTGCTCTCCTATGCCGGCGTTTGTGTAATAAAGTACACTTTTGCTATATCTATCATTTGTCTGTCTATCATTTTAACCAAAGAAGAGAAAACCTTCACGTGTTTAAGCTTTTTATGATGGTTTCCCAATCGCCCGTGTTAAAGGCGTTTCTGATTTCCAACGTGTTCATCATGCATAACCCGTTTGTATCTTTCCTTTCTTGTGCTGCCGAGACCACTTCCTCAACAGCATCAATGGTCGATCGTAGTTTGACGAAGCTATACTCGTGCTTAGGAAAATTGCATCGACTCCCTAGTTACTCTTCTAATTAATTAGCAGTAACGTTTCGAAAAGTTTACTCACGTTGTCCAGGACACAAACGAATCTATAAGAAGACGGGTCGCCTAGCCGCTCACCGGCTTTATGTAGTAAAACCAGAAGCTGTCTTTTCAAGAGTGTTGGAAAGGTGCCGCGTCTGATACACAAGTTGCATGTATTACCAAATAAGTCCGGTGATATGTTACCAACCAACTCTAATATTTCGTTGGTTATTCCATCAGGCCCCTGTGCTTTCTTTTTTTTCGACGTGTTGCCTGGATTCCTTCGGTAAGATTCGGGATGATTTATCTTCCCTGTGGTCCTAGTTCCGCGTCTTTTATCTTTCAGACACTTATTTCTTCATTCCACCATTATGCTGGCTTCTTTCTTCTGTTAAAACATCTAACCGTGGACATTCCAACCTCAAATATATTTGCCAAGGTATGCTAAATGTAAGCCACGACAGCATTCAAATCCTCTTTCCGACGCAAGTTAGTGTACTATGGTACGACTTTTTTGGCCAGCAAAGCTGCTGCTCGGCTCATTGTCCATATCAAAATAGATATATTGATGATCACATAAGGTTCCACTTTCTACCATTATCTAGCATGTACATCGATCTACCAACATTAATGACGCTTTAGTTGTATCCATTGTTGTACCCTGTGTTCTTCTTTTAAAAGTAGGAGCGGAGCCAGTATTTAATATAACCAGACCTAACGATGCAAACATTTCACTGACTGTAATGCCTCCATATCCGAAAATTCCCCTTGTCTGATTCGCCTGCTATAACAGCATACAAGGTATATTCAAGCTATACTAAGTTTGTGCAGATGTATGCAACATCTAGGAGAACCGTAACAATATTATTGCCACAGAGTATAAGATCAGCCCGCCCGGCCAGAAAGTTTCGAACATCCCTCTGTCTTTACAATGATTTTAGCAAATGTATTCCTAGAGTATAACTGTCTAAAGAGTATTTGTTGGATAGAAATTTAACCCCCACACTACTTCCAAACTAAATATGTAGCTTTACCATGACACGTGCGGTTATCCGTTTTTGAGCTTTCGACATATTTAGTTTTCATTACATGAGAGGGTCAGATCGCACACACTTTTTATGTTACATAAAAGTGGCACTCGCGTGGAGCCATAGTTTTGTTATACAAAAACGTCAGCAATTCCGACATCCATGGTATAGAACTTAAGATAAACCCATCTTTTATTATACCGATTTAATTGTCTCTGCTCGTCCTACTTTTTTCGACCACTTTCCATAAAACGGCTTATTTTGAAAAGAAGGTAGAGGAGGAAAGTATTTAATGGTGACCCGTTTCCCACAAAGGTGGTTTTACTTCTTTTTTATCGTATAAATTCATTTTATTCATTTATTTATTTTGATTCCTTTCCGTAATACTTCCCTGCCACACTGACTCATCTTAACACATCTGGTATACCTCAACTTATGTAGTGGATGCAAATAAAGTTTTATCGCAATAATGAAAGCTTAAGAAAATCACGTAAGACTTCAATCAACTTTAAGTGCTTCAGTAATCGGATTGCTCTTTGTTTACTGAGAAATTAAATATTTTTTGAAGGGAGAATAACGCAAATTTGGAAGAAATTACTTAACGGTATTTAAACCTTGAAGTTCTCCTGCCAAAAGCAAAAACAAAATATAAATAATAACGCTCTTGCAGATGAAATACCATTTTCGTTGTTTTAATATGTTTCAACTTACTGTCCCTTTAACATTAAATTGACAAACGATCCCAGTTGTAAGTAGTCTACGATTTTTAGTATTACTTTGTACAATAGTGACTATGACAATGTTGTTGCTTGAAAAACCATCCAAACACTGCGAGAACTTGCAAATAGAGAAATATATGAAACGCTTCAATGGAAGTCAACGGCGTATTTCCAACACACCTTCGGCATGTAAATAAATTTCTTAATAATGGGCGGTTCATTTTTAATGCAAGCCGTTTGGCTGATTCCTTGGCCGAAACTTTAAGCAGTTTTCGCTTACATTTGGAAGTAAAAAAAAAAAACGTATGAAAAAAGAAATGGATGAAGAAACTAGAGAGAAGAAAACCGTAAGTCGAAAAGTACCTACAAAAAACATTTAGATAAGAACCATGTGAAATTTCCATACTGAGCCACGACTTACTATTAAACATCCTAAACGCTCCATAGGTATTCATATAACGACTTGTGAAAATGGGAAGTGGTCGAAAAAGGGTCTCCCATCCCAGCTATTTTCTATAGCGTTCTTCCGTGAGCAAAAAACACCTCAGCTTACCACATTTCATGAAAATATCTTAAAAATTGCGATGAACAGACGGACAGAAAAAATTAAGTCGATTCACAATAGGGTGTAAAAACCCGATAAGTATTCACATTAGAAACTTATTCAGTAAATTCAACTTTTTTTCATTTCTTTGATTGAGGTAATCAGAACTTTCTTTCTACACTACTTTTACTCATTGCATTTCGAAATTAAAGAAATCCTATGTTTTTCGGAAGTCGAGCCAAGTAGGAAATGCTAATTTTGAATGAATTCGACATCGTTTTTATCGAGCCTCTTATCCAATTTCTACATACAGAGCGGCGCTACTGTTCACTCTTCAGTTCTCTCAACAAGTGAACGCAAAGACTGGCAGACAAAACGGCGAACGTATAAGTGCAGATCCAGAAACACAAGTGGAGAAATAAGGAAGCTTGTGCAATGTATTTTTAGACGGCTTTGATAATTGGCCATCATAATTTTTTCGCAGTGTTGTCTTATATAGGCTATTGCCAGCAAGGACACCACTATGAAAATATTTCTTTTCCATTTTTGTTTTTTGCAATTTTTTAAAGTTAGCAGTTTTCGGCGAGCACACAGTGAAGCACACGAGTAAAAACACGTGTGGATGAAAGTAGAGGCAGCGCTACTGACTGATGAATGTGTGGGGAGGCGGGAACCTAAAGAGATAGGTGGAGTGATGAAAAAATAGCCAGACATATAGACATACGAAAACATGGAGGAACAGGCAGACCGAAACCTAAGTAAATGGACCTGACAAAATCCTTACATATGAATGATCTACACTTTGCGGAATTTTTGATTCGCATTTCTGAGACATACAAATGGAATGAGAAAAATAAAAGTCCGTCCTCATCCTTCCTTATTGTCGTAAGTGTTAAAAAGCCAAAAATGAACTTAACATTAATTGCGGAAAATGAATTTTTAACTATATTCCAGAAATTCATAATTTCCGTTGCTTAACAATTTTCACGATAAAAGAAATCCTCTTTAACATTTGTCCTTTTTATTATAAAAGAAACTTTATGTGGTTTGCTTGCATTCTTTTCCCCCTTTTTTTTAGTTTGTTTAACACTAATGAGCTTTAAACTTTACACTGTATGCATAAATGGAAATCCACTTTAACCGAATGAGAAAAAAAATTAAATTGACTGTCACCCACGCCACGCACGGCAAATCCGTCTCACTGACTAACATTAAAACGGACCTCAATAACCGTTAAAACAGAACAAAAAAACAAAAGAATTATAAAACAATTCATGCTAACAGAGGATAAAAAGGAACCCAGTAGTTAAATGTCACGTCGTAACTTAAATAGAATTCAAATTGTGTGCGTATGTACAGTAACGTATACCAGAAAAAAGAAAAAAGCAGAATAACATAGCGAACGGAAAAGGAAACCCACAAAAAGAAAGGCTTAGTAAATTTAAATATTAACTTGTTTAACTCGTTTCCAGAGAATACAAAAGATTTTGTTTTCCATGTAACAAGTAATGAATATATATTTTTGGCTTTTCTTTAAACATCAAACTGTAGAAACGATTTTTTTTTATTAGCATTAGCTGAAAGTAGATGTAATTAGTTGTTGTAAGCATGACTTAGTTATTCCGTTATAAAAAAAGAAAGCAAAAGAAGAACAAAGCACAATTTTAATCAATTTGTTTTTATTAAATATTTATGGATTTTTTCAATTTTCAGAATAAGACTGGAAATTTATATGGGGTATGTATTGTAGTCAACAAGAGTAACAAGCGAAAAACACAGAAAGCAAAGGTCATTTTCCAATTCTTTTGCAAATGTGTCGGTTTTTTGCAAGCAGGAGAATATTTACCACAGATACTACACAGTTGAACAGAAGGACAGATGGATAGACGGGTAGATGAACAAACGAACATGCCAGAGTATATTTCGAATTTTCGTACTTCTTGGTGTTTTAGAAGCTTGTTTCTGCGCGTTATAAATATAGCGAGGCGCGATCTTTTTTTTCCATTTTTGTGCGGGTACTACAACATCGCCCAGAGAATACACGCTGCAATTTTTGCAACTTTATCTGCTGTAGATTATGAGTACCCAGCAACAAAACAATTTTGTATTCCTTTTGAAAAACACAATTATTCTCAGTTTACGTGATACTGTAGGCGTGTCCTCCGACCGATTTGGAATATTTTCAACATAAGAAGTGCGCAAATTCTATTCTGCTATGACGGAATCTGTTATACACCCACCATCTTCAGCCTAAAGAAGAAAAGGGCGTAGCTGATTTTTGCTGAATAACAGTGAAAATTTATATATTGTATCTGCTGTTCTTCTTCATTTGCACATGTGAAGGCAATACCTTGATTTTTGCGAAAGGAAGAAGGTTCCTTACAGATAATGAGAGAAATTGAATATTTTTCCTTTGGAAAACAGCGGGTTTCTCAGCTTATGTCGTACTTTATGCATGAATTTCGCCGAAGTGAAAACACTTTTGGGGGCAGGAGAATGGGTACAGCGGATATTACACAAAAATATGGAAGGACAGACGAACTTGCTTGAATCGATTCAGAATTTGATGCTGATTAAAAATATATATGATTTGTGGGTTTTCCGAAACTTCCTTCTGATTGTTGCGAATGTTTTGGGAAAACGAATGTACTTCTCATCCTTCGATGATGGATATAAAAATTAAAAGTAACATATAACAAGTCAGAGAGTTATATTCGCTCGTGATCAAATGTTTTGTACCCATTATCGTGATCTTAAAAAAAATAGAAGAACACAATTTGCATACTCTATAATATTTTGTGGGAGTGGCTGATTTTTTTCTATTTTCAGAATAAAAGTGAAAATTTTATACGGTGCAGGTGTTGTAGTTTACGAGTAACAAGCAAAAAACACGGGGAGCAATAGTGATCACAGTTCTTTTGACATAGACGTGTGACCGTTCTAGACGTGTTCTTTGAAAAGTTTCGGTTATTTTTATATTTTCTTGCAAGTTTGTAGACAACATTTTTATTTTTACGAACGGATTTAATCCATTTTCAATGCCAATCTGCATGCAACAACTTCCAATGTTTCTGCCAAATGTGAAGGTCATAACCATCGTTTTCCTAGCTAGGAAAACGTTCGCAACAGGCATTACACAGACGGACAGACGGACAAGCAGGCATGCCTAAATCTATTAAGAATTTGATGCTGATCGAGCGTATATATACTCTTTGAGGTCTCTGACCCCTTTTGGGCGTTGCGAACGTTGTGACAAAATGAATATCGGTGATGGACTTGGGAATAAACTTGATATTTCAAGCTGTTTCGGAGCACGTATATTTGAGGCGATTATTATCCTACGGACGGTACAAATCTAGCAATAAAATACATATGACCTTTTACTTCGATGGTTGTCATTAAACACGCAAGTCCTCATACTAATTTTACACTATTGCAGACTTTCGGTATATTAAATATTAAACATATTACGCAATTAAAGATTTTGTATTATGCAGGAACTTTTTAAAGAAGCAAAAGCAACTTCGTTTAATATTTAACTGCAACACTTTTAAAATTTGTTTATATTTACTACAGGAGGATAAGAATATATTCCTTTTGTCAAAACGTATGCAACACCAGGAAGGAGGTTTCAGAGACCCCATGAAGTATCAGATGTGGCGAAGACATTCTAAGCTCCTCCATGCAGATATTGAAAATAGGCAAAATCGGTCAAACGACACGCCTATAGTGCAATATAACTCGAGACCACTTTGTTATCAAAAATAGAAAATCTTTGGGTTTTTGCTCGTTGCTTATAAGGCACAGCAGATATAGCACTAAAAACTTGCACACTTATTCTATGCGTAGTTCTGAAACCTGTATGTAAAAAGGAAAAAGGTCGGCTATATCTACTCAAAACCTATAAAGTATGAAAATTTCATCTCAGAGCTCAGAAAAAAGCTTTAGAGACCCTATAAAGCTTGAATGTTATTGATCAATAAAAAATTTCGAATCGTTCTAGTCATTTTTGTCGGTCCCTACATCTGCTAATTGGTATGGTAAATGTAGTTCTGATGTAGGTAGTGATTATGAAAAATTCGTTCACAGCCCCATATAAGTTTCGCACTTATTTTTATTGAATTTTCATTATGTTCGTAAAGGATGGCAACAGGATGCGGGCTGCATTTCTCTTCTTTAATTTTTATTATTGTTCTGTAATTAAAATGACAAGTTATGAAAACATGTCCAAAGTGTTAAATAGTCCAACAACCAGCTGTACAATAAATTCAATATTCACAAGCAAAAAATTATATGTAGTTTAAAACGAATATTTTGGCGCCCGACACTTGCTAATTTTTTGCATGTCATCATAGAAAATGTGTTCGTTCAAAGTAGTGATATGATTGCCAACGTACAAGTTACCTAAACATTAAGAACCTACTAGATAATTACAACTTAACACATAAAGCGAAAAACCGGACGGAAAACTATAAGCGATGGGAAGAGAAATCAAACTGTGGCTCTCAGTCATTTCCAAAGAATAATTAGTATGTAACTGTTATTCCCTCCACCCAATGTGATACAAGCTTGAGCGGATATATTAAAACATAGAAGGATAGACCCATCTTGTGTTATACCGATAAATTTAGAGTTACTTTCTGAATTCAGGCTTGCCTACCCGCCTGTCTGTCTTGATTTCTTATGCTCAACCTATAAGTGGAAGTTTTTGAGATATTTTGACGAGATTTGTTGTTTTGGCCTAAAGACAAACGCTATTGAATGTTGTTTGGATAGCGCTTGCGGCCACTTTCACATGACATTACTTGGAGTACTCTAGAGTGGTGTAGAGTATTTAATGGTTGGCGGTGACTCACTACAGTATTTTTGCTTGTTTCTATTTGCAGTTTAAATTCATTTATGTATCCCAGCAAGCTATGTGTAAACATAAAATATTAGACTCAGGCCATACACTAACTCAAAACCCCAGCGAGGCAAGATTAGGGTTAAAATTGATGCAATCAATTTATGTTTTTAAAAAAGTCTTGTAAGCGAAAGTGTCGGTTTTTGTCGGCAATTATTTGGCCGCAATTTTACGCAAATTCCATAGATCAAATCCTTGCCACCACATTTTTTTTTTTGTTGTATCTACAACAAGTTGGTACTAAACCGAGAAACAGTTTTAATAATTTATGCTGTTGTGTATTATATCATTGTTTCTTTCTCGTCCTAACTGGGCCGAATTTCGTTTACATCTTCTAATGGGAACTCGTACTATTTGGTCTGGCTTCTTCTTCTAACTTTTCCGACCATATTAATAAGGAAGTCCCCATTGTTGCCAAAGAAGTTCTCAAAATAAGGTCAGGAACAACTGCTTAAAATGGTAATGAATAAAATTTTCTTTGTTCTTGTTCATCATGTAATGCTACGGAGATGTTTGTCGACACTTCTGTCATCTATGCCACAAACATGTCAATCTAGGATATTAAAATTCGAAACATTAGGCAGCTATAAGCTTTAAGTCATTTGGTTATAGACATATACGTCTATGTCTGAGTGAAGCGGCCGCTTCTTACGCGAAAATGTGTACTCTACACCACGCACATTATCAATACTTTTTAAGCTCTCAACGTGGGCGACAAGTCCCTAAGACCAAACTCAAAGCAATGGGACGGTGTAACTTGCTATTCGGTCCTCACAATGTCTATAACCATTCAGTTAACCATTCAGTTAAGCAGAAAGGAAACTTCTTTACGGTATGAATATAAATATCTGCCATTTCTTCGAATGGTTTATTTAGTGTTGGTACACGCTTTTTTTCTTTGACAAAAGATTTGTAGCGGAAACTTATGGATTACCCCTTTGGGTAAACGTTCGTGACAACGATCATGATGGACTAGGGAAGACTTTCCAGACTTCCAGAAGAAACATCATGTTATATTGACATTACGATACATGCCCCTTCACTTCTGCCCATTGCTTTATAACCTCCCCTAACCCCTCAACCCCCTTAATCTGTAAGAAAGAAAAGCAAAGAAAAATATCGTACGTAGTCAGCTCGTACATTATTTCTAAGTCATAAAATTATTTACTTCGCACACAATTTGCTACAACTTTTCTATATAAATATATTTCAACGACGTAACACCATAGGCGGCATTCGTTTTAAACGTGGACTAAGTCCATGTAGAAATTACGATATTTAAGAATATTTTCTTTTTCGATTACATTAACATAAATGCTTCTACGTACTTATATATTCTGCCTGATATTTTTAAAAAATCGACTTAAGCGAACGTTTTAGTTAACTGCTTATGTATGAAATTATATGTCATAAATATTTAATATTTGCATCATATCAACAACGAACATATATCCTGAAGAAATCATCCGTTAGTTTCCCATCTCGTTCGAACGAGCATAAGCTTTCTAATATTTTGCATTTATGTGTAGAAAAATGAATGCGAAAAAACAACATATCAAGCGTTGAACATTTATGGCCAAAAGTCAGCATTGAAAATGACAACAACGTAACGAGTTAAGGAATGAAAGGTACAGACAGACAGATAGTGGTAAAAAAATGAGCAACAAATTTATTGGCGACGACATAGGTTTACATGCCAAAACGCTGGTATAAAATGCAAAATCACACCAAGCTAAAGAACAACAAACATGACATTGCATGTGTTCATGTCTCTCCAATAAAATTAGAATAAAATTCGTACAACTGCACTACAAGCGTAGCCATCACAACTAGCACAACTAGATAACAGCAACCACATTTCACAATTGCGTAAAACGCAAACTATAAAAGAAAAAACGATAAAACAGACAGACAACCAAAATATTCCAAATCAAAATTGTTCGCTTCGAAAACAAAATTCTTATATACAAATACATATATATATATATATTTTTTTGCCAGCTGGCATGAAATGCTTACTAAATCATACAAAATTGTATATTGAACAAGTTTTTCGCCATTTTTCTCTCTTTTTATTATCACAAATGCATTGAACATTTTTCCACCATCTGAAGTTGTTATCTGCTGCGAAGTATTATGAATTGACAATTGACGACACAATAATAAAAAAAAATAAAAAATAGAAAATAAAATTGTGAAAAAAAAAAATCGTTTTATAATGCATTTCTTAGCATTTCCACATCACAAATATGTCAGTTTTGCTTGAGGCTTTCAGTATTAATACCTTCAACTACTGCTGGAACGCCTGTACGCAATGGGAAAATAACAAATGGCAGAACATCTGTGAATTCGTTTGGTGTCACATCTATTTGCTTTGCTTGTCATCGTAAACTGATCAAAACCAATGATGGGTTTGTAGAATTGTGAATTCTTTACTAAAAGCAATATACGAGCATATATACATATGCATATGAATCTCCTTTTCGTGGGCATCAAAACCACCCAACACAAGTGTAAGCGCCTTACTTACATATATTTATATTTCAGATTAAATATACATTAAATCATACAAATAGCAAACACAGTTAACTGCTTTTTATGCTTTTGATTTTTGCCATCAACAAAAAGTGGATGTATACAACATTTGTCCTTCCGTCCATTGTATATCTAAGATCCCATTACACATGATCAGGGCATTGTGACTTTAATAATGTCAGTTTATAATGTCCGTCTCTTTTATTATCTTTCTTTCAGAAAATAATTCTTCAGAATCATTTTTTATTCTTCTGAATCTTGTTGATCTTTCAAAATCATTTCTGAATCGATCTAAGCCTCTTCTATTATCGTATTCAACCCACAGGCGGCAAATTTTTGAGATATTTTGCTGAAATTTGGTACACTGACGTATTTCGGCCAAAGGACAAATGCTTTTAAAAATGGTTTGAATCACGCTACATTTTCGACAGATTCGCATATAGCACTTTTTTGTATTAAATTCTTACATGAATAATTGTAGGGTATACAGTGCAGAGTATTTTATTATCGACTACAGTCTTTTTACTTGTTTTCCCCTTTTTTTTTTTAAATTCACTGCCTTATATAAGTATATTTTGATATACTTCTTTACCGAAATCTATTCGTCCATTTCGAAGTATTAGTTATTTCCATGTATTTTGGACATTTTTTCACTTAAAGGAGGCATTTATAGAGAAAAGTTGATGCAATATACATAAACCAAAATTTTTCAATCATTTTCCACAACATTTTACTATATCTCTGGCAGCCTGGAGATATGCTGTCGAAAGAACTTCGATTGGTTCGGCAGCGTTTCACCCACCGAGCCATTTTCGTACTTCTTCAACTTTGCGAACCCGCGTGCCAGCCAAGCCGTGCTGGACCGATCTGAACAAGTAGCAATCAGAAGGCGCCATGTCTGGTGAGTACACTGGATGTGGAACAAGTTCCCATTCGAGCTGCAACAGTGTATCTTGGACAATTTTTGCAACAAGTGACCAAAAAATTCCATTTTCATTGTCAATTCGTGTCGCCACTTTTAGACCGTTGAACGCAAAACCGGCAATTAGGATAGGATGGAGCCTCTAAACATGGTTGGTGGGCTTCGACAGCAGATTTCTTCAAATAAACAACGTAAGTAATGAATTTGGAAAAAAAGAATTTTGAGTGCTCCATGATGAGCGTCGGCGTGCTCTGAATAAATCAATAATATTAAATGGAAAAGTGTTCTTTTTTATAGAGCATGATCGTAACGATCAAATTCCGTGGTTATTTACCATGATATTTCCCATTTCTTTATAATTTTTACTTGTATAATCCACTGGCCAGTATAGATGAAAATACCTAATATTAAGCACTTAAGAGAGTGCTCATTAGCACTGAGGGGAATCTTGGGAACTTATAGTCGTAATCGTATATATTTTAGTACGAAAATTCCATACTTTATGATTTAACTTTTTGCGAAAAGACACACTTGCCGCATGCAGCTTGCAACGCGCCAAAAAAATGATAACAATTAGCAAAAATTTAGCGGAAAAGGAATCAATAGAAAGATGTCGCGACGAGTTTATGTAATGATAACTTACCTTACAATTTATTAGAATTGAAACGAATTTTACAAAAGGTCTTAGGGCAATTTTGCTAGCTTCGAATATGGCTGGCAAGTACTTCTTCCAAAATTTCAAATCAGTAATTCTTAATTCGCAAATTTATAACAGTTATTGTAAGCCGGTTAGAATGATTTTACACTTGTAAGGAACTAAGCTGAATATGTACAAGCTTTCGAGTTTAATTTCTATGACTACGCGGTGCCCATTAGGCACCTTAGGCAAGTTAGATGGATGGACAGACAAATGATTGAGTTAACGAGATGAGAAGAATCTAAGAACAAATTTGTCGGCCTCGATTAAAAGGTTCAAAATTTATCGTCACTATTTGTTTGTTTATTTATTTAAAGTTATCACCTACACATTATAGTCTTTTTAGGAGCTTCTTGCTATTCAACTTAACATTCAAATTTTTAATAATAATAAGTAGGTCTACTTGTGGTTCCATTACGCTTATTATTCAATCACAAGTTTTAGACTTAGTCGCAAATGTGCGCATAAGGTGGCGTTTTAGTTTTCGGTTTCAATTTGTACAATTTCCCATTATAGGCACCGGGCAGATGAAATGATCTACAATAATTTAATCGGGAGGACGTAAACCGTATGGGATTTTTCATGTGTCGTTCGGTTACAAATAAAATAACAAATATAAGCAAAAATTTTAAATTTAGTTTCTAGGTTCCGTGTTTTGTGCGCAAAAAAATCCACAAAATCATCCGATTGCATTGCTTGTACATTTTTGGAGCTTTGGTATTTTATGTATGTTCTCTCCCTTTCTCTTAATGTTTGGTATAGCCGGGAGTATTTAGTGGCAAAACTATAATCGCACAGAAAATGAAAACAAAACGATTTAGTTTTAACGAACATTCCGCAGCATATGTGCAATGGCATGTAAAAGAGAATATTTTTCCGTTAAACTCATAAACGCAAGCATCTTTTTTAATGCTTTTCACGTTTTCAATCGCAATATCATTTTTACATCACGGACATCCTATGTTTATTTTATTCAAATTTTTCCGCGACATTAACGTATCAAAGCGACTCAATTTATCCTTTCTTGCATACTCGTTGTTTTAAGTTCAAGTTCCTAAGCAATTAATTGAATTGAAATGAACACTAGAGCTACCGAGGTGATTCATTTATCTATTTTGGAAGTCGCGACAGTCACAAAAATGAGCATAAAAGTCTGCAATATGACGCAAACATTCCTTGATCGATAAAGAAAATGGGTCTAATCCGCGTATACGTACCCCTAAGAAAGGACCAACTGAAATAATCTCGGGAAAAGCCTCTCTCTGTGAAACCTTCCACTAAATGATAAGCAATTGTGTTTGAGGGCATGTTCTCTGTTACTACTGTCGCTCGTAACCTAATAGACCGTTTGCTTAATTGATATACTAACGTAATTGCGAAAAAAAACATTACATTTTTTTCTTGACATTTATTCCTTTAGCGCTTAAGATATATAGAAATGTATATGCAAATAAAAAAGAAGACCTCTTCCACTGTATATTGCTTCCAATCTGCTTACTTTTTAAATTCCGGCAAACATTGTTACGCAAAGCACTTTTTTGATAAAATAAGACTGCAACAAATCTACATGATTGTGTTGAAAGAGAAATTTGGTAAGAATTTGGAAATGTGGAAATAAATATGTGCGACGGTTTGCCTACGAGTGAAATTAACGAAATAGTGAATATTTGGCAAAAGGAACACGAAAAATACTAGAATTAAATGTAGT
The DNA here is from genome assembly GCA_000688715.1 of Glossina pallidipes. Taxonomy (NCBI): domain Eukaryota; kingdom Metazoa; phylum Arthropoda; class Insecta; order Diptera; family Glossinidae; genus Glossina; species Glossina pallidipes. The sequence continues at coordinate 1,657,427 of KK499779.1, forward strand.
ATTAATGACTACTTTTCGTAAGATATATAGGCAGAGGATTTGCTGAAAGCAAAAAGAGTTGATTCATTGCATCCAAAGAAGAACTGCACCATGTGCGTTTAAGCTCAATAGAAGGAAAGATTATGAAATAGTAAAACTCTAATTTCTTTAAATAGATTCTTTTTAAACGTTGTATATAATCATCTTCCGATTCTTTAATTAAATTTTCACAATCGAGTGGCGCGACCTTATTTCGAGCAGTGTTGGGATAAAAACCTAAAATCCCGCAAAAATTGCATTTTGTAATAAAATATTTTATGAGATAATAACTCAAAACTAGTAAGAACACCATAGTCGGTCACGATCCGTCACTAAATATCCTGCACAACTTCGCTTAATACAGTTACTCATGTAACAACGTTTCGAAATTAGGCGCTTAATGGAAAGGAGGTCCGGAACAAGAGGTCCGATCCGTCCCGTCACTAAATATCCTGCACAACTTCGCTTAATACAGTTACCCATGTAACGACGTTTCAAAATTAGGCGCTATATGGAAAGCGGTCGAACAAGAGGTTCGATCCAAACCATTTTCAAGAGCGTTCGTTCTTGTGTTCGTTGGTGTACCAAACTTCACAAAAATATCTCCAAAAATTGCGGCCTGTAGATTAAACACAATATATGTAAGACGGACAAGCAAGCCTAAATCGATTCGAAAAGGCGTTCAGATAATAAATCAAATCCTTCTGTGCGTTGCGTACATCCGCACAAACTTAACATACCGTTGTACTATAAGTGTATGCCTATAAAAAAAAAGAAAAAAAATTGTAATACAATTCCTTAATTATTTTCTACTAAATTGAAAAGCGTATGCATCTCTAACCTCTGGCACTGCAGTAAAGTTTAATTTACTTCCTTAGATACGAACAGAGACAAAAAAAAAACTCTTCTATTTTAATCCTTTACTTTCATATATTTTTGTTTTTTTTTCCGTTTTTTTTTTTTTATAAGTCAAACGCATGTCAAGCAAAGTAATCAAAAGCAGGTTGACAGGATGTGAGTGCATTATTCACTCATTGACCTCGCCTAGCAAATAAGGCATACAAAGTTACATTTAACAGATACAAATACTACAAATAAATGTCCACAAAGTATGCATACATAACTTCACATCTGGACACAGCGTGCAATACATTTTATTGCCTGTTTCAAGCACGCATTCAAAGCCCAATGTGGTCGGAACGGAATGAAATGCCAAAAAAAAAGGGAATTAAAAAAACTACCTTTTAAAAAAATATTCCTTGCTTTCCCCATAAAGAAGCACATATGCGAATAGTCCTCTGGTCACTCGAAGAGACAAAGAGACAACTCAGCAGCAAAACTGGTATGGTTTTTGTTTTTCCTTTTTTTTGTTGTTGTACATCAAACAAGAACACTATATATTTGTGTTTTGTTTGTGTTCGCCGAATTTATTTTTAAGCATATATGACCATTATAAAGGTGTCAATAAAATGCCGGGAACTATTTATCCAAAAAGGAAAGAATACCAAATTTACCGATTAGCTGAGCACGCGCAAGCAGCTGTAAGTCGCGATGCTTGAGTTCTTTTTACGATCTACATATTAATTAGTTGGAGAAGATTTGCGATATACGAGTGGTATGAAGCATTCGAGTTGGACTTTGAGGCGCTTGAAATTTTGCCTCGCACTGGTCAGCGGTCATTCATTCAATGACGTCAACGTAGTCAAAACAATCCTGGTGAAAAAGATCTCTGGCAGTCGTTCAGGTCCTTTCTGTTGTCAATTATTGAGCATTAAACTTGTGGCCTTGTGTGCCTTCATTCTCTTCAAAGTCGATAGTGAATTTTTCACAGTGCAGTTCACTATACTACGTTCCTATTAACATTTCATAACTAATTTTTAATAATTTGACAGCAATTCAAATATGGTTCCATGGGGGTTTTCCTTGCGAAAAAAGAGCTCGAAACATGAACACAGCGTTCTTGCGGTGAATGCCTGCAACAAGTGCTTTAAGTGTTGGCAGAAATAGTTGACTACTTGTACTTCACGTAAACATTGATGCTTAACCGAAAAGTATGTTTTATTTTTAACAAAATTCCGACACTTCTTTGACGCGATGTAAATGTTGTGAGCCGTTCATTGCAAGTTCGAGTAGTAAAACATGGCATATTATTGCCTATATTCTCAAGTGAGGGCCGTGGATGATACCTAAAATTGCGAATGGGTGTAAGAGAATGCTATTAATGTGTGCTTTTGCTGTGTTGACAGCAGAAACAAAAAAAAGAGAAATTTTGCAAATCATGTTTGCGTTCGCTGATTGTTCCGCAGTCAACTTGTGCTTTTATGATAACCACACACAAAAGCACCTCTCAAAGTTTTGCACAAATACTCTTTTTGTGCATGCGGCTGCTGTAGCATGAGAACATTTAAGTTTACCGCCACGTCTTTTATTGCCTTTCGTTACACCTTGTTTTAGGGGAGATGAAGACTTTACTAGACCTACGAATATAAAAAAAATATAAAAAATAAACTTAAATTTGTTGCTACCCACCTGCAATTAAATGACCGTCCTTAGCCTACAGAGCAATGGTGGAGTGTCGGTCAACGGTAAAAAAGTTAAAAGCATCCTTCATATATTTGTGCCTACGAGGCACCAAATTTACAGCCAAGCATTGCATAAATAATTTACTGATTTAAATAAATATATACGTATGCGAAAATATGTATTCATTTACCACTGGCTTTTGGCCATATAAGTTCTGTCCATTCACCCTCTTTTTGTATCTATTATACGAAACGTATGCGTTCTTTTAGTTGCAATGACTGTAATAAATATTTCGTTTTTATAAAACGTTTTCATATGTCGCTTAATGTAATGAAATGACAACAGGATATACAGATACAGATAGGGATTTTTTATTTTATCTTCATTTCAATCTTGCATGTGTATATACGTACATACTTTTGGTCACAATCATCAGCAATTACTCGATTTTCTCACGCTTAACTTGATCATGTTAATTTATTACATTTTCCTCTTTGTTAAGCAAATTGGTAATTAATTTAGTATTTTGTTAAGTTTGTTAAATAGTTTAATGAAAAAGACAACGTGCCACCCGTATCAGTGGCGGTCACTTTTCTGTAAATTAAATGCATCAGAAAATGGAAGCTTTTCAATGGCAATAACAACAAGTACTTATGATTAAATAAAGTGGAAAATAAAAATGTAGGATTAGCAGAAGATTGCTCGCTTTTTTATTGATTTCATTGATCTTATATACGATTGTCGAAGAAATTTCAAATTTCACGAAATTTCGTTCTCTCTCTCCCTATCAAACTACAATCAATTTTATAGTTTTACGAATTTCTTTGTATCGATTTCTTCCTCATCTATATTTAAGCCAATTAGTTTATTACTATTTAATTATAACAAACAATACATGGACGTACATCTCCACCTTACAACCGCCTACAGTTATTCAAAGTAAATCGTTATATGAGAAGTGGGCAAAGAAGTGGTCCGTAGAGAACAGTTTTCAATTAATTATAACAAACAAAACATGGAAGTAGATCTTGACCTTACAACAGCCAACAGTTATTCAAAGTAAAACGTTATATAAGAAGTGGGCAAAGAACTGGTCCGTAGAGAACAATTTTCAATAGACTTGGTGCTTGGGCCGAAGCACGCTAGTGTACCAAGTTTCATGAAAATACTTCAAAAATTACGGTCACTGCTATACGGACGGACGGATGGACGGACAGACAAACTTGGATCGGTATAATAAGTGATGAATCTATCTCAAGTCTTTGGAATGAGTCCTGCACACACAGTCCGCACAAACTTAACACACTTTTCTCCCACCACTGGTCAAGGATATAGGAACTCAACTAAAAAATATTTAATATAGAATCGCCGGCTGCAAAGGTCACTTGGTGCTTGGGCCGAAGCACACTAGTCTACCAAGTTTCATGAAAATACTTCAAAAATTACGGTCACTGCTATACGGACGGACGGACGGACAGACAAACTTGGATCGGTATAATAAGTGATGGATCTATCTCAAGTCTTTGGAATGAGTCCTGCACACACAGTCCGCACAAACTTAACATACTTTTCTCCCACCACTGGTCAAGGATATAGGAACTCAACTGAAAAATATTTAATATAGATTCGCCGCCTGCAAAGGTCACCACTTTACTCGGCGATTATATAATACTTGACAATACTTGAGTTTTAGTCGCGAAAAATTCGCCGATTATTAATTTCAGAAAATATTTAACAAAATTAATCTAAAAATTGCGAAAATACTATTTGGGAGCTTGGTACGACCTATAGTTACCAAGTTGAACCAACTTTTGCTTGTCGATTATTTCTAATTATTTCTGAGCATACAAAATAGTAGGAGTCTGAAGCACACAGAATAATCAAATCCAACTAAGGCTTCGTTATAATCGGAAAATGGGAGCAGTCTGGGAACTTCTTAGTGTAATCTGTAGATAAAAGAACTTGGGGTTTTGTCTAACTCAGACTGACTCGGACAAGCTTCAGACTGCCAAGGCAGTTGTGTGTGTCAGAGACCATACTTAGCAAACCGTATAGCTAAATATTAGCGAAAATGCATGTTCACTCACACTATGATGCATTAATAAGAGAAAATGTCTGACTCATATATTATTTTTTCATTCGTAAATTTACGTAAGATCAGTTAACGTAACAAAAGCAATAAGAGCGCTTGTTGTAGTCGCGTTCTTTATTCATGTCATTTAAATGGGTTATTAAGAATGGCCGTTCGACGCTTTTGGACTGTGTCACATATTACTATTTCTTTCCTTTACAATTTTTTGTTTATATTAAATTTCTAATCCGACGGACTTCGTTGAACACGGGATGCGTGTTCGCAGTACAAGATTAGTAAAATTTATAGTTCGACAGTTCTAAGTCTACTCTTCTTCCTCATATAATTCAACATTCGGATGTACGGCTATGGTGTTAAGCTCTTTTGACCGTTAAACAGAGAACTATCTACATCGATGTCATTCAGCGGAGTATCTTCCCTTAAAATTAACTATAACTTCATTTTTAACGAAACAGTTTTGAAGAACCAGTGCAGTGTGCAATGCTGCATTATCGTGATGCAAAAACCAAGATGCAAAACCAAACGACGCATAACACTCAAACAATATCCCTGGTTAGCTGTTTGATCGGGCTGAAGGAATTTATATTTCACAGCAGCACGATAATCGAAGATATCTGTTAACATCACTTTCGTTTTTGAGCGACTTCGACGCGGTTCTTCCATTTTCGGCTCACCTTTTGCACGATATTCGTATGCATAGATCCAAGTCGGATCTTCCGTAATAGAGCGTTTTTGATACCAAACGGCAGTTGACGAGTTTCAGGCCCAAACTATCTTTCAAAATGTTCTTGACTGATCCATTTGAAAGTCTAACAGTGTCAGCAAGATTCCTAGTTATTAATCGATGGCTTTTGAGGACCGAATCTTTGATTTTTTTGACGTGATTTTCATCGGTAGAGGTTGATAATCGTTCAGGACGCTCTTCACCTTTAAATTGTTTTAGGTCGTCTTTGAACTGTTTATATCACTTGTAAAATATTTTTACCGATTAAGTCCGGTCACCAAAGGATCTCTGCAACATCCTAAAATATTTTGCACAACAAAATTAATTTCGCAAAAAAAATTTAACTGAAGTTCTTTTGGAAAACATAATCTTTCTGTCGCAGAAAATCAAGCGCAGCTGAAACACTAATGACGTTTTGTGATGTGGAATGTGACATAGACGTCTATCTAAGTGCTACTAATTTAGAAAAAAATATTTCTAATTTTCAATCAGTTATTTATTAGGTTTTGCACAATTACTTGATGCACTTCATGTGCAAAAAGAAACTACAACATAAGTGAATACACAAGTAAACTGGATGGCTGCAAATATAACTATTTTGCTTCATAAACTCCGTAATTACGGATTCAGCAAGGCGGTCAATTTTCGTTTAAATGCATACAAGGAATCATCGAAGGAATTCAGACCCGGTGGTAATGCATTCCGATATCGACTATTCAGCTGATGAGTTACAAATAGGTGATATTAATATGGAAGGGCTTTTATTCCATCTTGAAAAGCACAGTAATTCGATTAATAGACGGGGGGAACAAAATCGAGCGATTTTGTAGAATCAGGTAATCTAAGGTAATTTTAAGTAAGCGGAAAAGGAGAATTTTAAAAAAGCAGGAAAGAAGAAGGAGAGGAGATTTGATCTCTGAGTTTAACAATATAAACAAAGCGTGTAAAAATGAATTTCACTTGAATATTGGTCTTCCTTTTGGAATGCGGTATCATATTGATTCTCTATTCTATATTCTCCCTAGACGTGAATAAATAAATAAAAATGTTTTCTCATAACTATTCGTTCTCATCTGGTTGTCCTTTCTTTGCTATTGGTCCATTGTCACATGATCATTGTTGCAATGTTTCAATTCAATTTTCAAGATAACGGTTTAAATTTGTCAAAAATCTGAAAAATATTTTTCTAAAAAAATGCATTTAAAAGATCCACTTGGCCGCTGAGAAAGGGCATATTTTATAGCTATATAAAGGTACCTTTACGATTTCAACCTTATATTTTATTATTCACACAAGATGTTTTGTTTTCTTTTGCATATCCTTTTGCATTTAATGAGAAAATTTCATTTAAACATGAATCTCTTCTCCTCAGATATTTCCTACTTTTCTCAACACTCCACAGCTTTAGGTGAGAAGTAGTGAAAAATTAAGAAACGCTTGATGCGCCTGTAAGAGTACCTCTCAAATAGATTATATGCATTTGCATATGTCGTGCACTGCGTGCTAGCGCTTACAGGCTGTACCAAGGTCATTGCTTCCTTTCGCTTAACACCTTAACTTGAAAATAAATATCAGAAGCTTTCTGGTAAGGCATCTCTTAATCTTAAGAGTTTGCTATTTCCAGTTTTCTGGTATGTCTTTTGCTGAACACTGATCAAATAACAAGCTACTATATAGAAAGATATGCAAGAATGGCCACAACAAAAAAAACAACAAAATTTCTCACGCCTATCAAGTATCTCCAACATTTCTAAAATCTTTGGGCGAAATATTAAAAGGAATCGTAAAACGAGTACATCTTCTTCTTTTACAACTGTGTAGAGAAAGAAACAAACAAAAAATAAAGCGTAAATTTCATTGGGATAGAGCTAACCATTTACGTACGTGTATTAGCCACATTCTTTTCTATTTTTTTGTTGCATATGCAGGTCAATGGTTGCCGTAAAAATATTGCCGCGTTTCGGGAATGAATGTTGCCTTTGCCTTTTGGGAAGATCGAGAGTTATTCCGTCAAATTAGCTGAACTTGCTTTAAAATAGTAATAAGCTCAGGTACAGCAAAACTTGGCTGTCGCACTAACGCAAAATAAATCTACGTCTGGACTAAAAAAAATCATATCAAAAATATTGTCAAGACATGTTCTGCCCTTGCAAACGCATTTAAAAATTTAAAGTAAAGAATGTAAACTTAAACCGGTAGATGCGGTAAAGTCGAGAACAATTGAAGAAAATCTAGCATTGACACTGGAGACACTCGCAACGATTCACAATTACTTGAAATTTTATCACAAGCGGTACGGTGTACTTTTGAAGGAACATAAACAGTAAAACAATTCTTTGAGTTTTAGATATAAGAGAAAAAAACGAAAGGGAAAGGTAGGGCTTAAGACAGGGGATTCAATGTTCACGCTACCATGCCTCTGCGAGACGAAAAGTTTTCCGCGACTGCCCGCTACCAAATTTTTTTAGCTTTCTTTTGTCTCCAAGAAAATTTCGGTAACTTTTCTTTTCGTTACTTTTAACCAAAAAAAATCTGTTTAAGGCGAAGGATTTAACCTCTTTGTTCACTCGCCTACGCGAGAACGCCCTTGAGCAACTTTTCCCCATCAAAGAGCGGTCTCCACATTTGAAATAATAAACTAAAGAAAATACACAACTTTGTGTGTGTGTGTGTGTGTATGAACGTGTGTCAGCACTCATAAAAGTTTTGAAGTTTCTGTTTCTGAAGTGTCTGAACATGAGAGTAAAGACTCCCAAAGCCTCGATGCAAGCAAGCCTTAGCAAAGGTTTCCCTAGTCACGCAAAGATCTGTAGAAGTGTACAAATATGAAAGAAGCTGGAAGCTGGCTTATCACTTTCTCATCAACCCAACACTTAACCAAACTATTCAAAACTAGCACGATGGGCGTTATAGAGGTAGCAAAAAGTACATATGGAGATAAACTGTAATGAAGGGTGATGGAGCTATTTGTGAATTTCGTAACACACACGGGTCAGCAGTTATCCGACTTAATGGTAATTTCCATTTCTTTCTTTTTTTTCGAGATTTCTTCCTTACTTTCTTCCTATTAGCTAACAGTGTAATGCAATTTTACTTGAAAACATTGTAAGACGTTTATGTCGCTTACTCTTGTATACATATGTTCACACAACTACAGTAATACCTTAAACCGCGGACTAAGTTCATTCTGTAAGCCCGTTCTAAAAAAAAAAAAACGAAATTAGTCTTTTTGCAAAACTGGCAAATAGAATTGATTCTATTTCCTTATAACGCAATACAGAAAATTAATATCAAATATTAAATGAGTACAAGCACTACAGTGGGCCACGGCCCATCATTAAATAGCCTACGTCACTTTGCTTCATACAGTTATTCATATAACGACGTTATAAAGTAAGATGTTATATGGGAAGTGATGGAGAAGGTGATCTGATCCGAACCATTTTCAATAGTGTTTTTGCTTGAGCCGGAACATGGCAGCGTCCTAATTTTTATGAAAATATCTCCGAATTTACGACCATTAGGTTGAACACAAGAAACGGACGCACAGACTTACAAAGTGGTTCTGCATCGATCGACATGCAAAAAGGTTGGTCTATATCGAGTCCTTCTGCTTGTTACACACATTCGCATACACTCAATATATCCTCGTACCACAAATGGGGCTCGCTATAATAATGGCGGACAAGGAATGATTGTTCGACGTACGATAACTAAGCGACAGAAATGGTGATGCAGAGAGAAGTCGCTTCTAGTACTTTGAAGAGAATTTCCATTCTGTCATAACGTCGCCCAGTTGCGAATGATCTTTTCTTTTTTGCTTTCAGTGATATGATTGCTGAAATGTTGGAGCAAGCTAACGATTCAGATACGTTGTTGCGTTTCTTATCGCAATTCGGACAAAGCATTGCTATGACTCACCGGTCTATTTTAAAGGTTTTGTCGGACTAAGTACAACTAGTACGGCATAGAAAAATTTAGCTCCTCACCTGAGATTGCTTTCAATTACACTTAGCTTCTTATTCTCCTCCTTTCGCTTACAATCTTTCCTCTTAAAAGTTTTGAAGTAACGTTTATTGGTAAATTTTTTTGGACCCACTTGTAGAAGTAAAACTTACTTATAAAATAATTTTTTCTAATCATTGGGTTGCAGAAATAGTTGTTTCTTCTTACCGCGAATGTGCGAGTAAGCCCCACTCAACGCACTTTGCGTACGCTTTTCACTGTCAGGCAAAAGCTTCTTAAGAGAAATGTAAAATTTATTTCAATTACTCTCTTTCTATATATTTGTCTCACGAGTGCTCCTTCAATATTACTTACATTGATGCGCCGGGACAAGTTTCCTGGAAAACTATGTTCGTAGACCGATTTATTTATAAGTTGAGGCTTCACTTTACATGTAGATATTTATGTGTGTGTATTAGATGAAAACTTTTTTGTTTTTATTTTTTCCTTACTATCGGCGGCAGCTTTTGTACTCACGTAGAACGTATGGTTAGCATTGGTTTTTAATGAATTTTCAGTTGCTTGTTGGGAGAAAAAAGAGAAAACAAAAAAACAAAAAAGCTTTGCTTTTAATGCATCCAAACTCCAAACACGCACGCACACATTTATCCCATTCACAATGAGTTCTGTTGCAAGAGCAATGTTATTAATGAAGACGAAAAAAAGCGAAGGCTTAGTAAAAAAAGGGTGCAAATTGACTTTAGCAGGCTTCTCACAATTTTTTTCATCCTTTTCTTTCATTCTTTGCAATTTAAATTTTTGATTGACAGCAGATTTAAGCTAATGTAACCGCTTTGACATGTTACAAGCAGTAGAAAAATGCTTGTAGCATAAGAGGGTGAAGCAGGCACTTAACATATACCACAACACACAAACTCACAAACAAATCAAGTGAATTGGTCGTTTGTTGTAAGAAGATATGAAAATTTTAAATTGTAGAGCTGCAAACTTATCCCAACAAACGTCTCTCTCCTTCTCCTGTTGCCATCACTTTCGTATGCATAGTTTTGTCAACACTCCTTAAATACTTTAGCAAACTACAAAAGACTTTATGAATATATGCATGCAGAGAAAAAAAAGGAATTACAACTACAATAACATATATATATATACAAACAAAATAAAAATTACACCCACATAAAAATGTAAACTTACTATTGGCTTGGCAAGAAAGCAATCTCGAGTTGTATTGGCACTTCACCTATGTATGTATATTTACCAATGACTTGCAGTAGGTAGTGATTTGCTCTTCTGGATTCGATACCGCTGATGCTTTTTGTGAACTGCTTGTCGGTGGACGTTACTCCATAATCTGGAAGCACCTTTTTGATTCTTCAAGAGGCAAAACTCTATGCGCTTTGTTATTTGATACACTCGGATTCCTCAGTCTAATCCTATCCTAGAATAATCTAAACCAGTATTGTTTCCTACTTCAGGTCCGGGTAGGTATTAATACTGACTGTGACATATTCGACATGGTAAGTGCATGTTTGGTTAACGTAGCCTAATGGAACATTCTACACACCGAATTGTGTCTCCCCTTGCGTACTTTTACAATATACAGAATATATATTATATAGTTTAGTTTTATCATGCATGCGTACGTTTATTAGACATTCAAAATTCACTTGTCCCCCAAGGATAGCTTTCACATATGCCTGTATTTTGCGATGCAATATCGAAGATAGGAACCAGTCTCTTTTCTAGATATACAATTTCTTCCAGCCTCTCAATTTTTTTTCTCTCCTCTATCGCTTTCTCTATGTCGCTTTTTCCTATTCGCTTTGTTGCGGAATGTATATATTTCGCAGAGCCTTCTATGCTATACGTTACAAGCAATTAACAAATCGAGTAAGCTCGGGAGGCAGATATAAAAAGTCACAATACCGTTCTAAACATCCATTCATCTTGATGTGAATAACGAAAATGCTTTCGTTACTACCCAAGACACACTAAAGGCAGCGTTGTTGCCTACACAACTTACAAAATGACTCCCTCTTGTTAACTCATTGTGCTATTGTCATTGTTGACATTATCAAAATCACACATACACACATACACGCACACATCTTAACATTCCCACATATACATACATACAGGCGCATAAACATTTACAACAGTAAAATATTTTAACAATTTATTTTCATTTAAGTTGACGACTGAAAGCAAAACAAAAATGAAATAATAAATAAATAAATAAATAAAATGTGAACATTTTACAAAAATTAAAGAAGGAAAAAAAGCAGCAAGTTACAGGACCATAGGGAGGCGAAATCTAGAAAAGCAAAGGGAAATGGAAAGGGAAAGAGAGTCGCACAAAGAAAAAGGAACAATGAAAGAAAGTATGCAGTTAGAAACAACAGCAACTAGGACGATATCTAATCACGCTGCATACACTCCCACACCCACGCTCCCTATCTCAACTAACGGCTTTTGTCTTGTTTTTTAAAACATTTTAGTGCTTAAGGCTGCAACTGTAATAACACATACACATACACATACACATACACTTGCTTACGCCACAGAACCAGTTATGTTACACGAACACACAATTACTGTAAAACAGGACACAATTTATACATTAGAATCCAACAGCCAGTCAGTCACTCAGTCTCAGTCTCAGTGCATAGCTTTTCAGAAAATGCACACACAAGCACGATGCGCACTGTAACTCAACTTTATATTCAATATTGAATATTGTGAGAGTTATTCTTCACTAACTACTTCAGCTTGTTACTCCATTATATCAAGTTACTGCCACTACTGCTTCAGTTTAACATATTGTTGTACTGTTATGAAAAAAAAAAAAGAAAAAGTAAAACTTTTTTTCCCAGTTTTACTTTAAAATCATCTCCATTGTCCAAAAAACTTTTAACGGAGAAGTTTCACATCTCGTGCAGTAACAAAAGTCATTTTTGTTGTTATTTGTCGTTGTAAAAGGCCAAATGTCGAAATGTCGTTTAAACTTTTACTTGAAATTTACATAAACGTACAACAACACACACGTTGAGACATGAGCAGAAGGACAGGCAGTAAGCATTGTATTTGGATTTTTTGCGTTTTTTGCGTCAACTTGTTCGAGAAATTGTTGAGAAATATCATAAAAACAATGCTTTTAATTGCAAAATTTTTCTGGAAATTTTCACAAACTTTTCAAAATATTTGAAACGCGCTCTTATACTCAACACCAAAGAACGCGGGTATATTTGCTGGGTCATTCACACACCACGTCTGCGTTGTGGAGTGAAGTAGTCGTCGTCTGTGTTGCGTCAATCTTATCACATTGTAAAGCCAAAATGGAAACAACTACACTGTAGGAGAAGTCCACCCGACATCTCCTCTCGACTCAACATTTTTTATGATAATTCGAAAGCGCTTGAAATGAATCAAGGCAAGAGAGACATTGCTGAGTCAACACCTTACTCTCTAGGCGCCGCAGATGTCCACGGATCTTGATTTCACATCTTAGGAGATATTTGCTATAAACAGAGCAGCTAATTGGTGCTCTTCGCTCTGAACGATAATCTTTTTCTCGTTTATAGTTTTTTGAAGCAATATATAAGTTCTTATGACCACCATTTCTTTGATCGGCCCCCACTACGGTTTCCTTCATTAGCTAATTGTATGATGCAAATGGCTTTTTTACGTATGTAAAAAAAGCGAATTTTCGCATAAAAAATACACGTTCATTGTGTGTGAAAATGGTAAAAAATATTTAATACGAAACATTGTGCATCGCTAGTTAGACATTTTTAACAACTGTCCGACAATTTTTCGATCGCCCGGCAAAACACTCCCTTCTGCTCTTCTAAGGCAAAGGAGCAAGTGCTTATCCCATCGGTGCAACGTATTACAAACCGGTTTCGTCATGGACGGAGACAAGCCATAAAAAAAGAGTCCTTGTTTCGCTTTTTTCGATATTCTGGCCATTTCTGGCCAGTTCAGATTGATTAATTGTTGTTACCCGCCTTTGATGTTAATTATTTCATCAGATTTCGATAGCTGGCAGTAAGCCACACTCCTCTACTTCCACTAAACAAACAATATTAACTTCCTGCCAAAGTGGTACGGTTTCACACTCCATGTGAATGACGGGACAGAATCTTCCCAAGAATTTTCACGATCAGATATACTTTTGCATTGTTCGGGCAAAGAAAAGGTGCTGTCGTCAAATGCGTTGCGACAAATATTTTTATAAGAGCTGCTTATTGGGAACATGGATGTACTCTACAGGTGATGGTAGGAGCAAGGCATTATGAGGGCATTCCCGTTTCATGTTTACGTACACAGTAGATATATAAAGGAGGATCATCTACTAAAAATTGAAAGTACACAAAGTGTATGTTGATAAAACGATCGATATCCAAAAAAAAAAATGTATGCTTTGTTTTATCAGGTGCCAGCCATCATACGGAGCCTCTGAAAATTTCTTCTCATAGCAATCACTTCCTTAAGGGTTATCTGGTCATTTGACATACGCCTTCTATCATTTAATTTACTTTATTAATTAGTAATAATAGATCCTAATGACAATAAAATCCGGCGATGACAATCATCATTATAAGTAAGACAAAAGTGCCAGCAGGACCATAAACTCTCTTAGGGGTGGATTGCGAACTACATTGCACGCTGTAAGAGCTAAGCATAAAATCAAAATCCAAAAAATTGTATCAAAAAGTAGATATAATTGACTCGACAACAATGTAGCCATTTTCGTCTGTCTACTGAAATACGGATTACGACTTAAAACTTCATATAGAACATAAAAAATTGTCCTTGTCGCTCTTCTTGTGTAGACCCATAGGTTAGATCGCCCTTGGTAGACTTCGCCGCCCATACCTAATATTAGATGCGCAAAATGACTCACTATTTAGCTCACATTACGGACTGCTCATGGATAGATTTGTTCAATTTTCTCTTCTTCTAGTATATACATATATAGAACGACAGACTTTAAACTAACGTAATGGATTGACGTGTTGCTTGTGATTGTACATCATTTACAGTAAATAAAAGTTAACTAAAAAAATTCGTATTCACCTTTCTTAAAAAAACAAATATTTTGATCACTTACTTACCCTTGCACATATGTTACATATCCTATCTGTGCCCAAAAGAAATCGATAGAAACACCGCAAAGATTGTAACGAATTTCCCACAATTATGTAAAGGCTCATCTTCCGCTCTCGCGAATATACAACCGCTGCTGTCACTTGTAAATGTTTTTTCCTTTTTAGGGTATGGATTAAATTTTGCGACCATTGGTGCCTTACATTAAAGATACATGTTTTTTTTCTAAGCCTTGGCAAGTGCCGCCTATAGCATGAACTGCACCTGCTGGTTAATTTGCGCAAGTTCACGCTTAGCATAATTCTAACTACTTGCTGTCGACGTCGTTTTATTATCATCACTGCATACAGCATTTCTTGGCTATGCTACCTATGCTATGCTGTTTTGATTCTTGCTACTTTAAATAAACTATCCTGCTACATTATTACACTACTCTCCGACTATGAAAGATTAAATATATTACTCTATGCGTGCAGTATATTAAGTGCGCTTCGTATTAGGCAATGGCTTACATGCACCAAAATGCGTGTGCCGAGGCATTGATGTCGTACACATTGCACATGTCACAGCTGCCAATTATGTCAGCTACATTGACGCTTACAAAGCACACAATATAATGTGCTACCACAAATCTTTCCTCAACTAGGTGAGCATCAAAAATTTTGTTCTAACGAAGATGTCAACTCTTCTTCTTTAAAAATTTTATTTATTGAACCGGTTTATTGCGCCTTATCTTTAAGAAGAAAGGAAGAGCCCAGGCTAATGATGAATTTCAGGCCCGCAGTCAGCAAGTCACTATACTTAGCACTTCTCCATATAAGCATATGATGATCGCTCGGAAAACTTTACATTAATATCAGATCTTAAAGAAAACACTTATAACAAGTTTTCCGCTTTACCTAGCAGGCCTTGGCCAAGCATAATTTGAATATGTGGAGACTAATTTTTGTCAGAAACTAAAGTTTTACTTTCATAAAAAATTAAAAATAAATAATTAAAACAATTTGTCCTTTGTACACATGTGCGGAGAAGTATGTGCACAGATGAAATTGCAAATATTTTTCCATATATTCAATATTGTTGTTGTTGCGAGCATCTCAACTTTTTCCATATAAACATAGAACGTGCACTTTAAAACGCCACAGGCTCTTAGAAGACAAGCAGCTTAACTCACTTCATTTCACACAAGAGTTTCTAATGTTTTGTATTAGTTTTTCCTTTTTCGCTTTCCACGCTGCACTTACCCGAAAGCGACATAGCAAACAATGTATATGTGCGTATATGTATAAGTAAAAGTATGTATATATATTATATATATACATATTTTAGATCTACTTTATAAGCATTGTCGCTCAATGTAGGTTTTAAGAGAGAGGTTTTGGACAAGTTTTTCTGTTTCCTGACGATGCTACAAAGCGTTTCAAAGATGAATATTATGCTAATTTCCTTCATTTATAGCGTAAGGGAACGAAAAACAACTACAGCAAATAAAGGTAGAACGGAATTTCGAAATACCCTAAACAGAATTTAAGAGAACGCAATAAAAATAAGAATATTTTTAATCTTTAACTTAACGGTTTGCATTTGATCTTTAAAATCTTTTTCAAAATTTTTAAAGTTACTTAAGTTAACTTGTGAGAAAAGCTTTCGCAAAGTTAACATGCCAGTCAAGAAGAAATCCAACTCTGCTAAGCCACTAGCTATGGACGTTATTTTCCAGGTCTTTCCTTCCAAGCATTAAAATCACGTTGAAAAGAAAAACCCAAACACGTATAAAGTTTATTAAGCATTTTTCATGGTTTGCTCGATGAGCATAGTTTCGCAAAGTAATTAATTGAAAAATAATTGAAATTAACTAAACTCTCACTTCATATCCCTTTTTCTCTTAACGAATAATATGGAAACAAGAATCCAATGTGTTGTAGATTGAAAGCATAGTTTGCGGCATAAACAATTAGAACACACATATATATGTGTATGTATATATATATATATTTTTTAAGCGAGAAAATTGTTGAAGGATTTTTTTTTTTGAATATATTTTGGAAAAAAATTAATTAAAATTAAAATTATGAATATCTTTTAATAATCTGGCGAGGAAAAGAAACATAAAAAGCATAAGCAGAAAAACGAAACGGAAAACAGTTTAAAAAGCAGAAACACTTTAAATATATTTTACGGGTACTGGTTGCCAAAGAGTATTTACGTTAACCTTGGACTGTGTATTGCATTTCTAATTTAATTTAAAAATATTCTGAAAAAAGGAACGAAACGCCTTGAACATTTTGAAGTGGTCTTTGCTTTTTTTTTTTCTGTTCAACTAAATTTAAACACAAATTCAGTTAACAACCGCTCATATATGTCCTAGTGTAGGTCGCGAAGTTGACTAGTGGAACACTAAAGAAAGAGCATACATTACCATTTTTTAATTCCATAAAGTCTCTTAAGAGAAAATATAGTTCGTAGAGTTGCTCCTCTTAATAGTATGTTCAAGTGGACAAAGGTACAAAAATGCGGAGAGTAAACGAATTAATGAGCGATGCATATATCGGAGAATAGTGGCGATCATCCAAAATAATCGATTGCAATGAATGCACATAGCCAGCGAGGGAAAAGGTGATGTTTTCAACTGGAAGGGTGATCGATCAACTGGCAAATCCCAGCAGACATAATTTGTGACGTTAAAGATTACATTGTATCGACTAACTTCCGAAGGCTTTGAAAAAAACGAACAAAATACGATATATGGATGCTTCAATTGCCAAATCGATTAACTCCATAAAACAAGAAGATGAGAAAAATGATAAAATATTATATGTCGTTTCTTAAAATTGGCTAAATGGCTATACTTATTATTAGAGAAATTTGTCTTGAATATGTGCAGTTAGGAGGTATTGAAATGCTTTGATATTAAAATTTAATAAAATTCCAAAAATGAAGGGTAATGTTTTTATTATCGCTGCCCATTATACACTTGTAAGATACTTTTTCCCATAGCGTAGCTTTTGTTCAAAAAATTGTAAACATATTTTATGCACAGAATTATTTGCATTGGCTGTCCAAATATCGCGATTGAATGAACTCGGCTTGAGCTTGAGATAACGACTGTTATGTCTTGTCCTGATGTTTTGGTTAACCCACCGACATTTTTGCTAATCCTCTTAATTGCCACTGGAAAACTTTTATTAACCCTAGCTGCACGAAACATCATCGGGGCGAAAGTCTCTAGATCTTGCCTGAAGACTTAGATCACGCAGAAGAAAGAGTTAAGATATTCATGTGGCAAAGGGAAAAATGTCCAAAACTCTCGATACTCTTGGGCATCAGAATTTTGTTGTTGTATATACGTCGTGAACTGTCACAATAGCAAGGGTCGCCATGTGTTAAACATCTGTTTCAATTTGCTTAAGAAACATGGGCGACGTGAATCTACTGACAAATATTATTATTCTTCCTTCTGCTTTCTTTCCTCTTCTTTACACAGCATAGGACAAGCTTTTCTAAACCGAATACAAACGCACATATAAAAGCCGGCTTGAATTGTGAGAACTTGAAACAATCGGATAATAGAATGAAAGACTCAGAAGACTGTTTAGGGATTGCTACATGATGTTGTTGTGAAGCATTTTTTAAATGTGTTTTCATCTCCTCTCCTATTAGAATAAAGTAACTGGAGATAAAAACTAATTCCCTCGATTTTATTCTTCTTTATAAATAAACAAGTTAATGCTTTAAGCTTTTTTATTCAGCACACGGCACAAGTTATTGAAACAACATACATATGTTTCCTTTTAGCACACATTTACGTTATTAAATATTGTTAACAATTTCAGAATTGAAATTTAAAAAAAAAAATATTTGAAAGGTTACGCAAATTGTATATATAACGAAATATTACTTTATTAATTCAAACACATCAACACCTTATTAAACCGTCTTAAACAGTCTTAAACACTTCTAAACCCTTCAAAATTGAGCAGAGTTTAACTTCGAAACTTATTGGGTGACACTGACCAGAATTTGCGCTATGAAGATATTGAGGATTCGTTATCCTCTATTTACAGTCAGCTTTTTTTCCGCAGTTTCCATCTTGGCACCTTTTAAGTCTTGTCACATCTCGATTTCTCGAAGTTTCGAAATTCTTTAAACGATTTAACGGTAGTGTTTTGGGTAGAGATACACTAGCGCTACACGAGATTACGGCGCCCGGAAAGCAACTTGCTATTCCAATTTTACTAATACGACCAGGCGCATACGTCTTAAAAATCCTTAGGATTTCTTTAAATTCGTAAATTCTAAACGAAAAGTAGGACGATTTCCTTCCGTTATGAGCTTGAGAAATTTCGAATCATCCCAGTCGTCTGCAATAACTGATCATTTGGCGGATTGTTCGGTGAAGCCTATCAAATATTTCGTCTGATGATTATTCTTATTCGATAAGTTCCTTTGATAGTTTTCCGTCCATGTCCTTCTCAGAAAAATAAATATTTATAGCACTGTCAACTTTGAAGCCTTCTAACTACCCTTGTCCTGAAGATGTTCCATCTGCTATTCTCCAACATTGTGCTGATTTACTATGTTCTCCCCTTACACATATTTTTAATGTTTGTTTGAAAAAAGATCACTTGGAAGAGTAGTTTTATTTTTCTTCCGTATAAAAGTGGTTCTCGGAAACTTATTGAGAATTAGAATTTTGGAATTAGAATTACAATAGCCAAACTTAGTGCACTGCCTAAACTATTCGAATCACTGGGAACAAAATAGCTTACTCCTGTTTTAGAGTCGATTATATCGCGCTGTCAGCACGGTTTTTTAAAAGATATATCCGCTGGCACTAATCTTCTGGTGTCTTGTAGCCCGATCCACAAAGCATTTTCGAATTACAAACAAACTGACGTTATCTTCACGGACTTTTCCAACGCTTTCGACACAGTTGATCATAGGTTGGTACAATATAAATCACATCGCCTTGGTTTTCGAACAGTGTGATTGTCTGCTTCGGTAGCCATCAATCTGCGCATGTTGGTGGATTTCTGCCAATCCAGAGTAATTGTCATCATTTCTGGTGTTGCTCAACGTGGTCATCTTTTCCCGCTTTTGTTTATTTAATATGTGAATGACCCTCCTGAGTTACGTACATTCTTCCGTTAAATTATTATTCCTTATATTCTTATTGTATGTATTTTCATTGGGCTTTGGGATAGTGATATAGAAGTGCAAGTAGAAATAAAGTGGAATTATTACTGGTTATACCACAAAAAAAGGCAACTCTGTTCGAATATTGGCATTTTTGTTTTCAAATTCCCAACTGTTTACCAACTGTTGCTACCAATTCTAGCCCTGCATAATCTACTTTGATTGTTTTCGTTACCTTGGACACCAAGTGGCGGTTGATAAGTGTGTCTTTTAGCTCTTCTGAACTCTCAAAGCTTTTCTCTGGTTTTCTCGGATTCGTCGAATCTTTGTCAGACAATGCGAAGAAAAAATTCTTGCTGGAGGTCGGTCTTCTGAGTCTCCTAATGAAGATGTGACTGTGGATGTTGACAATTGTGGATCGAAATTAACAAAACCCAGTATAGCCCCGAAGTCGGACAGTAATATAACAATGGATGTTCCACTCTGTTAGTAATAGTCTGGCCTCGAATAAATCAAGCCCTTCTTCTGAGCAGCTCAACCTCTATGAAAACGTTAGGTTACTTTTATGTGTTCATTGAAATATATGAGAAGTGAGGTCTATCTCTTAAAGGTCACAAACCATAAGGAAAGTCTTATGAAATTTCTGGATATCCGAAACCTCTTTCCTGCTCGGTCTTACGCATACCAGAAACACATATCTACAACACGTGTTGTGCTAGTCTTCATCGGTTTCAGGATAACGTAACCCATATATTTCAATATGCGGACGATTTCTTAGTTGTGCCGGCAGGTAGGTCCCTTGACGAGGCAGTTCGCACCCTTGCTTTCAACGCCAATCTGACTTAAACATGTCTGTCAATCCAATTCTGTTATCGAAAACTTAATCACATTTTCAACAAAGTCAACACCATCCCCCTTTGGAAGTCGACTCATTCCAATATCTTCAAGTCTACAGCTAATTGCAAAAGGAAATTTGCTTATTCAAGTCCTCGAGGTTGATGTTTGCGAAAACTAAATTCCTATCTGGAAAACGACTTCACAGACGTTTCGGTAAATTCTGGGACATCCAGCTTCTCGGTAGTCAATTACCCAGAGATACTCCTAAGCAAATTTAAAGTCTTGGAAAAACTATCTTGCACATTTATCGAGCTACTTGCTGTCAGACAGGCTGCGGTTTTCTGCAGCTATATCCAACATTAAAAAAATTTGTTATTTGCTCTGATAGCAAATCGGCGTCGATGTTAATCAAAAGCAAGGATCGGTATAACATGTGTGTTTTTGAAATCTGCGATATTTTAAATGATGCTCTCCTTGAAGAATGCTACTTGAACTGGGTATCAGGCTTTTGCAGTTTCAGTTTAAATAAAATGGCTGATATGCGCGTGAGGCTCAATTTGATGGTACAGTTCTTTCCACCAATTATCCTCCCGGTGCTGCTCTTTGTCTAATTCGACAGCTGCAAATTTTTGCCATTGATCTGCTTGTATTGAAACATATGCCAATGGACAACAACAGCTTGCGTGCCACATTACACTGGAAATCTAAATCCAAAGAATTGGAAAGGTAAGCGTCACCTACAATTAGGAACATTTCGTAAAGCCCCCTTTTGTGTTTAGGATTTCCTGCATATATTGGCAAGTGGCCCAGTCGACCACTCGTTAATACCGTAGGAATTCAATGAAAGAAAGGTTGAATCGTTGGAATTTATTCCCGATGAAGCTCAGAACATTCTTTATTGATATAATGCTCATAAGGCGACGGTAAATAGTTCAGTTATTAAGCTTTAGAGCACTTGTATTTTCAATAAATTTGAATCTTATTAAGAACTACAAAGGTCGGTATTCAGTCATGTTTCTCTTTCCTTGTTTGCACACTGACATATCCCACTTCCATTTTTTCTTTCATCGGGGTTGCTTCGACTCTTACGGCCGCTCGTTTGTAGTTTGCTGCAAAAAAATTAGATTTCAGAAAACTTGAAATTAAAAAAAAGTTTAAAAGTTTGTTCTGTTACCTCTTCTTCTTCTATCCGGCGCGGACTTTCCGCGGTAGGGACGGTAACCTTGGGCCCCCGTTTACGATGGCCACGTTTTGTTTGTTATTGCTCGACGGAAAAAGAGTATCGTCTTATAAAATACGTAATTTATGTAACGTTATGTCGAAAACGTGTATATAGGTCACAGCAAATAGTTTTTAAAATTATTGCACAAGTCAAGGCAAAAGTGTTGTTTGTGAGAATGACAGCCGTAGACATCAACACCTTTTGTAACATAGCGATGGCCAAAAACTAAAATTTAATTTCCGCCTCCCGCTAACAGCAATTTTTTCTTTTTTTCAAGTTTTATTAAAGCGAAAGTTGAGGGACATACCGTCGCATAAAATGAATTAGAGACGAGAGACCGAGTTGACAAAAAAGGAAACGTTAGGTCCGCATTTGTCAACTAACCACTGGGAGTGATTTATCTGTGTACGACAACGAAAAGAGAAAGCTGCTTCTAATTTTTAACTTTTTCTTCGCTTTAAGTTTAAAATTTTTTGTACTTTTTCCACTACCATACGTATACATTTCTACATACATATACATCTACGTATATGTGTAGTGAATGTAATTTTATTTTTTTACTTCTCTAACGAAACTAGCAGAGGTTGAATGCAATTTGTTCATAAAAAGGTACGTATTTGTACGCTCTTGTGCACTTAGGAAAGCGCACAGACTAATGCAACTATTTAACTGGTTAAGCGTTAGCCTTTGGTTCTTTTCCAGCCAACACACTTACATCCTCTGTAGCTCTAATAAAAGTTTTGCTTACAACTAAAAAGAATAAAAAAAAGGGAAAAAGAGGAGAAACACAAAGTACAATATAAGTGAGACTCGGTTAGCGTAGTGTATTGTAGAGTTTCTTTTTATTATTTTGACGCATTTTTTTTAATATTTTTATTCTTGAATTTATATCTGAGGGGATGAATAGTTCTTAAAATTCGTGAGGTTACTATAGTTGGCATTTGACTTTGTCCTTTATTCGTTTATTTTTTCATTTTTTCCCCTTTTTTGGTTATCATATGTTCTTTTATTTATCTGATATGGATTTAAATTTGGTAAAATAGAGACTTGCATTTATTGGCAGATACGTCCGCTTGTTCACGCACACATATTTGTGTGATCCTACATAATAGATATGGATCAGACGTAAGTAAATGAGATAAGAAGAGAAGTGAGATGCTAAGAAGTTGAAGACATCGCTAGCTGTTTCAAGATAAATAAATTAACAAATTTTACATGGTATCGTGGCTGGCGATGAAAAATTAATACACTCTGACACCGAAAAGAAAAGTCATTCTATTGAAATCGACACAACATTTATTTTGCACGGCGAAGCCAAATATCTTTAAGTGAGCTTGCCCATGGCTCGGATTTGGAAGTATCCATTAAGCGTGCTTTTTAATAATATGACTAAACCACCATCAGTTGAATGTCGAATATCGATAACTGATACAGTAGAGCAAAGGCAGAGTTCAACCGGCCATATATTACAGGACTCGTCCACGATATGTTACTCATTACAAATCAGAATATGACATTCTTTCGACTATGTTTGTATAATTCACTTTGTTTGACAATTTACAACAATTTCTATATGAAGACTTTTGCTCGTCATGTTTTCTTGTTTTTGTTCCAAGTGCAAATGCACTTGCTCCGATTCTTTTGGTGGTTTCACACCGGTTCGCCTAATGATGTACTTCAATTCGTAAAATGTCAAAACTCATACCTCCTTGTCACGTAAATATTTACTTTTCATGGGAACTGTTATATCCGAACTGTTATACTTGGAACCTAAAAAGTGTACCCATTCAGCCCATATTTGTTCACATGTCTTCACTCGAAAATGGCCAGATTAATCTTTGTTATTATATAAACGCTTTCCCGTAGATGATATGGTGCGCCAAAAAGGATGAAAGGTTACTTAGAGACTCTTAGATGGGAATATGCCCCAAAATGGACCTTTGTGGTCCAGGCATACGGCGAAAAGTCTACATCTAGCCTATATCTAGTCTAGACAAAATTCTGTAACTGTGAAAATTCGAAGTTGTCATATAAAGGTGTATTTTTTCGGAAGAACATGTTTTTAGAAAATGGCCTCATTCTATCTAAATTTTCAATACATACACCATTTTTATGCTCAAATCCTATTTCTTACCGATTTTTGTCGAAAGATGTTAAAAATTACAACACTTTTCTAATATAAAAGCTTTTTTCAAATAAAATGTTAGAGCAGCCGGTTAAATTCTTCCAACCCAATCAATTTGCAATGGCATTCCTCCACTGGCCCAATGCATTGCACGAAATTTTATCAAAATATGACAAGGATTGCGACAGCTTTAAAATGCTACATGGCCAATCGATATACAAAAGTGTGGATCCTTCTCGGGGTCTTACATCACCACAGTCCCATTTCAACGCTTAAAATTGGTTGAAACGGCAAGGAGGTCAACAAGTTGTTTTTGTGATAACCTCCATTAAGTCTACAAACACTTTAATTCTGTATAGCACTTTGGCTACTTTTTATATTGAACTTATCTGATGTTAATTAAATCGTCATTATTTACCTAATCAGTGCTCCAATCATAATAATAATAATAATAATAATAATAATAATAATAATAATAATAATAATAACAATGGTGAATATGCGCTTATGCACTTGACTTTAAAGTCGACATTTACGAAGATCTGCCGCGAATTGATTATTGGAGAGTTTAAAAACGATCTAAATCTTAATATAGACTCCTCAAAGAACATAAAAGCACCGAGTGTTCAAAACTATGCTCTTCGATTTATGGACTACCATGAAAATGTCCAATCACGTTATGTATACTAAACTTTTAAAGAAGCAAAGGATCAACCGAGATCTCTTACTAAATGGAGAAAATCCGAATTCATAATAGAAGTAAAAATATGAAAAAGCTTACTTTAACACCTAACAATATCTCAACTCTTTCACTGTAAGATGCTATCGAATTCGTTACATTTTCCAATTTTGATCTCGAAATCCTTTCCCTTTGTTTGCCTCGAAATATAGCACAATTGATTGATGCCGACCGAATCTGAGAGCTGACAAAATGAAATAAGAAATAAGAGACACGTTTTCTTTCCCAAACACTATTCAAATTTCAATTTAAAATTCTACAAATTCGTAATATTTATGAACGGTTTTCTTAATGCTTTCGAACTTTTTTCTTTTTGTTTTTCTTAGTTTTGTTTTTTAAATTATGCTAAATTGCTTTCACATTAAATAGATGGCTCATAGCAATGATTAAGATTCGATGATTCTTCCTGATCCGATACAACAGCACTGCTAGTGCTATGCTCTAAATGCCGTTCCCAAGCTTGACTACCAGGCGATAGTGCACTACCACTCATTGAAAACGATGTTGAAACTGAATGCTCCTGACAACCATGACCTTGCAGCATAGATACCGGACCCCTTAGCTCATGAAAATATTCGTTATCTGCTTCCGATTGTTGCATTGTCGCGGCGTCGTGTTGTTTACGATCTTTACAAGAAGAAAAGCTGTTATTACCAAATGTAGGAGAAGTTGACGAAGGCTGAGCGGGTTGAAAGTCTTCTTGTTCGTTCCACCAATCCGGAATCCAATCCATAGAATGATGAACTTGAGCTTGGACAAAAATTCGCCCCCTTATCCCCGAACTGCAACAATAGAAGACGTGTTACATAACAATGCAAACTATTTCTTCAAAGTAAAATTCTACTTATCGACACTTTCACTTCCGCTACTTTGTTCACTATTATCCTTTAGCATTGTAGAGTTAAAAACGCCATCACTACGCTTGGACATAAACTCCGTTTCACCTTCCTGGAAACTCTTAAATATTATAGGGAAAATACAGTTTTTCTTTCATTCTCAATAATTACAGGCACAGCATTGTCATCCGTATCTAAATTGTCGACCGATTGTTGCAAAGCAGTTAAAATTTCTCTCATTTCTAGCAACTCCATATTCTCTTCATGCAGACCAAGGCCTTTGTAAGAAATTTGATCACATTTAAAATTTTTAACTTTTCTCTAAAATTTCTTGAAAGTAACCTTCGAGGATAGCCGCCAATTCCTCATAATCCCTATTTTGACGTGTACTACGTAACTCCATTCCTCGCAATTAACGCGCTAACCTCCTCATAAATTATTTATCCTATTCATGATTTTGTTATTGTTTTTGACATATAACGGAAAATCCCAATGTCTAAATTAATAAAAAAAAAAAAAAAAGAGAAAGAACTAGAGCCATGACCCAGTGAACAATTTTAAGGTTGTTTTCAAAGAAAAATAAATTAAACTTAAAAAAAAAACTTTAGAATCAGTTTTTCAGATTAAAAAATTGCTTAAAAAATTTCCATTCATACTTTTGAAAATTTGTTAAAAAACTAAGAAAGTCCTTATTCTGGGAAAACATGTGCAAAACGCAAATTTCTTCACCAATTGGTGATATCTATCCACCTAAAATTTTTACTCACCTCGTTAGTTTATGAAGCCGCAAAAACGAATACATAAAAAATCACGACAGCAAATCATACTTGGGAGATTAAAATTAGAAAATCATCATAATTATGTAGTAATGGTCTGACATGTAAAACTGAAGAATTCGAGAAAAATACAAACAAACAATACAGGGTCTAAAAGATAAAATTAAAAAATCTTCAAATATATTACATAAATCAAATTTTTCAATCGCACTATATAAAGGAGATTAAAGGAGATAAAGGAGATTAAAAAAATCAGTTGTGAATAATATATTAAAATTTCTAATTCATCTAAGCGGGGATTTATACTACGTTAATTTGCTTGGATTTTACTTTTTTTTTTTTGC
The DNA here is from genome assembly GCA_000688715.1 of Glossina pallidipes. Classification (NCBI taxonomy): domain Eukaryota; kingdom Metazoa; phylum Arthropoda; class Insecta; order Diptera; family Glossinidae; genus Glossina; species Glossina pallidipes. Next base: position 1,683,874 of record KK499779.1, read on the forward strand.
GCACCCGACATCTCCTCTTATATGATTTTCATATCAAAGTAAATCTTACAAAGTACAGTTGTAGCGGAATCTAGACCCAGCTACGATTTTTTTCCGCCACTTTTTCCAATTTAACAGACTTGCATAAGGTTACGCTGTTACTTCTTACAATTTAACAGACTTACATGAGGCTCCATGAGTGATCTCTCATTCTCATTTACAAGACTGCGTGAGGAAATTTTTTGAAAACAACTCTGTGCTCTTTCCATTCTCAACATGTGGTACTTGTTTTATAAAGCTTGCCACACTTCTTGTTTTTTCAGTTTAGCAGAGACGCCTGAACAGATTATCTTTCTGAACAGCGTTGCCATTTTTTCTCATATAACTTGTAAAGAAAAAAACCAGCTAAATGCTTGTTAAACGCTATAAGCACCTTTGACTTTCTCTGTCCTAGCATCCTATTACGTTCTTGTACCAGCGGCTTACGGCGAGCATGGCAATGGCACTTTTAAACACTTCTTGTTTTTTCTTGTTTTTCAGAGAATCTTTCATAAAAGCGAAAACCAGACACTTTATCTTTTTTAAAAGCGAAAACCAGAAAGTTTATCTTTTTTAAAAGCGAAAACCAGAACGTTTATCTCAACAGTACTACCATCTTTTGTCATATATTCATATTTTTCTTATTATTTTTTATATATTACAAGCAACTCTGTGCGGATGTTTAGATCGCGTTTAGGTGGCATGACAAAGAAAAGAAATATGCAGCTACCGGCTTTTTAGGATAGCATTTCGTAGCATTGGTCATATTACAGTTTGGTATGGATTGGGCCAATGGAGTCTGAAAATTGGTTTTTATAGACGGCATAGTAAACAAGGAGAGTTTTTTAAGGGTATAGAAGGAAAATTTTAAAGAAAGAACGGATAAACTTGGTATTTTGAAAACATTCAAATTCTTCCCAGACAACGACCTCAAGACTAAGGCCCGCTTAATTCAAGAATGGCTCTTATTTAACTGCTGCAAAGTGCTTCACCCTCTTCTCGAGTCACCATGAACCGTATCAAAAATATGTGGGATGAATTTGACCGCCGTGTGCGGAAACTCCCAACCTCTTCCGTCCAAGATCTGATCGATAGACTATAAGAAGAATGAAATAAGATCCTTGTTTTCTACGCCACCGAATATTAATTTTTAATAATAAGCAGTTTTTTATCTTCGTATCCTTCCTTATATGAAAAAAACCTAATACTAACGACGCCATGTTCTTGAAGTTGTTGAAGTTAATTAATTTTCTTGTCTACTGGTATAAAGTTTTGTTTTTTTTATTTTAATATGTATTCCATAATGGTACAAAATAGTAAAATAAATTTTTATCTTTGGACAATGGGCTAAGTTTAGCAAGCGTCTCCTTTTTGTTGAGCGGAAAAATCCAATATTGATTATGTTTATAGGTTCAGTAGACTTTGTCTCCGTCGCTTGCTTTTAGACGGAAAATTATTTCTTAAAAAAAGCTTCAATAAAATCATTCAACTTTTCATTCATTTGCATGTGCAACAAACAATGCATATTTAAACAAAAGCTGCAGACGTTTCAATGAAAATGAACGAAAGCTCTCGTTATAGGGCCCGACAAAGACAAAGTTTACTTTACAGCATCCCTGCAACTTCCTTGTGTGGTTCGCAAACCTTTGGCGAAAGATTAATACGCCATTTGGTATTAAGCGACAGCAGCACTGGGGAAACAAGTAAAAAGGTCTTAGCTTTCTTAACAAATTCTTACGTTGAGAGAGCGAAGGATATTACAGGTATTTATAAAATGTCGCTTCCATCAAATGCATTTTTTATAAACTCAATTATTCTCGCTTTCTGATTGTAGCTACGTGGTTACGAACAAGATCAATATAATCTTTGTTGCGTTCGCGAAATGCTCAGGGGTTGCTCAGGCTTGCATAATATCAAGGATTGTAAAGAGTACTTGGGCTGGGTATCTGGATGGAGATTCCCGGAATTACCAACGTGGGCAACAGAAATTGAAATTGTAGAACTTATGTGAAAAGCCACACCTTGTAGAACTTTATATGTGAAAAGCCGCACACTGTAGAACTTAATAGTGCTGGAAGAAAAGGAAAAGTTGAATAAAATTGGAAATTAAATATTCTAGCTGAGCACGTAATGGTTGTAAGCCCATAATTTCATGTATATGTTTTTTTTGAACTTCTAAGCGTTTCCGAGCTCGAAATTCCTTAATATCAATATCGCCTTGAAATTATTCCTCACGGGGATAATGTACAATGTGCAGATGTGGAGTTTTCTGCACGAAATCGTAAGTCAATTGAAGATCACGAAAAACGGATGACTTCGAATTGATAGTCTTAAGTACATGAAAATTTTTAGCATCTCCACATTCCATAAAATCGGCTATCAAAGTGAAAGAATCATTCGTTGCAATGAAATATATAAACACTCAATTGTTGGTAGGGCCAAGCAAACAAATGGCTTTTGTTCAATTAAGTAAACAGTGGACTTTTGCTTGAATTGTTTTTCATTTAAGTAATCCCCCATTTTGTCAGTGATAGACGTATACTATAACATGCAACTTTTTGTCACGCGTTCACCGATTTTCTTCAAAATCCTTTTCTCAACAAATTTTCTGTTTAAATCCTCACCCATGTAGTTGTGCTTATGTGTTTGCTAATGAATGCGTTTATTTATTTAAGTGTGTATTAATGGAGCAGTGGTACAAATAAATCCCTCCCGGTTTTTCATAAATTTACAAGTCGTTTGCTTAAAGGTACCTTTGCAGGTTGATGATAGCTGCAAAGCAGAGCTATTTTGCAGAGGTTGATGAGAGCTCTACAAAACAGTTCACAGTGTTTAAAATAAAAAAAAAAATTGAAAAAACTGCAAAAAAAATTCAAAAACATCTAAAACAAATCAAAAGGCGGAGCTGCACATGCAGTTGTCCTTACGCGTGCATTTATTTATTTAAGTACGTATTAATGGAGCAGTGGTACAAATATATGTAATCGTACAAATAAATCCCTCCCGGTTTTTCATAAAGTTACAAGTCGTTTGCTTTAAAGGAACCTTTGCAATAATAAGTAGCTTCAGATTATTATCGAATTTTATCAATTTTCTCATAATTTTATTAGATAATTTTTATAAGACGATTTAACTATTATATGCTTGCTTTCGGTTGAAGTCACGGGAATGTTCGAAAGCACAAGAATACTATCAGCTATACCTCTCCTTGATTTGCAAACAATTTCAAATGTTTTCTCTTGAATTCGCTATACCTCCCTTTGATTTCCCTATACCCCCTTTTGAATTCGCTATACCCCCTTTTGAATTCGCTATACATCCCTTTGATTTCATTGGTGAAGAGGCAAATTTGTCAAAATTCTCAAAAGGAATAAATGCGTATGACATGCCAAAAAAGCACAATATCAGACAAAAAGAGGAAGTATAGAAACCGAAGAACAAAAGGATACCAGCATTCAATAGAAAGAGAAAACGAAAAGTACAGACATAACAATAAGTTTACATTAACGAAGGGGAAAATACGGGGATAAATAAATGTTTATAAATCTTTATCAACGTAAACGAGAGAGTCATTGCGTCTAGCTAAGGTAAAAATACATTTTCCCTCTCTCCCGTTTATCGAAGCGTTTGCGACGTCCAAGAAATATATTTACATGTCTTATCGCTATCAAAGTCCTAATCAGTTAAACATGTTCTTGGTCAGTCTGCCTCTGTGTGTCTTGTCTGTGATAAGCATTCTCCTTGAAATAATTGGATTCGTCGACAGATCGCTTTTATCTTTGCACAAGATTTATAATAAAGGTGCCTAGGATATATATCGACGCTCAATAATGTTGAGGGGTTGGGCACAGACTAGTCACTCATGGACAGCTGAACCCTTCGCACGCGATCAAATGTTTGTAGGGACCATTTGCAAGTTCGATTCCACACCTGGAAATTATGCTGTAAGCTCGGCCGGATATAGGCGGTGTAAGATACCAGCTGGACTGAAATATTTTTGAGCCGCTTTTAAGAACCCTAAGGGTCACTGTTTTCTCTTTTACAAGCCCTTTATTGTTATACCATCACACATCATCAAACATTTCCTTTTATAACGGGACCCGAATTGACCCTATACATTAATTCCATAATAAAAGCTTTTGCTTTATTAGAAAATATTAAGTTGTGCCTTAAGAGTAGTATAAAACACATTTTAACTAAGCCGCTTCCATATTACAAATATTACTGTGTTTTTTAGGAATTCTTCAAATATAACATTATTCACTGGAAAATGTGTGGAATCAAACTTAAACGTCTCCTTTAAGATATTTAGTTCCAAATCGGTTGAAACGATGTAAAGTCGAATAGTTGTATCGACATATTTGAAATACCAACACGAACATCAAATTTTTTACAGACTAACTGTGTGGTTAGCTTAGTACGAAAAGTTCTTCAAAACTGGTAACTTGGCTTGAAAAATACCGCATTTTCCAAATTGAGAGGGTGGATAAATGAATCTGAATAATCATTATTTATTTTTTTTCTTGGCTTGTGTTATTCTAAATTTCAAAGAATTCGAATTCTATTAATTTTCAATTATATTTAATTTTATTTAAAAAAAACTTTATTTTAATTATTTTCAATATTTTAGGTAAATCATCAAAGGGTAAAACATTTACAATTGAGACCGTGTATGGAACTGCACATCTTAAATAAGAATTTTTTTAATAATTTTCAAAAAAAAGGCGTAAATCTTTAGTGAAACTATGCTTGTGTTGGATTCTTTTTTTTTTGTTTGGACAAAATACTAAATGTGAAAATAATGAAAATTCCCACTTAAAATTAAAAAGAAGAAAAATATATGTAAAAAAAAAAATTTGCGCATATAAATATTGGTGTAAATTATTTTATATATATTTTTTTTTAATTAATAAGTTTGTTATTTTAATTATTAGTCGGAGTGGGAAAAAATGAAAATCATAATTAAAAATTTGTTATTCAGATAATGTGTAGAAAGTATATTCGTGGAACTATTAATAGCCGATACGAGACCGCGTAGACTTCGTGCGCTCATCACGGGAACTGCGCTCGCGTTCAAATTTCTCATGTGATCTTTCGCGTGCATCACGTATATGAGGGGATTTTTCCTGTATAAAAACGTTTCGAGAATTCCCAAATATTTGCATATTCAAATAATCTTACCCTTTGGTGGTATTTGTCACGTTCACTTCGCATTTCATCATCACCATTTTGTACTGAAATTAAAAATAATCCGTTTTTGTTTTTTTTCTTGGGTATAATTTCGAGTATAATTACTATTTCTGCGCTTAGAAGTAGAAGTAGAAGTTTCCTCCAAACGCTCCCTTTTACGCCCCAATCTGCGCTCTTTACGGGCATCTTTCTCCTCCTCGGTCATCTTTTCTTTACGCTCTTTCGTCTTTAGACTTCGTTCCTTCTTCGTTGGCTCACTGTGATCATCCACTAATTGTTGCTGTTGTTGTTGTTGCTTCTGGAATTATATATTCGAAGAGAAGGTTTGGAAGCACAAATGAAATTGAAAAAAGCGTTAAAACATATAATTTAGATTCCTTAACTAAATTAATCTATTGATGCCTTTCTCTCTCTTACTTAGGCCTTTTTGATTTCTAACTCATTTGCTAGTTGCTCCCTTTCTATTTTTGCCACTTACCGCTCACCATTACAAGTTTAAGCTGTTTTTTGTGACCAACGTTTCAACAACACAAGCAGCACAATCTTGTCTTCTTTTGGCGTATAAACAAAGGCAAGCACGCACTCACTCTCTCTCTCTTTCTTTCTTTCTCTCTTTCTCTTCACTCTTTGACACTTATTTATTATCACTGATTTCATTTGTGGGCTTTTATGAAGATGATGCAAGGTCCTTTATAATTAAGACTAATCACTACAGTAGATATCTTGGGCTATAGATTTTTTTCAATCAGACATTCTCGACAGAGGACAATGAAGACGTTGATGATACAGGCCGCATGATTTCCTCCGTAGTAGTATTGGAACTTTTTTTTGTAACCGTATTATAAGTGATGGTGACTTTAGTAATTGTAGTACAAATGTTGATTTTCTCTGATGATAACAATACATTCATCTATCCAGCTTTAAAAAGCGAGAAGTTGTTTGAAAATCCTTTCGACTTTGGTGTTTAAGATGTTCTGCGCTCGGATTGCTGCTACATTAAGAAAACTATTCCCCGATAAAATCTTCCCTTGTGGCAAAGACATGTGAATCTCTGAGCAGAAGGACTTTTTAACGCCATCCCCCGTGGTGTCCTTTCATTTCTTTTTTTTCTTATTTTCGAGAAAATCCTTAAAATTGAAGATTTTTGGCCGCGTTACGATTCGTTTGGGAGTAGTAAAGTTCATATATCTTTTCGTATATGAAACTGTCATTAGGTTATACTTAAATCTCTTTCGCACAAAGCCGCCTTCAAAACAATTAAAGCCGTGATCAACTGTTGAATTAGTTTCCTTTCCTTTCCTCTTTTACATTCCAAAGAATTTCGCAAGCAAATTGACTTAGGAAAGCGATGAACAAACGAATGCGAGAAGGGATTAGGCTAAGTGTTGATGAACATTTTCGATAAAAATTTCCAAATGCTGTTGCACGAGTTGTGGCGGGTTTTAAATCAAAACCTTCGTTGTAGGTCACACAAAATTGGCATCCACTCTGCAGATGAAGTTTACGAAATTTTTGATGTTTTATTATTTAGAAGTTTATTTCGGTACGGATTGTCTTCTTTTGCTGCTCGTTCTGATGAATTTTTTTGATGCAGTTGTGACTATAAAATTTAGGATTTCTGAATTCCTCTATGAAGAGTTGTTGATTAGACACGATTTTTAGTAGCTTCAGGCTTGTCTTCTCGTGGCGGTTAATATACGTCCTTTGTTTTCCTGGCTTCTTCTATAATAGTGTAATTATGCTCTCCCGGTAAGTTGGATATCACAGGTATTACGCAAAGCAGTTTCCTCGCGAAGCAATACGTACTTAATATTAAACTTAATTGGTAAACCTTACTTTTCAACTATTGTTTCTTTACGTAAAAAAGTTAATTGACTAACTAAAATTGTTAAAAAGGTCATTTCAACTAACAATGATAATAAAAGATTTTTTGAATAAATCCTATAGACATCGATTACCACTAGCAGTAATGCATACTCACCCCTTATTACATAATACATAAGATATAGGATGGATATATAGTTATTCTAAAATTAATTAAAGTTAAATATTAGAAATTGACACTTTATACATTAGTTATTGTTCTTGTTGAAATATTTTTCTACTGGACCAGCCAATGTTTACTTAATCGATAATAAACCCTGAGTTGGAAACAATCAAAACAAACGATTTTCAGACTTGAGCTTGGTGAAAGGTGAAGCTGAGAGATGTTCCACGCACAGCAGAAGAAAAGCCAAATATTTGCTGCTTGTTGTTATGATTATAAAAATTGCTTTCACTGATGTGACACCAGAAGGATAGTTGTGATCTTTTTTATTATTGCTGTTAATGTCGGTGTTGCAGCTGTTTCTCCTATACTCACTCACATACAGAGACAAGGAATCTACGATAGCACCATGATACTAACCTTTGAATTTGAAGACGTTGATGAGGTATCCAGTTTACGACGTTTAGAGTCTACTGTAAAAAGCATTATGCATAAATTAAGGAATTCTAATTCCTTTTTTCTCACGCATTTATCATCGTTTCCTACCTTTATCGTATTCTATCATATCCTGACTGCGTCTCTGCTGCTGCAAAGATCCATTACTCTCATTTGATACTGAACTTAAATCACGATCACGATCTCTTACAGTACGTTCATTGCGTTCGTAATCACGTTCTCTCTCGCGCTCCCGTTCTCTGTCACCGTATTCATGTTTAACTGCGCCCACATCTAGTGCATCCAGCGGCGTAGGCGATTCATTGCGATAGCGATCTTCACGACGTTTCTCTCGCTTCGAGCGAATTGCAGCGGACCCTTCCACATCTTCATTAATTTGGCTACGTAAGTCACGCTCCCTTTCTCTTTCGCTACGTTCACTGCGTTCGCGTTCACGATCACGTATACGCTCTTCCTTCTTAATGCTATGTTCTTTTAAAGAGCGTGTGCTACTTAGACGGTCATGATCTCTCTCATTAATTGTAGTTAATAAGGATGAGTTGACTGAACCAGCATTTGTTAACGCGAAGTCATCCTTTATCTCTATAACCGTAATATTGCGATTAGCGGCCGAGTTCTCCCGTTCACGGTCGGCGGACGTGTTAGCATTTAGTTTTATGATCTTCGAAGGCCTTTCCGAGCGTTCTTTTTCACGCTTTTCTGAAATATAAAAATTTGGATGTCAAGTGGCCGTCGTCTACAGATCATTAAAGCGCATTTTAAACACCTGATTTTATTTCTCCGTTGTTTACAATGCCTTTGCTGAGGACTTCATTGCTAGATATTGTCACCACACTCGGTGTATTATTGCTCGTGTTAATTAGATTGTTACTAGCCAATAAGCTGATACTGCTACCACTCGCAGTCATTGATGAGTTTATATTTGCAGCTATTGCTGTATTGCCGCCACTGGCTGCGGCATTTCCTGTTTCTACTCGTAAAGGTCGCTCTGACACTTGATGGAAATCGCTCTCCTTGATCATTTGTGCAGCCTTAGTTTTAAGTTGTCCTATGTAACTAGAAGCTATTACAAATAGATCCGGTCTTTTGTTCTTCTCCTCTTCGCGCACCTTCTCCACCTTACGTTCAATGATTTGAGCAAGCTTGGCCAGAACTGGATAATGAGGCAAAATACGCATTAATATAATGAGGGCGTTACGTATTTGCATGTATTCCTTAGAATCTAAACAGAATACAATTGCCTTAGTGATTTTGTAATGCCATTTATGGCAGACATGTCGGTAGTTCTCATAGCCCACATGATCATTTGCTTCTGAAAATTGATTGCTAACGCGAAACTTGGTAACAAAGCCCGGGTAATTAGCGCACTCTTTATTAAAGGTGGCCTGATCCGAATGCCAACGCATTACGGTTTCTAGCATAGCACATAAAAAGCGACCGTAGCGTGTCGCCTCATTCTCCGTGCAAGAAGTCACCGAATATGTTATGTCACAAAAGATCTAAATAAGAAAGCAAATGTACAAATATTTGTCACACTCTCATCGTACAAAAATATCTTACTCGATCGTAACAAAGTAAAGTTGAAAAGTTAACAGCCTTTAAATTGTGTATAGTGTGTACAAATTTTGCGCAATATAAAGCATCCAGGGCAGTGAAAGTACACCTGAATAGAAGGTAAGGAAATAAAAATTAAAAATTTCCTTTCAAATTCCACACAATTCCAAAAATCACACTCACCTGGGAAACAAACATAATTGCAAAAATTGAGTAATGGTCTCATTTTTTGCTGACTTAGCTGAACGTGATAAAAACCAATTATCCTTTTGTTGCTGCAATCGTTGTAAGATTTTATCAACATGTTCCTGCTGCTTCTTACGCTCATCTTGCAGTTTGTCCATTAAGGCCATATAACGTTCTTGCTCTTTTTTATTCTTGGAGGCATTCTGAAAATGTTTCCCTTAATTAAAAATTAATCCTAATTAAAAAATGCCAACTATTGTACCGAATCCTTGGAATCAGCTGCTTGCTGTGATAACAATTTCAACTTGGATATTTCTCGCTGATAACTATCCGACGGTACTTGCAGGTCGTACATGCTTAAAGACCAGAAAGTAACGAAAAAATGTGGCGATATATCTTCCCAAACTTTCAATCCATGTAAAGGACGGACCGACTCAACAATCGGATTCATTATTAAATTAGTAGCGTCCAAATACTTTTGTAATTTCTGATTGTTATTCAACTTTTTAGCATTTGGATCTGCTTTACGCAACTGATCGTACTTTTGCTGGAGTTAAAAGAAATTTTATTGGCATTGCCGACTTCATGTTTGTTTACTAAAATAACTTACATTGATTTGATGTGTAAACATAGGTCTGGCCAGAAAAAATGCTACATCGGCATTAATGTGATAATCTTGTAACATTGTAATAATGGAAGGTAAACGTTCTACATACTCATCAACCGAATAAGTGGATCCAAGGAATGTGCCAAACTGTACCAAAGTGTCTTGACATTGATCGTATAGCTTGCCTACCAATTTCAGATGGCTTTGTGCCGTTTCCCGATATATAACACAATGCTTTTGTTGAGCCATTAACAAGCAAATAGTAACAGCCAGATCATTGCTTGCCAAAGCATCTTTTAAGCGTTGTGACGATTTTTTGGTGTTTCGTACCTGACTAAAGTAGCCAGCCTAAAAATGAAAAAACGGCAATTTGTAATATTTTGAATACACTTTTTTTAAATCAAAAATGTGCTTCAAAAGCAAAACGAAAATTAAAGATTTTTATGTCGCACTTTTTCGACACTGGTGCTTGCACTGCGGAAGGCTCCGCAACAATGATAAGTGCTGTTAAGCTGATCATTGGATCTTCACCCAAATGCAAGTGTTAAAGCGCAATAATATTACTTTTCTAGTGATAGACGTATCTTCAGAAAAGCACGCAATTTAGTTCTCAAAATTCGTAAATTTTATTTCCAAGACTCTTCTTACCTCTCCTCGCAACAATTCACCCCCGCACATGGCATTCAATTGTTCGTTCGTCATTTCCTCGGCTGATTCCACACCAGCCATTTTTTGTACAATTTCTTTAAGTATCAGCAAATCCAAACTAACATAAAGAAGAAATATACAGATTAAGTTCGTTCTTTAAAGCGGCGATAAATAAAGATTACCTTTTTTGTGATTTTAGTTGGTTAGCAACATATTGTAACAGACCGCTCAGTTCAATGTTATATTTTTTGAAGATGGCACCACAAAACGAAGCCAAACTTTGTAACCACAACGATATGGATGTGCCATCATGTTTGAAACGATCTCTATCAGCCATAGTTAACGCCTCTATCAAACAATAGCCCAAACAATCGAAGGATAATAATGTTAAGTATTTCAACGAATCAACAACGGGCCCAATTAAATTGTCATAAATTTGAATTTGTAGCAAAATCTACAAAGGTAAATCGATAGAAATCAAATCTTTACAAATTAATGCGTATAAATTTACGTAATCGAACAAGAAGCCGGGAGCACAATGACTTAGTTTGCCGATTTGACGACCCAACGGTTTGACATTCTCTTTGCTAACGCGCTTCATAATGGCCTTAATATGTTTTTGAGCATTTCCACGGCGACGTATTAGCTGGGGATGCAGCAAATATGTGTCATTCTTCCAGCGGGCGTACAAACCATAACTGGGAGTTATAAAAAAGATTTACATCAAGAAATTTTTTTTGTAATTTTCTCTCTCACCGGTAATGATAAGGGAAATATTTCAAAACAGTCCAAATTTCTTCAGCCATGGGACAATTACAATCCAGATATGATAAGGCTGGTAATATAGCGGCATCCATTATGGTCATTACTTCGTTATATAGACTCTCTGCCTCTGTATGGGGAGTTGGCAAGTTTTGATTATCAACACCCATCTCAGTAATGATAGCACGCAGAATTCGCAACAACTTATACATTAAAACCGTGTCGTAATGTAACGACGGGCCTAAAGCAACACACATGGGCAGCACATACTTTCTTAACTCAACAAATTCTTTAGCTTGTATTCTTTGCACTAGTTTCAAGTCTTCGCATAGACGCCTCTTCTGTAACTTAGCAGTTGGAGAAATCTTAAAGCATTTCACGCGGTATATATGCTCAATGGCAATGTGTATAAGCTCGGCCAAGGCGCGAGCTATAGGCTCATGAACAGCGACACATTGTTCCGGTAATTTTTTAATAATTTTCAAAGCATTGTCCCAATCACCAACTTTGAGTAAGCCTTCGCATAAACCAAATTTTTGGTTGACATAGTATTTCTCCTAAGATGACAATTAAGATAATAACACAAAATATGACATAACTAATAGTAATCGAAGTAAAAAATTTTTACGCTTACACTATTGTACTCTTTCTCAGGTTCTGGTTCAGTGATTTCTTTGTCCTTATTAGTTACAATAACGTTTAGTTTGCGAACGAATTCCTTGGCTTCCAATAAATCTTGCTCCCAATCGCTTATTATATCTTTATCGGTGGGTGTTAACTAAAAAACGTAAGAATCGTTTTCTTCATATAGAAAAATAAAGTTACTATAAACCAGATTTACCCATATGTAGATGTCATTCAAATCGATTACACCATATTTTAATAACAACGAGCAAACATGAAATAAAGAACGCGGCGTTTTACCGTCCGAAAAATGACGAAATTTGTAGCCCAACACCTCACAAATAATAGAACCATTAGGCATATAGGCTCTTAGCAAGGGGATAAACAATTGCCAACGTTCTGGTCGAGACTCGAAGGACTCCAGAATAATGTCCAATACCCGATTGGGATCCAAATTGAAACAACCTTCAATAAATAAGTATCTTAGAAGGCCTTCCACGCGTTAACATAAGGTTTAGTAATGCATACCGATCAATGATTTTATGATATCCATAATGCTTTCGGAAGTGACGTCTTCTTCAAATTCTTGATTCAATTCAGTTACTAATTTAGCATAACCCTCACTTTCTTCGCGAAATAGATTAAATCGTCGTTGTTTATAACTAGAGTGACGAAAAAGATAAAGACTAAATATATGTTCCTGTAGAAATTAAGCAAAAAAGAAACTTACTATAGTTTGGTTTTGATCTTAATAAACTTCGTGTAGAAAACTTTATTCTTGACTATGCCTACTTCCTGCAACGTATCAATCTCTAAACGTTCTTTAATCAATTTATCTGATATGACTTTATCCAATTCCTTGAGCATCTGGCAAAACATTAAACGTTCCTCTTGTATACCCTCCGTCATTAGCGAAGTCTCTGCATCTAAAACATTGACCACATCCAAAATCAAGGAAGGAAAGTCATCATGCAGGGCCTGATTATGGAATGTACATTCGTATGGGTCTACACTTTTTTAATTGTCTTATGTACACATACCACCACATCTCCTAAGGTATTCAAAACCGTGTCCTTTTTCAATGTGCATCGTAAGCCCTGCCATAGAAGATCGTAGATGGCACTGGCAACTCCGAACTTGAATTCATTCTGTTTGCCCATATAAGGACAGTCGTGGTCCCGCATTTGTTGCTTTAAGTATTTCAAACTAAAACGAAATTATTTAGAATTAAGCGTTTATGAGATGAGTTGCTGCTCTGTCGACCAGATTTTTTTTTTTTTGTCTTATTTTCTTATAGATAATTTATTTATTTTATGCTAAATAGAGGTATTAAGATATGTATAGAGAGAGTGAGACGCCAACAATACAACAATCCGTACAATTCACTTTTTCCCGATTTCTCGAAATGCTTAAACACCTCACTGCTGAGAGCGCCGCCACTCAAGCTTTTGTTGATAGACTCCATGTTTGATCTATATTTGCTTTTACTTGATGTCACAACCACCGTAGTTCTCCTTTCTGCTGCTTGACTTCCTGTATGATTATGAAGATTAAGACCTGCATGCGTTTCCAATCCCGCACTATTACTAACACCACAGGCACCACTATAATCTACACTCGATGAAACACTATCGTCGCACTTGCCCTTAGCAGACAATTTTCTCAAACGCCTCATCAAAATACGTTTGATGTCCGATTAAAAACTCGCGTGTTTGTTGTTATTATTTTCTTATGCTGGAAAAATTATTTTTTACTTTCTTTATAAATTTTCTATATATACGAGGTACCCTTCGAAGAAATTATCTTAAAAATATTAATGCAAAATTTCTTTTCTTTCGTTTCAATGAATTTTCTTCACAAGTTTGAGAACTATCAACAGAGTTGCCAAAGCTACAATTTGCTTCTTAACTAATTGTGGCTTAAATGTATATACAAAAACGTACAGGGATATCGGTTATTTATTAGATGCGCAAAGAGTAGCTGCCGAAGTTATAACAAATCTCTGTTCCAACGAGGATGATTATCATGATGAAGGTAGATTGCATGAAAGTCGATCGTAACTCGATCGTAACTTGAAGATGTTGCTCGACAACAATTTTCCGATCGAAAGATTTTTTATCCGATTGTAAGAAAAATGCATATTTAACCAATAGGTGTAGCCGGTCTACGTGTTAGAGCGAGTCATCGAGTTCATAATTTTTAATATCAATTTCCAACATCGAGCAGACTCCATCGAAATTTGAATACTTTGTTACTCGACAGCAAATTTACGATAAAAGGTTTTTCATTTGATAATAAAAAAAATGTTTTCTTCATTGAAAGCTGTAAACTCTGCCCGTTACATCGAATCCATAATCCTCAACTTTCTGAGTTTACTTCACATCGAGAACCATAAACGGAATCCAGGGTCGATCGGTCAACTGGGACGGAAAAGCTTCTTCTTTTATACATTGCTTTGAGATGGGAAGTATAAAACATTCGTCCCCAAGACGAATACAACTTTTCCAATTATTGTTAAATAATATCTAACATATTTTTTGTATTCAGCTACTTATAAAAATTTTTTTTTGGTTTTATTTGGTTTCCTATTACATTAGGAAACCGGCATTGTTGCGCTCCGCATCGTCTTGTGAGAATATCCTGTGAAAATGAAAACAGTACATATTCATATCTTATTAAATTTTATTCCTTATTGAAATTCTTATTTTTACCTATAATTCAACATTTCCTTCGCCATTTTACAAATATTACCATGGCGTTGTCTTTTTAGCGCCCCGACTTTTTATGTAGTGTCATATAAAAGTGAATGAAACAAGTATCTTCACATCATTTTCTTCGTAAAAAAAAAATTAAATGCAGTTAATATTTTTAAATTTTTGAAAAAACTTTTTTTGGAATGCAAAGAAGGAAACATTTTCTCCAATGATATTACTCTATTACATTTGTTATAGGGTTGTTACCCAAATCCCCGTCTTTATTACGCAGTCAATGTTCACTGGTTCAAATCTCAATGCGGTAAAGTTTACGCTCCTTGTAACTATAAGTGGGGGCCCACATACTCGCTAAAGTTTCATAAACGCGTAACACTTATCGATGGGGGAATACATCCACTAGGCTGCGGCCATTTCCCTGTCCTCCTTCTGGTATTCTTCTTGCTCCAACTTGAAGACGTGTTGATTGAATTGTTGTTGGATCTTCTCATTAGACGTAGTTTACGCAAAATTGTTCAAAAGAATTCATTTCAAAGGTTTCAAAACCGTAGATATCTAAAAGGCCAATGAATAAGCTCTGCGTCCGATTATTATTTAGCCCCTTATTGATAACGGTAACAATATACTAAAATAGTTTGGCATAAATATGTTTGGCTAAAGCATCTCGTTCGGTTACAGCTATCTCTTTGTTATTAGATATTAGAACCAATTCGTGGAACGATTCAATTTGTCGCATTAATAACCATTTTCGTAACTCATCCGCCTTAATAAGTAACAGCTCCCTCATAACACGTAAATGTAAATCATCAAGCTGGAAGAAGAAGAAAATAAGAAGTGAAAAAAAGTTTTTCGTAGAAAATGTAACTTACGTAAAACTTACGTAAATATCACAACCTTCAAGATTTAGTTCTTCTTTGTTTTTTTGTATTTGTTAGCGTATTTTAAATTGCCCAAGTGTAGAATGCTACCCAAAATTATAAGGATATCAAATATCTGTAAAAAGCTCAAATCATTTAAACAAAGTGGAGAATTTTGTATATTTTGTCTCACTTGTCTTGGGTGCAAACTTAACACTTGCATGGCTTGAATTGCTTCTTTAAATTGTTCTCCGTCTGAAATTTTGTCTTTTTCAGGGGAGCGACCGAAATTTAGGTAATAGAAGCAATCCTAATTATCTCAAATAATTAAACATTATCAGAAAAACCACATCCGTTCAATATTCAAAATGTGCGGAGGAGCTGACGCTTAGTGTGTCGATATGTTTTCGTCCTCGTTGTCCCTCCAATTGCTGCCGCTTCCACAGGAACCTCCTCGCGAGAAAAAGTCTATCTGCGCCGCCACAGTTGACTGTACGCGTTTTCCTATTTCGCTGTCCACCATATGCTAGAACATAAGTGCGTAAAATATCTTATACGCTTGATGGAACGCGTTGTGTACCTCCGCTTTAGGGAGCGCCAGTCCCAGGTATTCTGAGGTGAGGATCCAGTTGTCTTTAGGATGCTTGCTGACAACTCAACCCCCCCACCTCGTTGCAGACATCTTGTTTAGACTGCGTTATGTCCGCGACGCACACCTGACACTATAGCTGCTCGCCGATATATCGCGCTATTGTGTATAATGTGAGCAGCCGCAGATAGCCTTCTTCCTTCTCACTGAGCTGTTTTAAGATCACGTCGCGTTATATCTCCCCATCAAGGCCGAACGGCGCGAATTCTTCCTCCTCCTGGACTGTAAGCGCGTACTCCATCTTGTTGATGAGGAGGTATTCGTCGTCGAACTTGAAGCCATTGGACCATTCCGACACGATGAAGTCCCTCAATTTTCCTAAAAGCACCATAATCTCCACTGACGCTCTAGTTATTTTCCTAAGGTCAGCCGTTAGGTTTATGAATATCTGCTCCAACAGGTCCTGGCTTACCCTGTGTGGCTTTAATGTTTCGCCAGGGTAAGCCGATACCAGCTCGTCCATAACTTCTATGAAGTTTGTTATGGTAAGCCGTGTGTCAACAGCAACTGAGTCCACCTCCAAACACTCCACTAAATATGTCCTCACTTCTCTCAGCACATCTCTTTGCTCCATCCAGTTCCCTCTGTTGATGGGTTTCCGGTGCATCACGTTCGTGAACTTCGGGATGTTACGGATGAAGTCGGATGTACTCTGCGCCTGGTCGATAGCAATTCCCACCTCGTTTGCATTTATCGATCCTGGTAGTGATGACGCCTGCGTATCGTTGAAGAATTGCGCGGCTACTCTCCTTCCAAACGGCGAGAGGCAAAGCAGGACGGAGCCTCTCAGGACCCAGAATCGGGAACTGCATTTGTTCTGTAGTGCCGTTTTCACTATTACGTCCTTGATGTCGGGCGCACATGCGACGTCATTATATTGAATTTTTTGTCGGAACGCTTGAATGATGTGCATGTAGTCGAACACTAAGCGTACCCGGTATGTGCTGCCATTAAGTCGCCGCCTTATGCAAATAAATGAAATAAATCAGTTGCGACGTCACCGACGGAACGAGGAGGCCAATCGCGTTGACGGCGCCAATCGTCGCCGTCGCTTAAGGGGCCCAAGAGGAGGACGGCGATCAAGAGGAAACGAAGCTGGGACACATCGAACGCGTAGCGCGCCCTAAAATACGTGATACGTGAAATATGCTAATATTATAAGCCATTAAAAAAATAAAAAAGCATTTTAAAATTTGGAATCATTTGTATTTTTCTTATAAATGTTTGGTGTATACCGCAAAAGTAAGTAAACGTTTGACTCTTATTTCAACTTCAATTTTTTGCTCATCATCCCTCATCATATCATCATATACGCATATTTGTTATTAACCGATATAGAAAATAAACCATCAAACGAATCTTTATAGTTGATAGCTCCGTTAAGTATTTATATGAAGTTAAGTCGGATTCATTTCGAATTATTAGGAAATTCATGTCGTCTTTTAACTTGAATTCTATATATTATTATGCATTGTTGTCAAAGGGATTTTCAACATCAGATATTCTAAGCGACAGTGCCTGCCGCAGTTTTATTGGAATAGGATGGAAGAGAATGTGGTCAGGAGTTTGCAAAACATTACATATACAGTCACTATGATTCACTATGTCGGCTACATTTTATGCGCAAATGACCTATTCATCACAATAAGACCTTTGATAACTTTTTTAAAAATCCCTGAAATATAATAAAATTATATTTTCATGAGAAAAAAACAATTTCTTATTTCCAATTTCAAAAAAACAACTATATTTATTGAATACCTATACCATGCATACAACAAGTATGTGTGCCGCCATACTTGTATTTACTTGTACATACATGTTGTTGTTATATTAGCCACTGCAAAGCATTTTAAAAGTTGGAATCAGTTGTATTTTTCTTGTAAATGTTTGGTGTTATATAAACCGTGGTAGTTGCGTCGAACTGAAATAGAAAACCGTAGTAGTTGCGTCAAACTGAAATAGAAATGAGAAGTGAGAAAGACTAGCTGTGGAATATATAAAAAAAAACCGTGGTGGTTGCATCGAACTGAAGTAGAAATCAGAAAGACCACCTGTGGAATATATAAAACAAAGCCGTGCTAGTTGCTTCGAACAAAAAAAAGGAAATGAGAAGTCTTGACTATTAACGCATAAAATATTTACTCGCTTACTCGACATTAACATACAAGCTGAATATGTTGAAAGCACTTAGTGGGCTTAAATAGACTTGTTCAAGCATATCAGGCATTAAGAACTTCACTTTGCATTAGGCTTCCACGGAATTTGCAAGTTAATAGGTAAATAAGTAAAAATATATGTGAAATAAGAACACCGACACTCTCAAGTTGTTCTTGTGAACTTATTTTTAGATTGTATTATTTAAAATTTTTCTTTATAATATATGTTTTGGAGTTTTGATTTATAATATAAACATATATTGACCTGTATATTATACCATTTTGCATTTGTATATTATATTGTTACACTAACCAATCAAATTGCTTATTTATTTTTATGTAAGTTGTTTTAATTTCATTTTTCGTGTGTTGCTTGTTTGGTTTTTAAAACGATTTTATTATTTTTATTTTTCAGACGATATGGTAGCTCACATTCGATGCTGGTTATATATACATTATTTGCGGCGAAAGATTTTATGTGTTTTCCACCTTAGGGTGTTTATTCACGATATTTCATTATTATTCTCGTTCTCATTTTTTTCATTAAAGTTTACCGTGTCGTTGGCCATCTTCGCCGTGCTTTTAAAAAAGAATTGTTAAACTTTCTAAGTTGATTTGGATTGGTTTTTTAAGCGCCGCAAAACATTTGTTGCCAAATATATATAGAAGATCATATTCCCTAGTGCTCATAACCAATGTTTAAAATGTTTAGCATTATTAAAGGGAGTAAATCACATTGAGTTTACCTTCTAAAGAGAGAAGTACCCATAGTCCGCTGTTAAGGCTTATGCTACTTTTTTATTCCTGGCATTCATTTATCTCCTCTATATAAATAATAATAAAAATAATAACAATAATTCTCTTCTGCCTGCAATTCTGAAATCGCCAACTAGGTGGTTTATAGAAAATATCTCTAATAGATTGACTTTCTGGAATGGATGCTGGGTAGCTGTTTTATTCCATTTTGATATTTTAGTATTTCTTAATAGTACAAGGTAAAGCATTAAACAAAAATTATTAAAAATTAAAACAGTAATTAAACTGAAGTAAACACAATCAGAGAATTCCAGTGAAATAATGCAAATCATCCATAATGATATAATTCAAATTTAATTAGCGTCAACTTTTAATTCATTTTCAACATAAAGTAGACCGAAAACTTTCAATTAATAGCAATTGCTTGTACTCTAAGTACTGCTAGTACTTAAATTTAACTGTAAAATTTCTTCCAGTTAGCAACTAAGTAATGAAATAACATATAAAAAAATAAAAACAAAGAAATTAGGAAATTATTCACAATATGCGAGAAAATAAATCACGATAAGCAAAAATTCTATCACAATAATCTATCAATTAATACATGTTGGTGTAAAGCAGTAATTTTACTTCTAGGTAAATGTATCAGTCTATTTTTTTAGTAAGCATTCAGGTAAAATTCACATATTCGAAATGGCACCCTGTGTCGGTTTCGCCACCTTTTTTCATTTCAAAGAAAAGTCCTTCTTGAGCCAAAATTTGATCAAAGTATTTCAAAAATTCCGCCCTGTAGGCTGAAGAGAGCAAGAGAGACAAAGGGACAGACAAGCTTAGATAGATTAGAAAATGATTTTGGACCGATCGGTATAACAAAATATGAACCCTTAGACCTTCCCTTACAAACGCTCACACAAACTTAACATATCTATTTATCATAACTGGTGGTACACAAAAACATTGAACGAGGGTGAGTCGGGGGATATTTTTATCATGTTCGCGGGATATTTTTAACAGGGTCGCGGGATATTTTTATCATGTTCGTATCAATGAGTGAGTGCTATCGCATATGTTAACCAAAATCAGCTGCAAGCGAAAGTAAAGTTTTTTGTACGTAATTTCTATTTAACGCGGGGAAATACATTATCGCATATAAAGTTTGTAGAACTTTTGTTTTCAACAAAATAAATAAAATCTAACATCAAACCTTATCAATACGAAAATAAAATTTTTTCTACCGGTATTCCATTTGAAGTCTGATTAAGTTGAAATATGATCAAAGCAAAATAGATTTGCATTTTATAATTTAAGCTTAAGCCGGCTTTAGTTGAGAAGTGTGTGTATTTATGCATGTGAAGACTGAAAATGTCGAATAATCGTTGGGAAATAGTCACTAATCCTAAAAGACAACGCAACTTGCAAAAACGAATCGATGTTCAGGCAAGTATGCGCAAAGAAGCTGCTTTGCCCAAACTTGAAGAAATTTGTAAGTTTGAACTAAGTCTGAATCCGCATTAACTTTGGGAGTACTGTTTAGCATTAATTAAATCATTTTTTGTAGTGTCCGCTCAACAGTCCAATAAATTAATCAAAAGTTATACAGATAACGAGCAGTCCCCTGTTAAAGATGCATTCAACAAATTGAAAAGCGGCAAGAAACAGCAGCATCAAAGCGAGGCCAATCTTGGGCATACTCGAAAGGGCTTTGGATATTATAAATTGAAAAGACTTTTAAGCACTTTGAAAATCGAAGAATTGGAAAAACATTTGGATTTTATTAAAAAAACATATCCTGATTCGAAATTAACTTGGTTAAAGGAAGTGCGTACAAAAGAAAATGTAACATTCGTATTAATTATGTTGCTATAATTTGCAAAACAGTTAGCCACGTTTTTGAACAATCGTATACCTGGTGATTATGTTCCTGATTTCCCCATCAAATGTCCGATGTACCCAGCTAGTTTACTTTCGTTATCATACAGGGAAGCACTGATTGAATTTTTGGGATCTGTCGGTCAGACTAACCTTGATTATTTTTATCATTATACTCTTCTGGAAGGTATGTGCACGAACATGAGCAACGATATGCCGGTATTAAGTTTAAAGGTAAACAGAATTCTTTTTCTTCCTTTATAACTTTAATTGCAAAGAATATAAATCTGTAGTTGCTACTTCAGCTGGTGGGTCATAATTGGCCGCACGTGTGTACGAGCAATCTGGCTAATACAGTCTTGCTGAGGAACTCGTATCAAAACCATTATGATATCTGCCTGAGTTTACTATGGGCAGTTAGCCAGTGCGGTTATGTAGACCTTAGTGAAGGCATCAGAAGTAAGTATGTGCATCGAAAACCAATCAAAATTTTTAAAATGATTTCTTCCAATAGTTTTCCAAAACGTTATGTTACCAATACTGGAAATGGATAAACATAGCTATTACATTTTGGTTTATATGGATAATATTTTAAAGTTAAACGCTGGGCAAGGGTGAGTAATTTTATATTATTTTGATTTTTGTGAATATTTGACCTTCGTATTTTATATCTTAGCTTATCTTTAAGCCGTCACGAATTCTTCACCACCTTAAATGCTTTCGTGCCTCTTCTCAAGCTGGATACGGTTCACTCATGTAAATTAAAACATATTGCATCAACATTTTTGGTAAGTGTATCTTCGCAATCTTCCATAAAATATCTCCAATTAAAACGGTAAATTATTTTATTTAAGTATAAATTTATTACAAACTCCACCGAGCTCTCAAATATATTCCTACAACTAATTTGCGATCTTGAGAGTGATGATGGTGATGGTGACGATGATAATAAGAATGATCTTGTATTGTACGGTTGTCGGCTTTGCTTAGAACTCAATAGTGACGAGTGCCTTAAAGTATGGAAAATGAATTTAAAGAAACAAGTTTCTGCTACAAAGCTGTTATTGACAAATTTAAGTAAGACAAACAATAAGCAAAATCAAAATAATTCTGATTGTGTACGGTTGTGCATACGCCGCATCCTTAAAAAAAAAATACATTTCATCGTATTTGAAATTCTTTATACATATATACACATTTTGTACCGTGCCATTTATTGCTAATGATTTTTAATTTGGGGAATTCTGACTCTTTTCAGATGTGACATGCTCTAGTGTTACATTACCAATGCATTTTCTATTCGAAATTGAAGCCATTTCCATGACCTTGCCTGCTTACGAGCGAGACGAATTATTACCAATTATTAAGGTAAGCGTAATTTATGATCTTGCAAAATCAAAAATTGATCACTCGTAAAGAATTCAATTACATATGAGTTAAGACGAGTTAAGCGAAAAAAAGGAAACCTAATTCTTTCGTCTTGATACGAGTCTTAAGTATGTGTAACAACATGTCGATCAATAAAGATGTGGTCCTTTCATCCTTTTGTTATTTCTAAAACAAAAAAAAGGTCCGAATGTCATGGGTTAACTAAATATTGCTCTTTGATGCAAAATGCTGGTTAAAATCAGCATTGGTTGGAAATATTATGGAAACACTCCTCCGTCGAAGAGAACAATTTTTCGGTGGCTTATTGATTTTACATGAAGTCTTACAGATTCCGGTGAACGTAAATGCGATGGATGCCACAAAGAGAGTTAGTTACATTAGAAGTACATCTAAAAAATTCTCAAAAATGTTCTCGGTAGCAAAAACGTGAGATTGCAAGCGATAGCCGACATTCTAAAGACAGTGTATTCACTATTTTCCATTTAACGTTTTCCAAGCGGGTACCTTTTCCAGTCCCAGTGGAACAAAAACGTCGCATCAGCAGTTGATGTCTGCAAGAGCAAATTGTATGAGTTGAAGCCTGAATTGCTATCTTAATCTCAAATTACCAAAACAGACTCACGTGACCACAAAACCGGTGGAAATGTTTCGGATAACGAGTGTCACTTGTTATTCTTGAATTTTTGTCGCAAAATTGAAGAATTTGTTCCGGAATTTAATCTTTTTACATTTTTCTTGGTTTTTTCATTTTTGTTTTAAAGAAATTTTAATTTTTTTTTCCAATTTCGAATAAGAAAGTTCGTTAACGTGTCAAGAAGAAACCGTTAGCAGCTTTTTTTCGAATATAATAATTAAGTGCCAAAAATAGAAGAAGAAAATATTCATTTGAAATCGTATGTTGGCCATATTCGTTAACCCATTCGTTTCTGTTAATCCAGTAATTTTCTTTCAAAAAGCTTCCAAGATCCATCATAGCAAAGAAATTCACAAAAAGAAGAAGGGGAAGAAAAGTAAATAAGCAAAAAAAACTCAGTCTCAGTAAAATATTATTTATTTCATCTAAGCAAATGTTTTTACATATTTTATAAATAAATTTTAGTTGTATTTACCGGAGGTATTACGTGAAAAGCCAGAAAAGTGTGATTTACTTACAGCACCATTTGAGAAGCAAAACAAGACTACATATGGTTTTTCCTTCGGAAAGAAGGAAAACACAAAAAATTTTCAAAAGTTTGTTTTCGTTAATAAGAGGCATTGATTTTTGGGCGTTAGCTTTCACACTGAAAATATGCTTCAGATTCTCCACGGCCGCGGGACATGCTTTACGTGTAAATCATTCGAGATTCTTAATATGATTGCTTTCACCTTTTAATTGCAATCGTTTTGTTTGCATCTACTGATTTCCAAATTATTGGAATGTCACTATCTTCTGTTGCTAAAAGGCGGCTAGAGGTAAATCTCATAGCATATCTAATATTAGTCTTGCCCCATGTTCCAGTACTTCTTCCAGTACCAACTTGGAAATTGATTGAAATTATGCTGATCGGCATGCGGGCTGATGTAACAGAAAAATATTTAACGTAGCTAGTGCCTGTAGAAAAAGTCAGTTAAACGCAGAGTTAACGGCACCACCAGTATTTGTGGTGAAGGCATATTTCTATTTTTTTTTTTTTGTTTGTTGGATGGAGATGGACCAAGCCAATAGATTTGTAGCTTATGTGTCCGAAGGTGGTCCGAGCCCTAAGGTCGAACGGTTGGCGGCACCACCAGTATTTGTCGAGATTTCTTAATTATGTCTACTAATGACACAAACCGGAAAAAAAAAACAAACGAGGGGAAGGTAGCAAATCAACATTGGTGATGATTTTCACATAATACGAAAAGAGTGGATTTTACTACATACGGAAATCCTCACTAGCGTTGTTTAGCCTGCTGTTGTAGCAAAGAAGAATACAGCAGGAATAAACAAAAATAGTGGGCACACACATACACTCATCGCAGTCCCCTACAGGACAGCGAGAGGCATATTTCTAAAGACTAAGGGAAATTAAAGTTGAAGTTGATTGATTTTTAATTTGATGACCTTAGATTTCTTTTAGTAAACATACAAAACCGAAGATCAAAGCCATTTTCATCCTTATCTTTCGTGTTGTAATTCGTAAATATTCGTGCTAAATTTTGACCGTCTGCATTTATAAAAAAATGCATCAAATGTCATTGACGAATAGGCTTCATCTTTAAGGCTTGTGAATGACTGCAGCTGCTTTAAGAATTGTATGATTTGTGGAACATTTTACAACTTCCCACTTTCTCTTTTGTGGTTTCTCAGAAGACGCTGTAGATATTTCCGAGTGACCAAAAAAGAATTTTTCACCAAGTAATTCTAAGGCAAGAAAAATAATAATAGCGGGCCAAAGAAATAGCGAGATTAGTATTAGAATACTTTTATAATAATTAAAGTCCATAATTACACAGTCTAAGTAAATTTTCAAAACATCCTTCCGTAATTTTAAAATATACTCTTATTGTATTAGTTTTGTTTTATAAATGGCTTAAAAACTAGATCAGGTATATGTATACATATTTAAGCATGCACATGCATCACACGCATTTTCAAAATAAAAAATTTCTTAAATATATGTAGCGTTGCTCTCGTGCATGTATTGCTTCCTACATGTATAATTAAAATTTTATGGTCATTGGAAATGAATTTTATACGTGATTTAGAAATATTTTTCATTAATTGTGCACAAAAGATTCTCAATATATTTCTGTGAAAATTGTAAGCGTGAAATTATAAATATGCGAGTAAGCTTCATATAAAACATACAACCTTGTGTCAAGTTTAAACAAGTCTGCTTTATTTAAAATTTCTGGAAAACGAATTGAAAGCGCTAAAATGATATTACCTAAGGAAACAACTTCGAAGGTACTTTTTAGTACTCTGCTATAATTCGTTCGTCATAAAGTTTCTACTATTCACTTTGGAAGTGCGGCAAAACACAATATATTTGTTCGGTCGAAAAACCTTAATTGAACCAAGTGCACAGTTTTTTGTTAACTAGAAAGTAAGAAAATGAATACTGCTTTAATTTCCAACAAAAAAAAAAAGAAAAACGATGATAAGCAATTGTGCAACGTGTTTAAAAAATTTGTGTTATATATGGGTTTTCCAATTAAAATGAATGCTGCAAGAGTAGAAATTGAGCAAAGGAGAAATATTAGAGAGCACAATATTAAATATTGTTTATATATGACGCTGAGGATAGCTTATTTCCATTTTAGCAAATCAATATCATCCTCAAAGTTGTTTTGTTTTATACAAGAAGTTTATGTATTACCTCAGAGAGGGTTTGACATGTATATCTATTGTTTCCCTTTTGATTTGTTTTTACCAGAGTCACCTTTCGCTCAGGTATACATTTAGGATTCCAGCTAATCTATCAAAGAAAAACGTGTGTAATAATTAATTATGACATTAATAGACTCACTGATTGATAGCATACGTGCAGTAATATATTCTATCAAAATTAATATAAAAAAAAAGAAAACTTAATGTATAATTTGATAAACCAAGCAGTCTGTATTTGATACAGGTACGATTGTTATCCTCTACAGAGAAAGGAAGCAACTAGAAACTTTAATGTTTCAAAGGATAATTCAACTTTAAGGCAACGTTCCTAAAGTGATTCTTCGTTAGGCTTCATTAACCTATCTGCGAAGGTTATGGAGGGACTTTGAAAGTACTTTTGTGTACGTATACAAAATAATCGGTCAAATGTGTTATTTCGCACAAAGTTTAAATGTTATCATTGTGTTGTGTCTTAAAGCTAGCCAGACGAGCTTAACTTGAAATAAATTCAATTTTGCCCAGATAACACAAGTCGTTTCTTTAAAGCATCGCTTTCTTAGAGAATGGTTCATTGTATACATACATATGCGTGTATATGGATATATACGACATCTTTCGCTTAATGCATTAAAAATGCTTTGCTTATTGTTTTCTCTTCTATCTGTCAATCGCTTTCTTTCTTTTTAATTAATTTAAAATTAAATCATTAAAATTTTATTATCTTTTGTTGAGCAGCTGTTGCCGCCAAAATATCTCCCAACGACTGTGGCTATTTCTGCACAAGTGTGATTATTGCATATACACGAGTGCTAACGTGTAATTGTATACTCAAGGTATAATTCAACTTAAGACTCTCTGCGTGTTCTGAATCTACTCTGTGATCATAGGTCTTCAGTCAACCGATTAGTTTAGTTTTTATTATCTCACTTTTTCTTATCCTCTCACCCGATGTGTCTGCTGATTTATATCTCAAGCAAAGAAAGCATTTGCTGCCGCTATATGTTAGCTTAAGTCTTTTACAATACAGTAATTTTCCCGATCAAATTAACATATCGAGCATTATTTTGATAATGTACTAGCGGTTAAATTGTTTGACTCGATTTATGCTAAAAGTTTCCATTTCATTTCTTTCATTCTACTAAAAGTTTGTTGGTTAGATCCTAAGTTCTAACCGCCGTATAAGAAGATTTATAGGTTGACCTGCCATTCATTGTGAGATAGGGTATGCTCAAGCGATGCTATTCATTATGGGGCGTATTTAAGTTAGCGAATCATTTTTTGTTGCAAGTGATAGTATTCCTACTTTGACGTTTATGTTAGTTGTACATTAGACTAATTTAAGAATACGTTTACATATGTAAGGCTTGCGTTCATGAAATGGTGTTTAGTAAAAACTTTTCGAGATAGTGATAGCGATCTTGTTTGACTGGGTTTGATGTGTAGATTATTACGAGAAACTTCGTGACTTCTTTTTCAGGGTCTACTTTTTAAAGGGCCATAAATGTGACATGGTTTGCCGGAGTCGATTTAGAAGACGGCAAAATCGTGATAAAGTTTTAATGGTTTTTGTTTTACGAGGCTCATTTGAGTTATGAAAGCATTTGTATTTTATCTCTGCCTCTACATTGGACGGTTTGCAGTATGCTATCGATGGTAAACCCAGATCGCTTAAGTATTATGAGATATATATTTACATCCGCATTTTCAGAATTGCACTAAAATTTAGATCTGAGCAAGAATTGAAAATATATATACTATATATGTGATTACGCCCCTGCTTTGAAAATAACTGCTACAAGTAGCCGCAGCATTCACATTTAGGTTTTTGAATGGGGCAAATTTCTCCTAGAGTAGTTGAAACCTTGACGAATGAGCGCATTTTCTAAAACAATGACCAGCAAGTCGACGGATTTTTGAGAAATTAAGTGCTTTATTTCCTCCTTATCCGTCTGAGTGGCCGAGTAGGCAAGAGTCTCGATTAGCAACTCAATGGTCGTGGGTTCAAATCTGAAGTGCGGAAGAATTTTTAATAAAAGCTGAAAGCCTTAGATGCTAGTGCTTTAAGACTTTAGTCTTAGAATTTATTCTCTGGATAGAAGAAATAAAACGACGATTTAATTTCGAGATTGTTTCGATTGTGTATCTTCTTTGAATTGCATTTTAAGACTGTAAAGGCGCCAAAGTTATTTCAATTCCTTCATTTCTTTTTCCTGTCTTAGTTTTACAATAAATAATTCTTCAGCTTCGGTTCGCTTAATTAGATGTTCTTGTTGCAGTCAGAATCCACAAGGAATAATAATCTTTAATTTCATTTCCGAATGTAACCGGGTATTTAAAACGCGCTTATTTGTTGGACCATGCCTCAGCTCTTAATCTGTTAAATACTTATCGAGGTAGCCTCAGCTCTTAATCTGTTAAATACTTATCGAGGCAGCAGATCAAGCTAGCAGATCGATACTTTTAATTTTATTATATTTATACGCAGATAGGGACAGATTATCTAACTGCAATTAAATCGATGTTCTGGAAATATCATTTTTTTCTTTGGTTTTTTAAGATTACATGGACTAAGCCAATAAGAAATTTGGCTTATATTTCCAATCATGATGACAGTTTGCTTGTGTAAATATTATATCACAAACATTGCAACAGCAAAGGGTATGTTATGTTCGGCTAAAGTTGATAATTTTCACTATCACTTTTTCATTGTTGTTATTTGTACTCTCTGTAGAAAATTGTGTTTTCAGGCTTTTCGGAAAATTGCTTCTAAGAGTTGAATGTAAACAAAAATTCTCCTCATAGACAAGTATGTTGTTAATTTAGGTGCACACGTGCTTTTATCTCC
Organism: Glossina pallidipes; assembly: GCA_000688715.1. Taxonomy (NCBI): domain Eukaryota; kingdom Metazoa; phylum Arthropoda; class Insecta; order Diptera; family Glossinidae; genus Glossina; species Glossina pallidipes. Next base: position 1,712,493 of record KK499779.1, read on the forward strand.
ATTTCATGCCGGCCGGCATTCGTTTCTTAATAGTGCTTTTCATACAGAGAAATGCTGCATGGTTTTTAAACCTTTTGGAAAGTTCACACCCGCCTTAAACGCAATACATGTTCGTTTACTTTTTCGTCTGTTGAACCTACATAAAAATATTATGTTGTATATGTTTTGTAATGCGCGAGCGAAAGAATGAATCAGCAGATTGCGGCGTGTTTTACTTGGTTAAACTTTGAATAAACAAAATCAATATAATTTCATTCGTATGTTCTAAAGGTGATAAATTTGTTATATTTTACCTGGTTCTCGTTGCAAAGAGAGTTATCGATTATTACAATGTAGTAGAAAGTTGTACCTATGGCTGAAGCCTAATCAGTAAAATTAATTGTTTATGGTTAGAGAAAAAGTACCTATCGTTTTTGTATAACGTTGGAACAAATTTTTTACAAAAAGTGGTTCCCAAATATTTAATAAATCGATTTTGAGGTCAAGTTTCTACGACCCAGCCTAGGAGTTTACATATAAAAGAAAGCATGTTGAGTACATTAATTAATTCAGTTTAAAAATATTCATTATTTCATATAAGAATAAAACAGTATAAGCACAAGTGTTTAGCACTACTTTCCCATTCATTATTAAAGTGATTTATCCTGTGAGGCAATTTAGAAAAAGTAATGTTTCCTCAAGTTTCCCAAAAGCAGAAGATCTGATAAGAAAGGTTCTTCTAACATAGATTGAGATAGACGGCAAGAAGGCCGGAGGCTTATGAACGAGGACTGTCAATCACGTATGAAAAATTTAGCTCTCACTTTCATATTCAGTTGCTCTAGCAGAAACAGGGAGGTAATCACTTGACAAACGTAGCTTTGGCTGTTGTATTCAGCCACTTTGCAAAGAGGGATGAATGTAAAAGCGATACCTAACTTGCAGCTACGTGTTTCCCACCCAGCTGGTTAGAAAACTTTCCACTACGTAACTACGCGCCCAGAATTGTGCTTTGTGTGTTTTTGCATATTGCGGACATTTTGTTTTGAAACTCGCTTCTTATTGCAACAAAGTTGTTGTCATTATTTGTTTTGCTTGCTTCAATAGAGAATCTTTAAGTTAATTAAAAAAGCAAATTGACCGAAGCTAATTCAATTGTCGACGTTTATTTTAATATCAGCATAAGATGAGGTGCAAACGCTTAAATAGTTATTTTGAAGTTACTGTATTTGCTTGCAATGCTCGAACTGACCCGTTTTCTTAATTGCCAAAATAAGTTTCAAGCCGACTATTGGCAACCCTGGTTGTACATTTGTGGTATCATCGTTAAAACTAAGTTTATTTCATAATTAATATTTTGGTGTTTATCTTTTAATATAGTTCGCCGTCATTGTTGTTTTCTTACTTTTATTTTAATAATTAATTGGAAACAATTAAAATTATTTTGTTGAAAATTAAAAATAAATTTAAGTTAAAAAAATTATAAAGAATGGCACAAAATTCCAAAAGCAATAAAAATAAACAATATAAACAACAGCAATCTAGCAAAAAGGTAAAATGTTAATAATAAATACGGCTTCAGCCAATTTACGTAGTGGATTTAATAATGAAATAAGTCTTAAATTGTGTGTTTCAGAGCTTGCAGGAGAAAACCTCAAATCCAAAAAAGGGAAAGCAAAGCATGCATCAAAAGAAGAAGAGCGGAGGTTGCCGTAAATGGGCATTGGGTAGCTTCATATTAATTATCACAATTATCGGTGTTTTACTCTACGATACTGAGGTAAACGGCAAAGGTGTTTTTGCCAAATCATCTGTGGGCAAAGTACTGGAAAATGCCGGCATATTGCCATCTGTGGAGAAAGCTTGGTATACTACAATGAGTGCTGCAGCTCGGGCCTATAAGTGGACTGAAAGCAAAACTACTCCTTATTCTAAACCATTTTTAAAAATGTCTTGTGATTTATTCAAAATGTTACGCAATGCCTTTTGCAATGTCTTTAGCACGCTCAAGAATATTATGAATGCTAGACTGCCACAGGCTGCGGAGTTTGTAAGTAAATTTTCCCTTTTTTCTCGTGTTTTTGCATTAAAAAGAGTTCACTTTTTCTTCACAGTTGGATCAATACGTACCCGGTTTGTCTAAAAAAATTGAAGTTACTGCAGAATCTGTAAAACGTTTTTCGTTTGAATTTTGTGCTAAAGTGGGAGAATTTTTCAGAACTCAAGTTTTAATGTAAGTTTTTAATTCTTTTTCATTATTTTTGCACTGCAAGTAAAATCATTTCTAATCTCTATTGTAGTGGTCGTCTTTCGCCTCAAAACTTGAGTAAAACTCTAAATCACACGCAAAATCTAGCTTTGGAATACTATCAAACATTCCATAAAAAGGTAGATGCTTACGCTAAACTGAAATGATTTGCTGGATTGCAACAAAACAATCAAAACATCACAGCAATAACACATGCGTTAGAAAAACAACAACAGATACAGCATTTGTAAAAAAAAAAAGAAAATAGGAAGGAGTTTAAAAAAGCCCTTAAATAATAGCAAACTACAAATCAAACAAACATATATCACGGACCGAGTTTAAATGTTGTAAAAAAAAGAGAAACTATGTAATTCTAGCTGTAAAGAAGAAAAAATACACCAACTAATGACATTAGTATGCTAGATATTTAGCATATCCGGAATGCGGTAAACATAAAAAGAGGCGCCATTCGAGACTCTTTTTTTGATTTATGCCAAGCACTCCTTTAAGAAAAATTTTATATATATGTAATGTGAATATTAAGGCAAACAAGATGAAAAGTAAACAATTGTAATAGTCAAGTCGTAGAATTTTGTTGATTGATTTTAAACACATGGAAAAAAGAAAACTATAAAACTATTTCAATACATTTTAAGTATAAAAAGATAAGTTTCAAAGATGGTAATGTTATAAAGCAAAAACACCAAGAATGATATGTTCTTTGCGGCGGTTTTTTACTGCGATATCAATTTTCTTACTTTTTGATTTAAAATAATTGTGTTTTGTTAAATACGTAAATAATGTTAATTTATTTGATAATTTACACAGAGTAACAAAACAAAGACTTTTGTAAATTTATCTTTTAGTGTTGCTGTCGCCTAACATCACCGAAATGATAGATTTTAAATTCCATTTTAAATAACTTCCCAAACATATTTTATTGAAACTCTATTTTGCTATATATTTATATTCTATGCTTACTCTTCTACAGTACATTCGATGTGACCTTTTTTCACATAGCCACTCATAAAAGAGAGTCCAGTTGGTATTTTAAGCAGTTATTTGAATTCCTGTCATTTTGCTTTTTCGTTGTAATATTGAAAGTTTTTTTCTTTAAATAAAATTTGTATGAAAAATAAATTTTAAATAGTTATTATCAAATTGTGGAATAACCCGACACTTTTATTTAATTGGCGGATTTTGTTTAACAGGTTTAACAGGATAAAGAACCTTTTGATTGGATGTTCCAGCTATTTTTCCTGCTAGACTAAAGCATGGCCATTGGGCAGAATTTCTTTTCTTATTTGGCTTAGAAAAGTAGCTCTCTTCAAAATTATTCCATGCTAACAGGCCATGGAATGTGGATCATCTTTAGAAATGTCATAAACAGGAAATCATTGATTTCTACTGATGTGGACTGAAAACATTTAACATTGATCTAATTGACGTTATAATAGCTCGCAAAAACCTTCAACATCAAAAAGAAATTCGTGATAAATAAAAATGAACGAAATGCATTCATTTCTCTAAGAACATAAACAAAAACTCGGAAAAATTCTCCCCGCAACATTTCTATTCTGTTTATATTTATATGGCACGTCTTTCATCCTGCTGTATGAAATTTTTTACTAAAAGAGAAGCAAACTCAAATTAATACGCGAATGTGCATTTATTAATGAAATTTAAAAAAATTATAATATTTAATAATTAATAAATAAATGATAACGGTTTCTTCGAGTGTTACTATTACGTTTGGTTAAAGAGCTAAAGCATTGCGGTATTTTTATTCTGAAAAATGCTAGCCGATGCTTATCGGATCACAATTATTTTCGCCCATCATTCGAGCGGTATACGCATATCTGCGTCGACAAACTACCATGCCATTCACGTATCGATCTCTGTTGACTTCTTCTTTTTCTTCTTCAAGTCATTCGATACTCTATTGAAATGCCTAATTGCATCACTCTCAATTATATTACCAATTTTTTTTGTGTTTAACAAGAGTCTTCAAGAAGCAATGCTTCCAATTCTGCATCTATGAGATCCTTTTCCCTTTCACCGCCATGCCCGTCTTCGATGTCAAAATCATCATTCTTGAAACGTTGAAAGCATTCGCTAGCCGGTCGTGCATAAGTACTTGAAACCACTTGATTGAGGCTCAGCCGTACAAGCACAAAATCAAAATCTACCGCCAATGACAAAAATTTGCCTGGTGAAGTGTTCGATGGGATTATGTTGACAAATGCCCTTACTGTATAACGTTGACGTCTGCTTATTTCCATTATGTAATATGTTTATCTTAAAAATATAATACAAGAAAACAAGCCGGTCAAACGGACAGTCAAGCGTAGCGTATAATAAAAGGTGGCTCTATCTCAATTATTTTTGTTGCATACGTACGTATAATGTTAATATACCATATAATATACACCACCAAGTGGTGACGGACGCCTTTCCCACTATTCGAAACAAGCTGTTTCCTGCTGAAAACTTTTAAACCAGCATTGAATGTTACAATCGGATTTATTCGATAAATCGACCCATGTTTAATTCGAAAACTTACTCTGGTTAAACGTAATATTTGGTAAATAGTCGATCCGTTACGATATGCAAAGTGGAAATATATATGATGCAAACGATATCAGATCGGATTCGGATCGTATTCTTTCAACTCGACTCGCCTTCTTACCCTAAGAAGGTAACTTATAAAGTGGACAGTTCATAGTTATATTCAAACGTTGGTAAATTATTCAAGGGGGAATATAAATATTAGTTTCCATAAAAATAATTTGTATATAAGCCATGCCCAGATTTTGACGTTTATGCCAACTACTCAGAAAACTGCTATTTGCCTAATAATAACTCGATCGGAAGCTTTTGCTAATTGCGACAATTGTTATTGTTATTGCTATGATAATGATGAAATGAGTCCAAAAAATTTTTGGAAAGAATCTCTAATACTTAAATTAACTGTTCGTAAGGTCATTGTTTACCCTTCGTGGTATTCCCTTTACTTCCCTTCTTATATGCCTTTCTTTTGAGCTGTAGAAAGTGAGAAACAAGTGCAGTCGGTCACTGAAACTTGTGGTCACGAGACCACACAGAAAATAAGTCGCTATTAGCTCAGTGAAAAAAGCTTAGTCAACCGGTTGAGCTGGCTCTGGTGCTCATTGCTGAAAATGTTCGAAACATTTCTAGTTTTTTTTGTACCCACCAATAAAGGATGGGGGCACGATAATTTTTTCGTAATGTATGCAACGCTTAAAGTATATAAAGCGCGAATTTCTGAACTGATTAAGCCATGTCTGCCCGTCTGTCCGCCTGTATGTGTGTTCGGTTTTTGTTGTTGCCACTCTCCTGGTCGCAAAAATGAGGATATCGACTTCGAATTGGGCGCAAACATTGGAAGTTTTTGTACGCAGTTTGGTATTGAAAATGGGCCAAATTGGTGAGAGCAGAAGACCGCAGTGGGACATAAACTGAACGTAACTCCGTATTTCTTAACAAAAATTTGTGGGTTTTTGCTCGTTACTCGGAAATTATAAACGTTGGAAGGTTGAAATTTTCCATATTTACTTTACGAAGCATTCTACGTTTTACGTGCAAAAATGGGAAAATCGGCCCACATGCCCACATAAAGTTACAACTGATTAAATGTTATTTTTTCACTTTTCCGAAGCTTTATGCCTATTTATCACAAGCCAAACAAGACAGAATGTTTAAAACTATTTTGCACATCCCTTAAATGAAGATGTAATATGTGCCTCAAAATGGATTACTTCTAAAATGAATCTTGTAGACGTCGCGATCTGGTGGATTCATTTTTTCTTAATAATATCAGCGATATGGGTATCAAATTAAACCACTTGGAGAGTCGAATGCGAAAAGCACAGTGGTAGGTACGCGAGATTCCGCACCCGTCGAGTATAACTTTCTTACTTGTTGTTTTTCATTGTTGTAACTGGGTTGATGATTTAGTTGATGAAAGTTTATAAGTATCGTCGATTGGGTAAACGTAGGATGAGCACTAGCAACCAAGACTCTATCGGCTCTTTCCTTTAAAGTAGATTAAATGGTCAGCTTGGCAGCTTTAATAAAGTGAAATACTTTATTGCTATTAGGTTTTCGAGGTATTTTCAAAATGTTCATATATCTTATTTCAGTTATTTTTGTTATATATTATTGTTATATAAATATAATAGGTTTGACGTAAAGTTCTGTCCGTTTTTAGAGTAAAAGCTAAAGTAAGCCTAATTTCCGAATATGGCCCGAACTGATTTGTTGATGGACAGAAAGAATTTTGCTCTAACATGACCTTGATAGTATTGTTAATTGCCGATTAAAGACGGTCGCCCGTACCCTGGCTTATCAGATAGGTCGAAATCAACTATTTGCGACCTTTCGAATTATGTTCCGCATGTTCTATGAGCAACTGCACCTTCATCACACACATTCAGTAAATTTCTAGGCGTTTCGGTAGTGCATCTTCCTTGTTGGAATTTGTGCAAAATGCGGCGACGTAACTGAACTTTATCAACAGCCAACTCAAAACGGGACAACATCTTCCCATAGATCTACTACATAAAAATCCCTATAAGAGACACCCGCAAAGGGTATTAAACTTCAATCGACATAGGAGCTTCTTACACAGCACAACGTGTACGTCATATGCAGATGCATGTACCAGTGAGAAGGGGATTCTTTTGTTTTTCAATTAAGCCAACAAATAATTTTATTGTTTCACAAATTTTTGCGTTTATTTGTTATTTTAAATAATTAAACTTAATTATTATTAAAAATTGTTTAACGCTTTACATGTAGTTTGAAAATTATATAAAAAGTGTATTTTTTTTTTCTATGTAAAGCATGTGTGTAAATTAAAAAGTTATGTAAATTTATATTGCAACAAAGTCAGAAAATTAGAAACAGTAAATAAATTGTTAACATTAGAATATGTTTGCACGAAATGTATCTGAAACGAAGGGGGTGAGTGAAAAACAAGAATTGACAAAATATGGTAAAAAATAAGGTCAAGCAAAGGAAGAGAACAGTTGTATGTAAAGCTAATGAATCTTCAATGACTTACAAATTATACACACACAAAAATGAGGAAACTTTTAAAGTAATTTATAATTAAGCACATGCATCCTTGTTACAGCTCAAGTTACGCTATAATAACTGCAATCAGATCGAATTTTCAATCCCCTATGCACCTCAAACGTTGCTACGAATTAGCGTCACGTCCAACGTCAGTTCAAGCAATCCGGACAAGTGTCCGGTAGTATCATATACGTATTGGCCATGTCAACGGGCGAATAACAAAGCGTTTGATGGCAACTTCAAAACAGATCAAGTACATGGGCCACTGTTGCTGTGGTCAAGTAACGCTACTTTTTTTTCATTTCACAAATGTTATTAAAATTGTTGTCTGAAATTTGTTGCGAAATATTCAGACTAGATAAGCTACCTTATGTATCTCCCCATTCAAATTGCCTTCATTTAGATCATGTTTTCAAATCGAACTCGTTTTGATACAGAACGCACTCGCGTCTTTTGCAGTGTAGAGAACTCATACCCTGAACATTCTTTAAAGGAGCAAAGGGAAAAATTTATCTTAAAAATTTATTCGAAATCTATCAAATACTAAATATTTTTATAATTAAAAACACTGAAGCCATTCGCTCTCATTGAGTTTGAAGGAGTTTTGTGTCCCTTTAATGGATAATGTTTGATGAAGATTGAAAAACCTAGCTTTGGTAGTGAGGTGGACAACCCTACTAAAGCAAGATCGATTAGAATGGAGGTTTGTATAAATAAATTTCCCATCAACATTTTATTTAGAAAGTTTGTTAACAGCGATCGATAGTTAGTTCACTGCTTAAAGGGTTGGACCGCTATAATAGTCTTGCAAAAAAAAGAGGCTTTTTGGTAATTTTATCCGGAGGGAGGGAAAGGGAGGGAAAGGGAATAAAATAATAATAGTTGTAGAGATTATTAAACGTCTCTAGTGAACTGGGCCAATGGTGGAAGAAGGAAATTTTTTATTAATAAAAAATTTGAATAAAAGAAACGAAAATTGTAGGAATTCATCTTTGTGCCGTTTTTGGAAATCGTATTTCGAGTAGAACGCGTTTACAGTTTCAAGAGCCATGTAATTATATTCAAAAACTGGAGTCAAATGCCTTTTTTGTCATACTTAGCCATTTAAGGGATCATTGGAGTCAATACAAAAACATTGATTTCTTGAAAAGTTTACAGTGGCCCACCTAATTAGGAATGTTTTCAATTCCGCTCTGAGACAAGTAAGAGGTTATTAATTAATAGACTTCAGTATATCGATTGTATGGTTATTATCATATTCTCTCAATTCCTTTTGATAATTAAAAAAGCGCTGCAATATATAAATGCCTGCGGGTATTGTATTGTTAGTGCTTTATGCACAATGATGGGTTTCACTACAATCTTCGCAATGATGAAATTCATTCTAATTTTCAAGCCCAGTTCCCAGCTAGAGTACTAGAGTACTAGTTTACAATAATTCTAATAGCTTTCAAACAATTAGAGATGCTCTAGAAGCTTCCGGCATATCGATCATATGCATGTTGTATCATATCCCAAACTGTCTTTGGTGGTTCTAAAAACATTTGGAAAACTTGTCAATACTAGTTGTGGAGCGTACTCTAGGAGTAGGTGCATAATTCACATTAACTTGTATATAATTGTTTTAGATTTTTCATGCATAGGTTTCTTAGTTCTGTGTCCAATTCCAAGAAATTGCGTTACCATTGCAACAGCTAACCGCACTTAAAGCCGAGAGAATGCCACTGCCTCCACTACTCAATATGCCGGAATAATGACCAAAGGCAATACGCCTTAATTGCTTCATTTTCTCATGGGCATGCTGATCTTGTGCATTTACTTTCATACACATGCGTTGGTCCGCTCTTCGATTCTCGAACTCTATTCTTCAATTCTTTTCAAGCTCGCACAAGTATACTAAGAAATTCCAATATAGTGTTATATGTACTGTAACTGTATTACGAATATTACATCACTAAATTTTATTACAAAAAATCTTAATAAATATTCCTATGTAGTATGCAATATGTAGTATGTATGTAGTGGTCGCAATGCGATTATTAAAAATGTAATCAATTAACTTTTTAGTTTTTATGCGTTTTCTTCTCCATGTCTATATGGGTTTCTTTCTTTGTATTTGATGTGTATATGTGTGTGTGTAAATTACCGTATTACAATAATAGCATATACACATATAGATTTATAAGTGCATATATGTAAATGTGTTTTTCTTTTTTTTAAATATCTATATAATATTTTTTTTCGTTTTATCTTTCATTCGAAATTTATCTTTTGAAGAGAAATTCTTTCATATGATTATGTATGTGGTTGCCTCGTTTTTTTCTTTTCTTATTCAATGATTTTCAATTGCGTGAGAATGAAAAAGCATAACTAAATACATATTTTAAATGTGAATTTAATAATTTTTGATTTTCGCTTTTAATGTTTATCTTATAAATTATATATTAATTATACGCGTAGGTAATCAATCAATCACACAAATTGAAACTAAAGACTGACACTAAAGCTTAATTACTTATATCGGAAAAAAAATAAAAAAAAAAGAACAAAATAAAAACACAATCGCTATCGTCCGCTTCAAATCTGCAAAAAGCTTAGGTTATTAAAAAGTCCATTGCTTTCACGTCCTCTTGATTCGAGTTTATTGTTTATTGAAAAATTGCAGCACGTTGCTGAAACAATAAACGTCGATTAGCTTTCTCCTCCTCTTGGCGGCGACGTTCTTCTTGCTCTTGTCTGATTTCGTCATGGAATTTATTTGTGCGCAGCTGTTGTTCAATTTTAGCCTCAAAGAAATTTTTCGCACCACTTACACCCACTTCTTCAACATTGATTTCGGTGAGACGTGCTAATTGCTTGAGCCCAGATTCGTTTTCCAATTCGCCTGCTTGCGCTTTACGATAGATGAGAAGGAATTCACGAAATGAAATTTTACCATCGTTATCTTCGTCGACTTCTTGAATCATCTGCTTTAGGCCCAAATGTGTTTGTGGAGCGCCGAGCTTCTCCATCATATATTTAAGTTCTGTTAAATCCAAATAACCATCACGACCGATATCGTACCTGGAATAAAGAAAATTAAACATCATTTTTAAAGTTTTCTTTTTCGAAAATTCGTATAAAGAAAATGTTGAGAAAATTTAAAATTCGAAAAACTTTTTTTTAATATTGTTTTTAATGTAAACTTTTCTATCAGCAATGAAAGTTTCACAACTCGTTGGCTTTATTTGCTAATTAGCAATATTCAGAAACAAAAAGCTAAGGTTTTGCTGGTTTGTAAGGGAAAGAGTCGTTCTATTTTCACACTGTATACCCCATGCACAGTACAAGGTGTGTGTGGGGACGTATGCAACAGTCAACTTGGGATAGGCCCGCCTTTTATTATACCGATCGATTCAGAGCCACTTTCAGAGTCCCTTCCTGAATGGGTTTAAGTTTGTCTGTCCATCTGTCCGTCTTGTTTTTTGTTGGTCAACCTATCGGCCTTTTGAGATGTTTTGGTGAAATTTGGTACAAGCACGTGTTTTGACCCTAGAACGAACTCTATCAAAAATAGTTCGGATCAGACCACTTGTTCGATCATTTCCCTTACTATGTCTTATTTGGAAAAGCCGTTATGAGAATAATTGTAAGGTGGTGTAGCGTATTTAATCCCGAACCATGGCCGACTATAATGTTTTTACGTGTTTGCAACATAAACCTTTGTATCGACAAAGACTGTTTGGCAATCCATTGGCTTCATTTGATCGCGTAGTAATATTCAGAAATATCCAACGCAGATCTCGCTGAGTGTGCAAATTAAGTGCATGTGGTTTTGTAAGAGAAAAAGTAGTTCTGTTTTTAAGTTCTAAACGTAGTTTTTTCTTAACTTTGAAGAAATCCACGAATAAAAAACGTTTCCCTTTTTTGGTTAATTCGAAGAACGTACTAATGAATTGTCACGAGAAGCATAAAAAACCACAGTGGGAGCCATGCGAAACATTAACTGCGAATGGCAAATCGAAAGCATTCCATTCTTCGGTCAACGCATTGTTCGAATCGGTAGAAATTAAACTCCTTGTTAAGCCGATTCAACAACTAACGGTTAAAATGTGATCTTTAGCAAGAAACGCAGAAAGCATCTTGATGAGAATGAACGTTTCAGACCGCTCGTACTTCCAAAGCGGAACAAATTGTTGGCTGGTTAGCTGATATTTGATGAATCCACGCAAAGTTTCGAAGGCATCCTCGGTGATCTACTCTCTGCTATGCCACTCATTATCAATGTGCTTCACTATTCGAAGCCCTTCAGTAAACGTATTCTCAGGTTTAAAACTGAACTCAATATGGGTTCTTCGCCAGTGTTTGTTTTTGTACTGAAGCACGGGGCTCCCGACAAATTCATAATTTGTCTTCCACATTGTCATGCCCAATTGTGATGTGTGTTTAAAATGAAAAATCTACCTTTTCAACGTAGGCAGTGCTATTTTGAAAACGCCATTCTTACTGTGCAAAGCACCTTGCGCATGTGAAAACCATAATCTTTCACTGATGACAGATGAATCTGGATAATAATCACAAGCACATTTACTATACTTTGCTTGCTTCCAATTTTGGAAATTTTGCATTTTGTTGGAAATACCAATTCAAGCTACGGTTAGGTCTACACTTTCTTGTAGGACTTAGCCAAGCCGTCGCTTTCTACCTCAAGTGTTTCGGTTTTGAAAACGCCAGGAGCATACAGATGTACATGATTACGCAGTCTTAAAATCTGGCAATAAACCATAATCCTTTTTGAGATTGTCCTTTGACCGTTGTCGGTTCGCACCATTTTTATCCTTTTGGCGGCAAAAGGTTCAACTCCGAGTTGTCAGTTTGGAAAGTTTCGAATATGTCGGACTTGCTTTAAGTATACAGATTCCTTAATATTGAAGGTAATTATCGATGGACGGCAACAAATACTTCGCTCCAGAGTGTCATGCTGTCCTTAAAGGATTGCAAACATCGCTATGTGTAACCTGCAGAATTTTACCCTGCTGTTCATCGCTATTGGCAAGGGTGCATGCTCGTCGCTTGCCTTATACTTTAATCCTTAAATTTCATTCAACATTCAATTCCATTATTGTACTCTGTTGTTCGTTGCCATTGGCAAAATTACTTTGAGTTTACTTCCAACTGACGCGTATTTTGGGGCAAGGGTGCATGCTCGACGCTTGCCTTAAACTTTAATCCTTAAATTTCAGTCAACATTCAATTTCATTACAGTCTCAAATAGTATTCATTTAGATGCGTCTGTTTCATCATTCAGAACTCATTCATTTCATAGTGTGCCGGCTTAAATATCGGAAGTCACATAATAAAGATTTCATTTCATATCCCTCTGCGGTTAGTAAAGCAAGCCTTTTGCAAAGTCTTTGCCAGCTATCTTTGAAAGTGATAATAAGAAGCCGGTTCTCAAACGCGGTATATATGGAACGCTGCTCATGTCTACAATACACTATGCTTTTATAAAATATCAGCACTTGGGCTTTTCATGGAATCGTTGTTCGCAGTCCTTGTGAAATTTTTTAAAATATTCGAATGAAACGTTGATTGCAGCTTTTGTCATATTCGAATCGACGAGTCTTGCATTCCACCATTAGGCCAAGTTTTGACGAGAGTATTGATAGGAATCTGCTTTTCGATGCATGTGGTAGCTTTTTGCATTTGTTCTTGGACAATGCTTGGGTCCATCTAAACATCCTAGAAGCTAGTTTTTATTTTCCAATGAAACAGCGGGCATCTGTGTGGTGGCTTATTGTATTGAAAGATTCTATCTGTGGTTAAGAAGTACATCGAGAGACATTTCATTAACTAGGCGACCGCAAAGAAAGGAAGAAGACTCGTTATAGATTTATTATTCAATTAGTTGTGGTTATCGTGTCTGATTAAATTTGTTTAGTGAAATTGAAAGTGTAGAGGAACTGGTTTCTCTAATGGAAAGCAATTATTGTTATGTTTCCTTTCTATTGTTGGTTTTTCGCTACTTGTAAGATTTTTTCCTAATGAAAACGAAAATATATGAGTAATAGAAGGAATGCGCTACTTGTCTACTTGTCTATCGCAAGCACGCACACATGCATTCTTATGCGTTTAAAATTACAAGTTTATGCAACATTTACGATAATGCCTACGTCTGCGATTCAAATCAGTACATTGTTGTTCGGCGAATTGTTACAGGCGTAAAGTGAAAAAAGAAATGAAGAAGAAAAAATATGTATTACATTGGCCATGGCCTTAAACGTTAGCATGTTGCATGTTGTATCTTCCTTTGCTGTGTGTTGTTAGCAATGCGAAGCATCAATTCAATAGAAAACATGGTAAAGAAAAAAATAAATAAATAAATAAATAAAAACTGAGAGAAACAAGTTTTTCTAGTCCTCCAGTTGAGTTTTATATCCATCGTTCAGATTCGAAAGTATACTAAGTTCACCAGTATGTTTGTGCTCTCTAGGCATTCTTGAGACTTGAATCAGCTAAATAAATCGATATGTAAAGTCAAAGTGAACTTTTTTTTTTTTTTTTTATATAACACGGAGAGTGTGGATTTGCATCGTTCTAATGTGGATGTCCGTCTGCTAAACATTTACATTTCGGGCTTAATTATTCCGTAGAACGAGATTCTGAGAAAGTGCTTAGTGAAGAAACTTATACGAGATTCAGAGAAACGAACTTCTCATCGATCTAAACTCTTGCCAACTTATTAATAAGGAACAGTGCTGGCAAACCGACCGGGAACGATCGGCCGAGAACTGCGCTTATCGTCAACGAAAACCTCGTACCTTCTTCTGCCTTCTTTAGTTGGAATTTTTAAAGAGAATTCATGTTTCATGGAAGACTAACTAACACAGGCTTCTGATTGTCCACCAATAACGACTGAAGCGCATATTAATTATGTTAACTCCTTTGTGACAACCATTTGAAAGTCTCACAAAGTACATACACTCTTAGCCTATATGATATTCTTCGTCCCGCCCACGTTTCTGCTACAAACTTTTGGTTGGTGGTTGTTTCCACGCATCAACTTTCAAAAGGGTCCGTTCCCAAGTGCGCTTGTCATACTGGAAAACCTGTAACAACTTTGAAAGTGTTGCACATGATTCTTTTTCATACATTAGATAACCTTTAGAAGAATCCTCATAGCAACCCAATTTACATGCAAATACACCCATGGTATGCCGCCTATTCGTGTAACAGGCTGAGAGGTAGAGAAAAGTGAGGAAACATGAAGAGATCGGGAGGTGGTGGCCGCAGTCTACTCGGTTCTTGTCCAATCCACGAGTGTTATGCCGTTACAGCGAGTGAGTGCTCACTATACCCACGACCGAAGCAAACTCGACCGCAATTTAGATTTGGTAGTCGACATGTTGACCTAAAAGTCCAGAGGAGACACACTCTCCTCTTTGGTAAACTCATAACTAGAAGACATTGTTTGAAATGTGATTGGTTTCCACGATTCGGCGAAAGCCAAATGAAACTTTCCCACATGATTTTGTTTTTTTTTGTCATATTTTTTGAACATGAAGGTGAAGGCGATTGTGAAAACCTGATATTGCAAAGCAATCGCACAGCTATTCTGCCAACCAGTTACTAACGATACATACGTAATTCTTATGAATCCTTCACTGAGCGTGTATGCAACTTGGCGTGCTTTACTGAGTTCATTTTATCGGATTTGAGACTACCTGTGGCCAAGTTTTTTTTTTTTTTTTTGTGTTTGTTTTGTTTTAGTAAACTTGTTTTTTTTAAGCCTAATATTGCGTGTTTTTTTTATTTTCATTATTGTTATTACTCCTCAAGACGCATTAAAATTGCAGAGTTTGGCTCGTGTTATTGCGATTCGGCGTTGCTGGGTGTGTTCACATGCCTGCAGTTATAAATATTTATAGGTACGTAACGTACGTATAGTATGCCTTGCATTTCAAGATCATGAAATCATATTTAATTTTAATGTTTTTTTTGTTTTTTTTGGTTTTTCTGCTCATCAGTCTTTTAACACCTATTCATGTACATTTTTAAGAAAAAGTTTTGTTTCTCGTTTCCTTAGCCCAGTAGGAAAAGCATTCGCGTGTAGGTTTCAATACGGAAGTAAATGAATTGTTTTTTCCCTAATTTACATGAAATAAACCAGAAAATGCATAGAAAAATCCTCAAAGACAAGACTCGGGGTATATCGGGGCATTTTTGTTTGCTTATGATGGTTAAAAAACAGTAAAAGAAGTGCACGTTGATTTAAGCGGAAATTGAAGTTATGACCTTTTATCTAGCGAGGTGATCTATTGATCTCGTGACCGTCGAAAAAGGTTTACTCTTCTCTTTACGTTTTAGGCTTAGGTCGGAGTGTGAAGATATAGTTATACGGATTTCGTCAATGTTTTTCAATTAATTTAAAATTTTAGATATTTGCTGTAAAATTGTGTCCAGCTATTGTGGGTGTACTTTAAAGAACGATGCGAATCGTGTATAAACTTTATTCGTACCGTTGAAGGCGGTCTCTTAAGAACTATTGTTCCAACTTTGAACTTCCTTTGTTAAGTTCTAGGACCTTGAGAATTACAACGGGAGATAGATGACTGATGGAGATTGAGTCGGTCATAACTAAATCCTTTCAAGAACCGTTACAGTTTTAGTGTATTCTATCTTTCTTTAGTCCTTATAATCTTGGACGGACGGATTGTGTTGCCCACTTTTACGAAATGATAAAATTAATATTAGCTCACTCTCAAAGTGCTCTTCATAGTGTAATCTATTTTCTTTTTTTCTTTTCAAATTACAAGTTTTTCGGCAGAGGAAGCACGAATAATGCGAACGTTTTCATCGATGGGAAACTTCTCATAGGGAAGTCGAGAATTGTATCGAAAGAAACTTTTTCTTTGCTATTTGGGCACACAGTTATTACGAACCTAAGATATAGCCAGGATAGAAGCACAAGTGTCAACCAGGTCGATGTACTCCCGTGAACATTGAAAAACTACGCAGAGAGATAAAACGCACAACTTCAGCTCTTGTTGAAAGTTTTTAACCTGCTCTTTAGAAAAATTTGTATGGATATGAGAGGCCAACATAGAAGCTTTTCCCACCCTTTTGTTCTTTCTTCGTCCTCATATCTGAGAATGTCTGTGTGTCCATATCGTCGTAGCTGTGGTTGCTCCAAAATGGCGGGGTGCACTCACACTCTGCCCATTCCGCTCCTGAACTTTCCGAATACGGGGATCATTTCAACGGTAGGGATTGGCTTGGAGGCATTGGCTAATCTTTCTTCGGGTGTCATCGGGCACTGTGGAATTAAGCGTTCCACCACGTTTATCGCCAAACCGGCGCAATACGGCGCGCACCCATCTAGACATAAATGAATAGAACTTCCCGGCAAGTTTTGTACATATACAACCATGGGCAAGAGGGCTTCGTTTTCTTTTTTGTTAATGTAAATCTCAAAAGATAGACTAGGACTGTCTTTGCTGAATCTTGAAAACAATTTTTTGGTGCTCACTAAAAATTCGACGTAAGACTTCGTTATCTATTTTTAGTTTCGTCCACCAATGTTTACGATGTGATGAATTTAGGGCAACGAAGAAAGTGTTGCATTATCAAATTGGCTGAGGATGAAAAGTCGGTGACCCTTAATAAAAACAAAGGCTTTCATCGAAAAAGCTATAAGCCCTAAGGGCGACCGTTTTCCAATTTCGGCGGCGGAGAAACAAGGATAAAAATGCCAACTTTTAAAAGAAAGAGAGCAGCCGTATGCCTAGCGGTTTTCTTCTTTGGGCTCTTGCCTGCCGGGAGGAGCAGGCTCGCCTTCTATGTTCTTCGTCGATGGGTGTGGACGTCTTGCATTAACCGCCGAAGGAATTGAGGACTTTATGCAGTGTTTTCTTATGATGATTGTTTGACTGAATATTCGCCCTCAGGAGCCGTCAAAAAATTCATGAGTGGTAGACTGACGAGTAATTGACTTAATGAAGCGAGCGAAAGTTGAATCCTAGCAAATTTTGTTCCTTATTAGTTATGAGAAAAGAAAACTTGCATATATAGAACGTCGCTTTCTACCTCTCTTATGTCATTTTTAAACCAACAACCTGGTAACACATAACAACAACAGAGTAATTAAGGAAAAATATCCTCTTTGCTGAACCAAAAGGAGACCACTTTAGAGAATGTAGTCAAGTGAAAAAAAAGGAAAATACGAAAAGAAAAAATAAATAAATAAAAACAATTTTATATGGATACGCAAATAAGCTAACATAACTTAAGTTAGACGTTGTCTTTACATTGCGCAGGCACTCGCAAAAATGATGAAAAAATGTTAGAGAAACGTAAAATGAAATAAAGAAAAATTTAGGTCAATGATAGAGAATAAAACCAGCACATAACTTGACTGAGAGAAAAACAAAGTTTTGTAGTTACTTAACAATATAATAGAATCAATGAAAAATTGTTGAAGAAAATCAAATGAAAACACAATGACGTTTTTGCACCATAACGCCAACAATAACAACGATAATGTTAACTGCTACCGCTATATAAAGTAAAATAATCAAGTTTCTCTTTCAATGTATTGGCCGAATGCCAAGCAATATTTTATGTTAAAGCATGCGTGTGTGTGTGTGTGTGTGTGTGGGGTTAGGTTTTGTGCGTCTTTGTTTATGGACGGGCTTTATAGTTAAGTTGTCGAACAAGCAAACAAGCAAGCAAGCAGGCAGGCAGGCAGGCGAGCAGACAGCCAGTCAGGCAAGCAAAGCAAGCAAACACGCATCTAACAAATTACTCGACGTTAGATGAATAATAACAAGTAAAAATGCAAGTGAAACAAAATCGTCTTCACAACAAAAATATCATAACATCAGTCAGTTTCAGTTGCCAAGAAATGAGGTCTTGTGAAAACGAACCAACCGATTCACCACCGTCGACGACGACAACACAACAACAACAGCAGCATGAAATACCGACGGAAAAAAAGAAACAAGTACAACAACTGTTAAAATGTTTAGTGCAGCAGAAGTAGTGAGGATGTGATACGTACTTTACATAAATATGCCGCTCAGTCTTTCGCTCGTGGTGGTAATGATGAAAACGAAGATGATGTTGTCGGTTGCGTCTGTATTAAGTAATAGATAATTGCAATGCCGGCATTGTATAATTATATTAAGCTGAGGTAATAGTTTCTTTCTGTAGCAGCGTTCCCCTTAGCTTAGCTTCTGTGAATGTGTGCGTGTGTGTTCCTATCGAATTCAATTTATTAATTATGAGAAAAATTATTAAGTTGAAATTATGACATAAATAAGTTATTTTTTTTCTTCTCTTATTTTTCTTTTTCTACCCGTCCTGTTAATTGAAATCAATTGAAGTTCAAGTTGAACTTTTTCTCGTTTGCAAGTTTCTGTACTATCCCAAGCAGGCGAAGTACCCGTAGCGTAAACGTTGGATAATGGTAAATATGGTTAATAAATAGAACATAAATTTCACATTAACGTCGATTTGTCAATCCTCTCTCCCTCTCTCTCTCTCCCTCTATTTTAATTACTTCCACATTTAGAGCATTTTTGTAAAAGCTTGAACTTACGTGCAGTCACGTTTTTTTGCAACGCGAAAAACCGCCTTCAATATGGGTGACTTTCTATGCAAAGTGAACAGTTTCTCTGCAAAGTTTTTGTAATAAGCGAATGATTTTTCCCCTGAAGTAGAAGGAGTGTTATAATTACCCCAACTTTTTGTGTAAATGACTTGATCTATCGATTCGCCCATCACTTGTTCACACTTTGAAAGTCTTAAACATCGCTATAGATAACTGAAATATGCGGTATCTATGCAGTGGGCCATATATCACATAACTCATTGTTTATATATAGGGGAGGAGAGGCTGTAGTGCTACTAAAGTTTTCTGAAGAAGTTTAGCTGAAGGATTGTTACCCTTATCATCCTTATCCTTATCATGTTGTTGCGCATTTTACGGCTGTTATTGTTCTTGACTGGTGTTTGGTTGGCAGCTTAGTAACTATGAGTTGAAACAATTAAATTTGTAGCCTTTTACCTAGCGAGGTGATCAACCTGTGTTCGCTGTCGTTGGTAGTTTTTTCTAGTAAGGCTTTCCTTGCAATAGGCTGAAGTACAAAATCTCCTAAATTAGAGCGTCAGGGATTTTAATGGCTCGCTTCATGCATTTTTGTATTCCGTATATCATCCCGATTCTTTCAAATTAAGCCCTAACGCTCTGCGCGTTCAGCATTTTCTTGGGCATACAACAGAAGCTCCAAAAAGTGTATGTTTTTTGTTTTTTTATTACATGACGAATCATCCAGGGAAGAGTGGATGGGTGTGTGGATAAGTATTCTGCATTTACCGAGTAAGCGCTCACTTTATTATGACTAAAGTAAACTCGATCGCATGTTGTGCACATTTATGCGAAATATTGTATACTGCTTTGTAACATTTACACGGAGCATTTTCGCATGAGGAAGTCACAGCTTTATCCAATGCCCTTTTGGGGAGATCGGTGAAAACAAAGTAAAAGATTGTATATTGTATTATATACGAAAAGGAGAACCTGGTATCATTTAGCAAATTTTTGAACTTAACAAAAAAATTTTATTAAATCGCTTAGGAATTAAGAGAAAATTATTAATTGACGTTTGTCATTTTTGTGCAGAAAATTATCCAGTACATGAAGAAACATGAAACGCAAGCTTCATAAGAAACATATGTATGTGCAACAAAGCGCCTGCGCGTCCCTATGCTGCGCTCTACACACATATGCACTATGACCTGAGCAATTTCTTCAGAGAAGAGAGCTTCGTTCTAAACTTTTTTTCCTATTGCTCTCCTCGAGCGAAGCCGATTAATAAATACCCTATACTTCGCCTGATAATATTCTTCTTCATTTATTTTTGTGATAAAATATTAAAAATTATACTTTGCTTTCCTGTAGAAGCGTACCTTACATGATAAATTCTATACGGGAGACGGCCTAAAACGCTAGCTTGGCTACAGTCAAAATTTATAACAGCAACTATTAATGTTCTTGTTAAAAAACTTATCACTTATTACTCTTCTCTCATAAAGTAATAAAAATTCGACTTGACGGCACATGAGGGCTTATTTACTTATATGGAGTGGGGTTCACAAAATGGTCCTAAGTGGACCAAATTTGCTACAGTTCGAATTTTATTACAAAATATTAAAGATTGGATCCTTTTGCTTTCGTAAAGAGAAAGGATTCCGAATCCGATCAGGATTTTTATTATTAATCTCATATACCAACACGTCACTATTCAGTGACATCCCATCCAATCCGGCTTTGAGTTTATACCAACAAATACGAAAATTATATTCGGCTGCAAGCGAACCTTTTCTGCCCATCACCTTTATCCTACAAGTGACTAAAAAAAAAAAATTTCCATATTCTATGATATTGAGCGGGCGCGTAGGCGATTTTTAAATTTTTGCAGAATAAAAGTGGAAATTTTGATCGTGTGTCTGTAGTAGATTATGCATAATGGACAAGAACCGAGATATCAATTTATATTATACAGTGGGTGTGTGCAAGAACTTTCGATATTTTTCCGGAATTTGAGGCCAATAGTTTCATTTTGCCGATCAGGGGAATGTTTAGCACGGATAGACAGACTGACAGATGGATATGCTGGGCTTAAGTCGGTTTGGAACTTATGATCAAGAATACATATACTTCATGCGGTCGCTGAAACTTCCTTTTTGACATTACAAAACGAATATACTCGTCAAGTGTTGGCAGTATTGTGTTTTTGTTTTGCATTTTGTAATCGTATAAAGCTATGAATTTATGCATATATATATAAGAGTTGCACGATACGCCATACGACGTATTAAGTGTAGATGAATTTTCGTATTGAAGAAGCCATCACAAATCGAATATGCATATCATTTATTGCATAAACCAAACTTCATTAATTAGCAACGGCTTTAATTTGTTCATTTTTATACGCTACACTATTTGTTGCCCAAAAGGTACATTAATTTTGCGCGGATGTATGCAATACCCAGAAAGTCTTGAGAGAGACCCACCTTTATCGATCACTTCAGAAAGTGATACTGTCTATCTGTCCGTCCGTCTCGTTTTCTTCTGCTCAACCTGTACGCTCAAATTTTTGAGATATTTTGATGAAATTTTGAATGCTGGCCTCGTCCTTATTTTGAAAAGTCGTCATACGAATAATGGTAGTGTGACGTAGGGTAGCCCGTGGCCCACCATACTGTTTTTATTTGTTTTTCCTTTTAGTTTCACTCTCACGAAGTAATTTCGTGTTTGCCTAAAGAATTCCGACAATTTATGAGATAATCGTAAAAAAGAAAGCAACAACATTTTGAATTTTACGATTCTTTCAAAGATTTTCTGCTTTTTGATTTTGTTAGAAGAAAATTAATCGAGAAGTTTTTAAGCAGTGAATTAATGGTTCAATAATTGGTGCTGCAGGCCGACCCATATCGGAACTTTTTAATGCACAAAGCACAGTGAAAACGTATTAAATTCACCTAAATGTTTAAAATTAGATAACATTGCGGAAAATTTCAATCTAGAGATCAATGAACTGCGGGTTTATCAGATATTCTCTTTTAACCCGTTTGTTGTTCGTTGTTTTTGGCAACCATCACTTGCTGAGCTATGCCTGAGACTCGCAGGCATATCGACATAAATACAGACGACAAACGAAAAAAAATTATGACATTTCGTGTTTGCAAGTACACGCAAATACTTGTAGGTATGCATGTTTGTATGTATGTATGCATGTATGTAAGTAATTTTAACATTTAGGAGAAATGGTGACTAAGAGAAATAAGTGGAACTTTTTTAAGCGGGCGCCAAATTTGTCTTTGTTGGTGTTGGTGTTGTTGTTCTGCTTTTTTTTTTCTTTTTTTGTATACAAAAGACTTATCTCTCTTTGTTTATTTCATTTGCAACTGCCACCGAGCATTGCTTATATTTTGGAATAATATGTGACCTGGTTTAATTTTGTCTTGCCTTTCTCGCAATGTGTACACATTAAAATTGTTTAAAATATAAAAAATATTTATTGATATTTTAATATCGAATACATTCGCATTCATACACACATTAAATATGTTCGCATACGTGCCTATGCGGACACATGCTTACGGTTATAAATATTTGAATACACATTTGGAAGCAATTCCAATTGTCAGACGCATAAGTAAGCGTAGAAATGTTGTTATTACTCTAAAGTGTGCCAATGTATATAACCATTAGGGAATAATGGGAAAAACCACGACTCGGTCTTTTAGGCTTTCGAGAACTACACGATTTGCTCGATAACTTTAATCAGGGTCTTTTCTTACTGACAGACAGACTTCTTTGCGTTGGTGAAAATTCAGGGAAGGAGCTGATTGTCATTAAACTTACCGGAGTTTATGAAATTTCGAAAAGTACAGTACGACTGAACTGAGCTTAAATGTGCGAAATGGACACAACAAACAGCACAGGAATTTATTTTTGGTTGACGAAAGTTGTCTGTCTATAATATATGTTGACATTTTGTGACACTCTAGCATACTTTGTGCTGCCATTTTAAGAAATCTTCACAAATCTTTTCGTAGACCCGCTTCATGTCAACGGCAACAGTATTTGATGATTTTCGAATAAGCAAATTTAGGGTCCACTGTTTTTCTGAATAGCTGGTTTCAATATTAACAGCATTGATGCTCGTAAATCGTGAAATCAAGTTTTCTGCCGCGAATGCGTGCTTTTCCTTCATCTGTCACATTTTTGTTACTGATATACTTGGTATCAAGAGGTAAACGTACAACAGTTTGCTTAGTTCAGATGTATTTCCGACCATGATAAGGCTATGGCCGGTTGGGCCTAAATAAAAAACTGAAAAATCTTAAGAAACGAAACTTTCAAAATATTTTTATGAATAATCTATAACGGGAGATATCGGTCTAAAATTTGTTATAAACAGTTTAGGTTGATTTGAAAAAATTCCTTAGAAATCCAGTGTAGTCGTGGTCTCATGTACACAAATACTTGGTGCGCCAATCGTAAACCGGAGTTCTTCCAAAGATCGCTCTGGCTGTCAATGCAGTTACTGGCACATGGTGTGATTGACACCATTTTCTGGTTGACATTTGACGAACGTTTTGCAACTTGTAACAATAGAGTTTCATACGCGCGCTTTTTTGCTTGGTACGAATGGAATTGGAAATTAAATTTCTTTGTTACGCGAGAAACGCTTGGATAGATCAAGCCGTACCCTCCGCATCGACCGCAAGCCCGAATTTTATTTGTTACACAAAAATTCTGGTTTCATATCGACATATCGATGTACTTTGTATTTCTATATATATTTTTTTTACACAAATTTTATTTCACACGAGTTCAAAAGAAAAAAATTTCTTTTTTTACACGAATTATTTTGTTTTAACACGATTTTATGTTTATGATTTTCAGATATAATTCCCTTTTTCCAAAGTAGAAGTTATTTTTTATGAAATATTTATGAATTAAAATGTGTAAGCACGAAATAAATTAAGTGAACTCTAACAAGAACTTTTTAATATTGTTTACACCTAACTCTCTTCTTACACGAATTTTTTTACGCGTATTTTTTGGGAACGTATCTATCGTGTAAAAAGAGAATTAGGTGTACGTACACATGTGGTGCTTTCCAAAATATAACTTTTTCGAAATATCAAAGGTTAACAGCTTCACTTATGCATGGCTGCTTACTTTGGAAAGGTAAAAATTTCACCGACATTCTGTCGAACTTGCGAGGCAAAAAGAGCTTATGCCGGAATGAATATCAATCATCACAGACCTCTTGCTCCAATTGAAACCTTTTGACTAGATTCTGGCAAACTTTACTTTTTGCTCGACATTCACTTTTGCGCCGATGCAAGACACACTCTGTCGCTTACATCATTTGCTAGAATGCAATAAAAAATTCACTTTTCTCAGCCTAAGCAGTCATCAACCTATGGTGCCATTAGAATGCGATATTTCGGAAAAGTTTTAGTCACTTTCATTTTATTTTATTATTATAGTCAGAAAGAAGACTTTCCTAATGCGGATTCTGCAAACAGCAGGCACAGTCGGGGATTCCACGCAGAGAAAACCCCATTGACTATGTGAACCCTGTGATACTTTAATTCTTTTAAGATAAGACGTTATGAGGCATGAAACTACCCTACTAGTTACATCAATAAAATCCTGGATGGGCGGCTAATGCACCAGTAGAGCCTTACGTAACTCAGGGCCTGCAGCGTATCACACGTCTACAGGCATTAAAGAAGAACGGTGCCGTTCCCCCTTAAATTCTGTGCACGCATTTAAATTCGGAAATATTAAAATAGGAAGAAAAAACGTTCTCGAGCTTGCGGGTTCGCTTGAATGAAAGTAGTGTGCAACAAAGACCACTGTTTTTTTAAGATTCCATTGTTATGAAGAAATAAATAAATAAATGCATCATGACCGTGACTATGGCAATGTATTAATCAACCAGTTTATCATGTAAGTCATCAATAATGTTAAACATAAGTAAGTGCAATGGCAAATGAATGCATACGTAAGTAAATTTAATAAAGTCAATAATAAAAATAAAAAAAATAACAATAGTTGTTCGTGTGTGTAGAGTTCGGTGGCAGTTAGAAAAGTCACCATAGCATGACTAACTTTATAAATTTCATAAGACCACTATTGTGCTTATGTGGACTGAATGACACTGGCAGGCAGATTCTGCCCGTCTGCCGGTAAAAAAAGTATGCAAAATGCTAGGCAACGTTGTGCGCTTGACGACACCAGTTGGTCTGGAAATTGATTGCGGTCATAATTTGAAATTTCCTTAATTGAATGACACACTCCACAAAGCTACTGTGCGCAACAAAAAAATAGAAAAGAAAACAGAAAAAGAGAAAAAAAACGGAAAAATATCATAATTATAGCGATGAACGTATGGGCGATGAAAAGTACTTGCTGACGTATTTAATAGCTTATAACATGCTTGAGTTAATTATACAGAGATTTATTTATTTATTTATTTATTTATTTTTTTTTTTTATATTAATAATGATGTGTTAGTTGTAAGCAAATGCTCACATAAGCATTTACTTATGCTTAAGAGAAGTGAAGAAGTAAATCTCGTGGCAGACAATGTGACTCTGGCGGGCAAGATATGCGTTGTGAACACGAAATGAATGTAAATGTAAATCCATCAATAAACAATAACTTTTTTTTTTTTAAATAAAATTAAAAAAAATTGTCACTTTGTAAAATTTACATTTATAATAATTTTTTTTTGATTGACTCAACACATATTTTGCATTCATAGAATTCTTTGAATCAATCGTAGGTATAATAAAAAGTTTCTCTTTTATGTGCATTCGAGAGAAGAAAGAACTCTTCGACGAAGACGTTAAAGTAAAACATTAAAATGTTTTACAAACACTTTTCATTGTTTTTCATACTTTGAAAAGCAGTTCCAGATCGATTCTTTCAATCGTTTAAGAAAGCAACGTGAACGCAACGAAACTTCTGAGAAGAAATAAAAAAATCTTAAAAGATTTTTGTTAATAGTCGACAAAACAGATGTTGATTTGTAATTCGACACAAAATATGTTTTAAGAATTGAACGAACGCCTTGCGGTGGATGTGATGGAACATCATTTGAATTTTTCCTTTGGGGTTACATTAAATCACAAACCTCGACGATCTTATTTTCCAAGATTATGCGTGTTATTGATGATAAAGGAGCAGATTTATTATGGCGGGTAGTTAAAAATTATAATTGAAAAACTTAATTAAAAAAAAAAAAACTAGACGGGACCAAGTGCTTGAAGAAGCAGGCGAAACCAAACCATTTTGAATAGCGTCCTTCCGTAGACCAAAACGCATACCAAATGTCGCCAAAATATCTCAAAAATTGCGGCTTGTCGGCTAAGCACAACAATACAGGACGGACAGACGGACAGCCAGACAGCCATAAGCACTTTTTAAATCGATAAAAGGTGGGTCTATCTCAACTCCTCCTGTGCGTTGCATGCATCCGCGCAAACTTAACATACCCTTGTATTACAAGTGGTGTATGGTATAAAAAACATTCATATTGCAAAACTTTTGTTTTTATTCCAAATTAAAAATATACATCCGCATATGAAATTCAGCTAAAATAAATTAACAGCCGAAGTCAATTGTGTTTTAGAATCTTATGGTAATTATTGTTAAAAGCTAATGCAAATTATATAAAGAGGAGAAGTTCAGAGAAAGAAAATGAAAATATAAAAGCCTGCGCACATCTAGTACAGAGGCACACCCCCAACTGGTACAGATCCGACTTGTGAGTGAGCCCCTAAGACATCACAAGCATACAAAAGCTCGGCAGCCGATAAGAGTAAACAAATTCAGTTAACTTTCGAATGATCCTAACATGTTAACTTAAATACGACATAGCGAACACGATGTTGAGGTTAAGTGATAGATATCATGTAGATTTCTGCAAACGGCTCTGAACGGATTGGAAACTTCGTAATCACATCTACATAGACTGGGCTTTATGAAGATAAAGCTTCTGGAGCAACGATTCGGATCCTTAAAGTTTATTTCACCAAGTAATGTCTTCGACTCGATACCACTGTTTATTAATCCATGTTTCTCAAGTGGCGGCAAGACTAATAGAAGCAATCTATTTTCATAAGGAGGCAAAGAGACAAGGAAATGTTAACCAAAATTCCTAGGGACAAGGGACAAGAATTGCTTTTGCAAGGATTCCAACAAACCTACGTAACACTTATAGGAAGGAGATCCCACAACAGACCTAGGTATTGATCTGACTAAGGTCATGTGTAGCCTTTTTGAAGTATAAGGATCGTTAAGCTCTTTGGACCGGCTCTTAATGAAACCTAGCGTCGACGTAGCTTTACTGAAAGAGAGTACAATGTGCAGATTAATTCTTTGAATCGACATTTTCAACTCTTTATGAATCGGCGAAATGCTCAGCGGTAAATGAATTCCTTCTCGAGAAGGAAATCTTTTTGCATTTTTCAGATTTCCTATCATGAAGTTATATGCGCATTCTTAATATGGATCAGTATTTTAAACACGAAGAAGACAGAGCTTAACTTGTCGAAGGGAACATCGTTAACGTGTGAAATAATCTTGAAGTTCTGGCCGGCAGATTGAGGTAAATAACACGAATTCTTGCTTGATCAATTGTTATGCAATCATTTTCTATATTTTTAACTAACTGGGTGTCATTATGTTAAAATTCGATCCACGTGTATGTTAAAATGTCTATTATGTCGCGCGCTTTCAAGCGTTTATTAATTTTATTTCAGAAACAACAAATTGAACGATTGGACACAAGCATGGCAGTGTAAGTAGCTGATGTACTTATTAATGTAAATGCAGTAAATCCCAGATGTTCGAACGCGCCTGGCAAAACAGGCTTTCACTAGAGACGCAATTAATATAAATGCGATGTAATGTAGAGAAGAAAGCATTAAATAAAATCATATTAAGATTTGTTTTTCAAGATGCACGTTGAGGAGGAAAATATTAAAAATGATTTATCGTTCGTTTCATTATTCACATTGTTTGTCAGTGCTTTGCATACACAACACACTCGTCCACATGTTATCAATTATAAGCTGAGTCGTTGTTCTTTACAAGTACGCTTTACAACTTATCACCCTCGACTACGACTTGTCATGCAGCCCCTTCCTACATGTTATGTGATAAAAATTGTGTTTATTTTTAGGAAAACAAAAAAAAGAAAACAAGAAATTGGAATAGGAAGTACGTATTGTGCATATATGTACGTGGGTACATAATGATAACATGTATATAGAAGAATTTCCTGTAGACGCAGACAAAAAGACTTACATATAAAAGATTTCACTTGAACTTCGTTTTAAGGATGTGTAAACGTCTTCGATGACATCACTTCGAAACACAAATCTTTTGATCGATGGTGTAACCAAATTATATATTTTGTTCTCATCTTCTAAAGCTCTTCATATATGTATGTATGGAAACGCAAAAATGATGCTTTATTGAATTGTGCGAATGTTGTTATTGCCATTGCGCGTGCGGTGTTTACAGAACACCGAGATGGGGAAATTATAGAGTAGATGTGCAAATTCCTGCCAAACTGCCGTCGCAGGCAAAATCGAAGGTCATCGTCAACACTTTTTATAAGGCGATTATTACGTCCTATATCACTTGTGGTACAAGCGTATATTAATCTTGTGCGGATGACAATACGCAACGTAGGAGAATATTTTCGATAATTTAACTGTAAACATTTTTTATTAATGAAAGACTGTCGCTTTTGCTGAAAATTGATTTTTTTACATTCAAACTAAAAAAAAAACAATCTTTCAAAAAAATCCTACGCACTTCTTCTGCTATAGGCAGATAAACAGTGCTACCATTTACACTACTCTTATTAAGCCTAAACTTGGTCCTAACCTTACATCCCATCAATGTCCGGAAGACTAAGATCAAAACATTTGCCAGAATTCACTTTGGGCGTACTATTGCAATAACCTAATGGATCCTTAAGAAATCTACTTCCACAATTTGCATTTGTATACTTTGTGTTTGTCAAAAATCCTCCCAATATTCGAAGACTCATTTCGAAGCATGTGGACATCTCGAAGGTACCTGGTGAACATAACTTTAATAAAGCGACAAGACTAGTCATGCACTCTATCTGTTAGAGAAAGAAGAGGCGATAGTGTTAGTTTCTAGCGCTCATCCTAGTCTTAGTCTTTTATAATAAAAATAATATTAAATGATTTTTTTTTAAATTCAAATTTGCACCAACGTCAACACGGGTCCCTGAACCCTCTCGGCAATATGGCTCTTGTTTGACACTTTTTCACATGTCTCCAAAATAATTTTCTTTTCTAGTGCCTAAGAGTACGCTTACTAAGTTCCTCAAATATTAATCCTCTGTTCCTTTTCCTTTCATCCAAACAAAAGATTGTCACAAAGAAAACACCGTTTTGAAAATGACCTGACTTTGAAAACATTGAAATTCTGACTTATTTTTATATTATATGAATTTCTACTTTGAAACGAAACACAATTTAAGCGCTTGGAGGCCACGCAGAATATACATTATTGCGTCCAAACGCGGTATGTTGCAAGCCTGCATTTTTAAAATGTCAAACTGATCGTCGATCAGTTGCTCGCTTATTAACTAATAATACGACTTAAGAAATTATTTGTGTTCATCAGGGTGTATGTACTAAATGCTCTTTTCATTAATCTGTAAGAACTTCTTAAGTCTAACTGCAGTAGGAGACATAAAGAGTTGTACCACCTTTTAAGTAACATTAACGTTATTAATGACAATGGTAATGATGACGATGATGATGATGATGGCGATGACGGTGATGATGACAGTGTATTATATTTATACGTAAAGTCCAATAACCTTACGCAATCATTCAGCCACCGTTAGGCAAAATCATCCACCTTAGCTTTTCCCCCACATTTTGTAACTAATATTAGCCTTAACAAAAGCAACAAACTACCCTTTGTAGGTAAATTTATCATAAAGCGATACTATCGCTAAGCACACAGACAGATAGACGCTTGCATATTACGGTTTACATACACGTATTGTAAAAATTTATTCAGTTAAGTTTGCAAAGAGTTCAAGGAAATTCAATTAATTTACTACACTATGATTATCAATATTTGAATGTTGGGATTGAATTGCATTTGCATTGTGTTGCTTACTTATCTGTAAGCAAGAATGGTAAAATGTTTTTTACATGCAAATGTTGTATGTAGGGTTGTGTTAGTTTGGTTTTATTGTGCACTTGTAAAGAGAGGTTGTTGACCGCTCGTGCTGATCACAATGAATGGATTACAAAAAAAGGGTGAACATAGATAGTAGTGATGGTTAGAATGCACTACCACTTCCTTTAATTAAATATAACGAAAATATTGATGTACCTTTCAAACAAGCTAAACAACCAACAAATTCGAATTCTGCTTTTAGGAACTATTTTTACCATTTTTTGGAACTTGAGTACGTTACCAAAAAACGGCTACGGAAAAACACTCAAACGCGGCCAAATAGAACAAAAAAAATTGAAAATTTTCTTTCGCAATTTAACGCAAAATTAAATCAAAATTCAGTCAGTAATTTTTAGTAATAAATTTACTTTAGTCAATAAATACGTCACTTCTTCAATTTCTTTAACTCATTCGATAAGCATTTCCTTATAGATTCACGTCATATAGCTGAATATCGCTGGAATACTTCTTGAACGCAGAACTTAACTTTGTTTAGCTTACTTGAAAGATATCTTTATATAGAGATCATTAAGAGTCCACTAAAATATATCGCGTTTGCTATTTTGGACGCCGGAGGCTTCCGAGTCCAACCATGTTTTAATATTAACTAATTAACAGGGTTCGGTTAAGACGTTTACAGAAGTCTGTTAAGAGATATTGTAAGTGTCCTTGTTAGTTAAATGCGTATCTATCTTCACATCCTTAAATGAAGACTGAAAGCTGAAAGAAGCTCCTTGTTAGATAGAGAATATAGAATTGAAATATGGCCGCGATCTGAAGAAATTAAATGATCCGGAAAGAGATCGACATTTTTTCATAATTACGTTCATTACGACCGATTCCGTGAGGATTGCGTCCATGTTCAGTTCGAAAATGGTCCCGATCTGTTAACTGACACGCTCACTATTAACGATAAAACTTGAACTCACTATCAGTTTGTTTTGGCAGTCAAGTAAGTTGATTAGATACGTTATTGATTCGCTTGAGACAAATACTCGTTCGAACATTAAAGAGCAAAATAGCTTTGCTCCGTTAATAGGAAACCGATAAGAGGCTAAACAGAGTACACACATTGCCCAGTGTATAATCTGAAAATGTCGTCTTGGCGGTTCGTACCCGAAATATCGTTCCGACCATCAAGTTAATGGAAACAAATCTTTCATCTAAATTTCCCAGGTACTATGAACCACGAAGTTATCCTTTTTATGGATTAACAGTACTATTACACCTTGGACAACTGTGCAGAGCTTCATGTCAAAATATTCAATTGCAGAATTGCATGGGTTTTCATAAACACGATCAAGTAAGTTTCTCGACTTTTAGTTTGTTTGTGAGAAAATGATTTTCGTCTAATAGGATGCCATTCACTGGTCTTTTCCGAACCAACGCGGCAAAGCAACTTTAGTTAAATTGGTGAACACTTTTAAAGAAGAAGAAGAGACGGCAAACACCGCAAACAATCGACCAATCGAGCGTATATCGGGTGAGAGATGAACTGAAATCGAAGATACCGGACCAAAGTCTCTCAAAAATCAAGATCATATTTACAGTTTTCTTCGATTATCGCAATCTTGCGCGTAATAAGTCTCTTCCAAAGTGTCAATAACAAGTACTTTTGTATCTTGTTAAGGCGATGAATTGAATTGATTTGAAAGAATCAATAAAGATTTTTTCTTTTTATAAACAAATTCACCCTATTTTTTGATCGTCGTAGTTTGCCTCTTAAATCGATTCATAACACAGATAAACATCAAGGATTACAAGAGAAACAGAAAATCATTTGCTTTGCATAGATAGACTTACGTGCAGTAATTGAAACATAAAATAAATAAATTCAGTTTTCTTTCTTCTTCAGCACACAGTCTTTAGTTGTGCACTATTCAAAGAGATCAAGTCAAAGGTGTCTATTAATAAATTGAATGCGATGCCATAAAAAAAAAAAAAAAACTTAAATAGTCAAGAGCTTCACATGCGATGCATGGGTCTTGAGAGAATGATGTGTTTTTCGATCAACTTTAGAAGTTTCTTTTGGATAAATTTATTTACATGAAAACTTTTCATTCACATATTTAGTAACAGTTTGCTTAAGAAAAAATTTGTTGGGGTAGAAAAATTTCACGACTTCATGTAAGTGCAGATAATTTTAGTTTCATTTTTAATTATTTAATTAAGAAAAAAAAAACGTGCAAAAAGAAGACAATTAAATGAGAAATTTAAACAATTACATAATTCATCAAATGGTAGTCAAACAATGGATATAAAAAGCCTTGGCTATATTAAATAACAGAAACGGTTTGTTATCGTATTGTTTTTCATACATCAATGTTTCTGTACCGTAGCAACGGAAGTTCATTGCAAATATTAATAATGCAAACTTTTACTTACTTACTCAAGTGTGTAACAAGCGAATCGATAATTCATTAAATTGGATTCGATTTGGAAATATTATAATTTCATTTGTTTACATATTACAGTAGTAGGGTAAGCAAATGCACAAACGAAAACCAGCATTAAATTTTGACTTTTCATATATTCATTCGTTAAGTTCATCAATAAGATCGCATTACAGGGATGAAAGTACTTAAGGTCTTTTTGCTTACTTTCGTTACGAAAACTGTTTCACATAGGCAAACTTTATTGAAGCGAGCAGAAGCAGAGATGGTAAAGAAAA
Organism: Glossina pallidipes; assembly: GCA_000688715.1. NCBI lineage: Eukaryota > Metazoa > Arthropoda > Insecta > Diptera > Glossinidae > Glossina > Glossina pallidipes. The sequence goes on from KK499779.1 coordinate 1,745,304, forward strand.
GTCTCGTATGTCCATTCCCTGCTCGCATCATGAATCAAAAGTTCACAAATCGTGCTATGAGTCTTAAAAATTGAATCAAGAAATGAACATGTCCCTACGTCCCATGTTCCGAGTACCGCTTTCGCCGCGCAGAGGAATAGATTTGATTTATTTACAAAAGATTTACAAGAGACCACAATGCTTAGAATCGGTTTTTAGAACACAAATTCTTCCGAATCCAGTCCACGTTTAACGAGAAAATTAGTTAAAGGAATCCATTAGTTTGCGGTCTTTTATTATTTGTTTCTTAGGGTCAAAGAAAAAGTTTATGGCTTTTCTCCCAGTAGATGGCTTCAGAGTTGCATTACTTTCGTAGCGCTAACACCCTTTGTTGTTTCACTCAATAGTAAATTTTTGAATCAAAGTCCAGAAAACATTCGCCCAGTTTAGGGTATTACTTGGACGAAGGCGACAAAACTCCGCCAGCTTATGGACAAATTTAAGGTATTCGTAGTGCAAATGCTTGATTAGAATGAGCAAAACACAATACATCTCCATGCCGAAGACACGAGGATCTATCGTGGACGAATCGTTAATATAATCGATGAAATTCTTTCATAAAAGAAACCCTGGAACATTTTTCAACCTACGAGATTTGCTTGAGACTAAGCAAAGATTGAAAAGCTACTTACTATATGCTTAAAATTAGATGAAAAAGAGAGTTCGCTATTTTGATAAAAAGTCCCCGCGGTTTTTTCCGAGTTTTCGAGCTTCTTTTTGTAGCCTGCTCTTTTCATATGATTCCAAACTGTCATGTGCCTCCGCTATTTCTGACAGTTTGTGTGCCGGTCTTGCTCTACCAAAATTGCAAAATTTCATTGATCTTTCGGCCAGAGCGAAGTACACATTTGATATCGAACTTTCCGGAACGAAATCAAGCAAACTACTCCTGAGTCCTTTGTTCGCTTCAGCATTCTTACCGTACACTTCATGAATCTTTTTCTATTTTTTGCAACGTTTTTGCCTTTTTTTATCGTAAAAAAGCATCGCATAGTGCAATTCTTCTTCACGAGCAAAGAATTAGAAAACCATCTGCGCAAAAAATGTAAGCTGAAATGTCACCTTTTAAGCTCATGTTCGTTCAAGACAATTAGCAGAGTGTTGCCCAATATGTAGGCATTAACACAACCCCGCGAAGGCTTTTTACATGACCTAATATTTAACGCGGCCATAGGGAATTCTTGACCTTACAGTCAAACCTCTTAATGGCTGGATATTCTGGTTTTAATTCTGTTCAATTTTTTTGGTCGAAATTCGAATTGCATTCTTCACTTCTTCAAATCCTGCCTGGTCTTACTAAGAGTGTGTACTGTTTTCACTTCCTGCGACTACAATATGTGAAATGTGTTTTATTCTAGGGAGGGTTTGGGTGTTTATTGTGAAAATTTTTGTGTTAAATACATGAAGGAAGAAATGGGAATTGAAAAAAATTAACGAGGGCACGCACGATGGAGGATGATTGGACAGTGAACGCAAGTAATGGGAAAGTGGGAAGGGCGCCGTCTTCTGCGCATAATTTTAATAATTCCGCAAAACTTAAGAGAGTCCTGCTAAAAAGTTTTAACGCATCCACCGCACAGGCCGGACATCGTCTATCTATCTCTGTTCGGAGCCCGTAATGCTCGTTTTATAATGAACCACTGAACCCAGAAATCCCAAAAATGGCATAACGGCTTTATTAGAGAAATGGTAAGTGACTGGTTATTAAGCGAGTGGCAATGATTCGATTTAATGAGGTTAATTTTAAAAAATTAGGTCGATTAGTTCTCTACCTTGAAATTTGTCATTTTATAAAATCTGCCGGTTGTATTTAATTCTTCCGAAGTTTTAGGTACATATAGTTTTGACTTTGGTACTTGCATGGGATACGGTTCCGTTGTTTACAAGCTACCGCTTAATGTATAACAAAGTGTAAAGAGGTGGATATCCTTTAGGGCACTGCATTTTTATGTTTTTACGTGGACTAAACTGGAAAACCAAAAATGCTGCTGAAGCTGCAGAAACAATTTAGTTGGCTTGGAATGAAAATCCAGTAAAGCTATGAAAAAGCTTACGAGATTCCGAGAAAAAATTTTTGTTTTGAAAATGATGAAATCGGCATACGTCCGTCCGCAGCAAAAGCAATCCCAGAGGCGATTTTCAACTTGGATTAGGAACCCAGTCGTATTTAGTGGTAGAGCAGTAACTCTACAAAATTGAAAGTGTGCGAAAACGGATCGATGATAATTTCACCTCATGCCTAACATGAAGGCATCCGCAAGCTTTCTGACAAGCATGTTTTAGTAAATTTAAATGCTATCAGAAAAGGTCGAGATTTTGTTAGCAGTAGTATGCATCGTGGTGGAAAAACGCCATAAACTTTGTTGTATAACAATTTGCGGAACATTGACGTGCTTTTTCTCCACTACAAAAGAGTGCTAAGGATTTTTCTCGTCTTGTTAACCGTGGATATGTCAAATGTTATGTAATAAAAAAATGCATTAAGGCTTTTAGTCAATGCTTAAAGTGCTTGCAAATGTTTCACAAGCATTTTCCAAATGAATGTCGTACCAGGTGATATCAAAATGAAAAAACACAGTCCAATTATCTTACAATTTTGCCATATTCAACAGATCTTCATTTGATTGCTTCACTTGTGGCAAAGCCCATGCTATTCGTATATGGAAGTGAAATTTTTTTTTTTTTTTTTATATAACTCTGCTATGCAAAATTCGCGCCAAAATATTGTGGCTAAAGTGATTCTTGATTTCATTGATACGTAATTATGCATAATTTCTGTGGCATATGTACATTGAAACAACGTTTCCAAGTTGATTCATTGATATTCCTCATCTGATAATGAAAAGCTTGTCGGTCATAAGCTGTTGGCATTCAAACTGGTTTCAAGCTGTTCAAGCACACACTACCACCACAACTAATTAGAATATTATATCGATAATTGGTCATAAAGTCAGGTTTGTGTATTTCGTTTAGATCGTAAACAACACAGTTGTAATAAAATATTGTTGTTATTGTTATTATTATTATTTAAAAAGACGCGAAAAAATATTATAATATTTTTAACACTTTTTTTCACGTCAAATCAATAAGTAAATGAAAGCGATCACATGACACTTTTTATACGTTTTAAATATTAATATATTTTATTGCTTTTCATTCTCGAAGTCTCGTGTTATATAAATATTACTGTTTTTATAAAGTTTATTTTGCAAAAATAAACCAAAAAATACAAAAGGCTTGGCGATCTCATCGTTATACAATTTCGCTTTCTCCAAATAAATTAGCAATAAAAATCAACTCCTCTCAAATAAGATTGAAGCCACACGAACTCTCATTTATCATAATCAATAGTGTTACGAAATTCCCTTTTTTCGGATACAGTTCGTATCACTAGATCGGGGATATTCCCTTTAAGAGAAATACATTTGCACGTTTTCACTTCAAGTTTCTTTATTTACAATCGATTTCTTTAAGTGTAGGCTTATTTACATTTTGCTTTGGCAATACTCTCGACTTCTCAACTATAATATTCTTTTTCGACTCAAAGGTTTTTGTCCGATTGACTCTGCCATCCGCAAATAGTCTATTTATATACCTTTTTGCAAGCGTGTTACTATTATCTAAGTTCATGCCTTCATTTTTAATCCGTTAACCTCCTTTTCCGCTAATCGTTTTCCTCGGCCGGCAGCTGCATGACGCGCCGCTAATGTGCACTTGGTCTTTCCCTGTCTAAAGAATTTATTTTGTGGGAAAATTAATTAGCTGGAATGAATTGTATTTGGAAGTTCCGTAACAATAGTTTGCGTAGTCGATAAGAAAAAGAATTATGTTTGTCTCTTAGACAGAGAATCATAGATAGCTACCGCCTCACGCCAATGGGGAAGAGGGTTCTAACCGCTGTATTCTAAGACGAGTTTACACAAACTGTGACAAGAAAATACGTTGTATTCTCTTATGAGCGGCATTGTGATCGGTAACTACGCTAGAATACGGCTCTAAGTAAAGTGGTAAACGCCAATCGTTTCACGTAATTGGAACAATTTTTATATAAAAAAAAGGAAAAGGGTGAGTAAAATCAGTATAGCGGGACACTACACAACTCCGCTTAATACTCTTATTCATATAACGACTATTCAAAATAAGGCCTTATGTGAGAAGTAGTTGGAAAAGTGGTGCGATCCAAACTGTTTCCAATTGCTTTCGTCGCTGGGCCAAAACATATCGGTGTACCAAATTTCATTGAAATATCTCAAAAATTGCATCCTGTAGGTTGAACAAAAGTACGCTGGACGGACAGACGGACTCTGAGTCGTCGATCGATATAATAGAAGGTGGCTCTATTTCAATTCTTGTGGGTGTTGCACACATCAGCCCACACATACTCTATCGCTGTACCCCAAGTGGTACAAGGTATAAAAAGTGAAAAAAATGAATTTGTTTAAAAGCAGATATTTGGGTTATGTATAACATGAAGATGAGCCGTTCTTTCTGAAAGCGCCGTACATCAATTTTACATTATGTTTGGATATTGAGGAGTTTGTATTTTAATTATCTTTGGAAAATATTGGGTATATGTGTATGTACGAAGACGATTTTTTGTTTTGTTTTTTTAATTAATTATTTAATTACTTTATTTTATTGTATAACGTAAATATTTTTGAAGTTTTAAGTTGCAGGTGTTTTGCAGGTGATGGGCCGGGGATTTGCGCAGTGATTTTTAACGAAATATTACGCTTGTGTGGAAAGCGATTATAATTTCACTGATTAAATAAATTTATATTGACAAAATGATGAATGACTTTTTTTATGGGGAACTGTGTACAGGCAAGAAGCTAGCTTTTTCCAAAAATGGGCTTATATCACTTTCAATCCATTGGGTGATCAGTTTGCCTATCAAACTGACACAGATTAGCTACGATTTTGCGATATTATTTTTAATTTTAGTTAATTTGGTTGGTTTTTTTTTTACTGTTCGGTCACGGCTTGGAAATCAAGTCCATGTTTAAAAACTCCACCTGATGAATTAAGCGATCATTTTCAGCTTTCCTGTTTTTAACAATTTTAACGAGAGATGAATGAACGGGAGGATTTACGTCTCTAACTCAGTTTAGAAATACGCACTTGAGCAACGTATTCGAATGGTATGAAGTGGGTCTCTAATGCGTATTTCCTATAGACTCGTGCTGTTGGTGTGCTTGCGTATAATAAGATGCTTTTGCAAACTATGTTATGGTTAAAGTTAAAGTTAGATTTGTGAGAAAGCGTGCCTTCATAACTGTCCTCAAATAGCCAGATATAAGGAAGAAAGGAAGAATCAAAAAGGAGTAGAGCTAAGATGATTCTTTTAGAATTACTCACCAGGGACGCTGAATAATATGTAACGCATGACCTTCAGTTATAAGAATTTGCTTCGCACAATTCATCTGTTATTTTAATTACAAAAGTTATTTCAATTTGTTTTGCTCAACTTGTTGCGCTTACAACTGGTTTATGATTCAGTTTTTCTTTTTTACGATAGTTCCTTATTTCGCACGCCCAGCACAATATAGTGTTTATAATAAAATTATTTACGTTGTTAAGTCATATCTGATTTGTTGACATTTCAAATACCGAGTGTCTGATGATTGCAAACTCGATGCATAGAATTTAAAGAATCAGTGAGTCATTCTCCACAATATAGTCTGTAATGTTTACGTTATGATTACTTCTGTTTATACGCACTTTATTTAAACAAAATAAATTTATAAAAAAAATGTGTCCAAAATTTAACAAAAAAAAAACAAAACAAAGCAAGTAAAATTGCTATGGTAGGCCAAGGCCGACCATCAAATACTACCCTACCGTTATTCATATGACGACTTTTAAATGTAAGGATTTACACGTAAAGTGGTCGAAAAATTGGTCCGACCCGAAACATTTTCAATAGCTTTCATTATTGGATCGACGCACGTCACGAAAATATCTCCAAAGTTGCGACGTGTGGGCTGAACAAAAAAACGCAAGATGGACAGACGGAAGGACAACATTAGAGTGATTCAGAAAGCGGTTCTGAATCGATCGATATAACAAAGGGTAAGTCTCTCTCAACTTCTTCTGAGTGTTGCATACATCCACACAAACTTGACATACCCTTGAGGTTTGAACTCACGACCACGAAAGTTTTTCCTACCCGATTACTCTTCCGAACGGCGTATATAGATATATTCAACTAATCTAACTAACTTAAGATGCGTATAGATATATTTGTATTTACGCTTCCACCCAACTTCAAAGGCCACTGAATTGTGATTTTTAGGATAGCATAGGTTTTATTTACAATTCTTAGAAGACCTATTTACATCCTATTTACTTGTATTTATAATAATTCTTCCAGTCTTGTCCGTTCGAATATGAACTCTCTGGACTCAACTGACTTCTCCTTCCACACATATTTTGCTTATGTGCCCTTTTGTACACATCTTATATTACGGAAATTTCGTTGGCAGATTTTCATCTCTCTCCCTTTTTACCTACAAAGTTTTCTGCGAACTGTTGTTAATATTTTCGTCAGTCACCAACTGCGTTTGCCGGGTAAAGCATCATGAATGTATATTTGGTTTTATAATTTTTAGACTTAGGTTCCTTCGAATATCGGTTGATTTTCATTTAGACTCAGTTTATTAAACGTGAAATTTTCGTACGCAAATTTGAAAGCATCAACCAGAGATATATTTAAATCGAGTCATATATGCAAATATTTTTTTATTTGTCTTCCCTTTCATTTTTATCTTATCTCATTTTTCTATTGTAGGAGAAATGCGTGTGAAAATTGATAAAAACACGCTACGAAGTTTTTCTTCAACTTAATAATAAACAAACATCTAAAGAAAGCGAATGGTAACAAATGCCATAGACAAAAATTATTAAACTTGAAGATATTATGCGCACTTTTATAAGCAGGGAATGACGGTGCTCACTGGAAAATGATGAACACTTATTGGGAAGACACCAGGAAGATATACAATTGATTGAATTTTATTCTTATATATAGTTCTGAAACTTACTGAAATGTAGATGGCAGCACTTCGAAGATACATGAAAACTTTGCAAAAAAAAACCCCTTTGTTTACACATACTTTCTTGACACTTCTACGTGGACCTTCTGCATCAGTGCACCGAACAATTTCAGACTAAGCCTTTAATAAAGTCGTAATTTAGAAAAACGAAAAAGTCATCCATATCTATTATGCAACGAAAGGATTTTGATTCACTTATCATTATCATTAAGACTCATGAGTCTGCTTAGACCCATTCTTAAGTATGCTTCAATAGTTCGATCCCCCACTTCCTATTGCTATATTAACTCATTTGGCCGAGACTAAAACCTGGGCTGAGAACCCACGCACTCCCACTACCAGCCTATCAACGTAGACTTAGATCAATTGACTTACCCTCGCTTGAGGAGCGTAGATTTATTATTAACTTAATATGTGACCTGAAGAACAGAAGATTGGATACATCGGTCTTATTAAACGAAATTGACTTTAACGCACCTCGCCGCGTAACTCATAAATTTCATTCAGTTAAACTTCAATCAACGTAATCCTTCTTGGATTCTTTCTGATAACTTTAATAACGTGTATCATTTGATCTCTGCATCGGCGTCGAGTAGTGTAGTCAAAGACCGTCTACTCCGTAAATTTCAATTTTCAAACAAATGTTTGGCCAAACGGCTGATTACATGTAAATCGTTGAGTAGAAATTAATTAACCGCAAAACTTTTCTTCCAAGTGCTTTATATTTGTTTGTATATATGTAAGCATAGTACAGACCATTCGAGTGGATTTTGTCGCTAATTGTAGACGCAAGCAAGCCGACTGGAACCATTTTGGGACTGAACATGTAAGTGATCATAATGAACCCCTAGGGCACACAGCTTATCAAAAATATCTTCATGAAATCGGAAGTCATACATGAAAGCATGAAAAAATTGAGTTCCAGTTTTATTTCAATTGGGTGGAGAAAATGCTAACGTGCGCTAGAATAAATGGGAAATAAATTCGGAATGATAATAAGATTATTAAACTGATCGAATTCATTTTTGCATCGAACATGCAGGTTCTGACGGATATTACGGTACAAGTTTTCCTCAAATATACTCACGAGAGATCGCAAGTTGTAGACAGAAATGTGAAAAAACTGTCGGGATTTTGACGGTTGAGATTGTTTTAACTTCTTTTGAATTGCTGACATGTTGGCATGTATGTGAAGACGTACGTCGCATCCATTATTTCCATCTCACATTCTTAACCGATCAACGAATGTTTGCGCCAAACTTCAGCTTCCTAACCTCGCGACTGCGAGGATTCACAGAAGTTACCCCTCAAGTTGCCGGGTTTTCGCATAAGTAGGTATATGCAAAACGTCTGGAAAGCTAGTGCTAACGTATCTTGCATGGATATGTATATCGATCCTATCTCGCAGCTTACAGCTGATATTGTAAGTTTTTTCAATAATAACGTAGTAATAGAAATTTGATCCCTTAATATGTATAAATAGCTAACTATTACTTTACGTCTTTGTCGCTATTTTCAAAGCACTACACTTTGGTTTACATTATCACAAGTAATATAATCATAAGAAAAGTGTAACAATAGACATTAAGAAGCCAGCCTTAAATATCAATCAAATCCACGCGGCATATTCGTTAAGAAAACTTGAGAGTAATAATTAAGAACAAGATTACTGCTCCCTATCTCTTACTATGAGTCATGTGTAATGTAGAACATATGGCAAACAATTCTAACGAATGATGCTTTAAAGTTCGAAATAATCGCTTCTACAAATAAAAAAAAAAATGACTTGTCATTAATTAAGAGATTTGTTTACATCTGATACAATATTCTAACAAATGACTCTTTTAAACGAATCGGTAATCACTTGTGTGATAATTATGCACGCTATAGAATTTAATACAAAAAATAACATCAAAGGAGATATATATATATACATATACATAAGATGTAAGATTTAAGAAAGTAGTTATATTTGTGCCGAATCCTTTAATAAGAGAAATGCTTGGTTGCGAGAGAGAAAACCTGTTCACTCGCGTATCGTAAATATCATATCATATATCATATTACGTATCAATTTCAAACATTACTCTTACATAATTAGACGGTAATAGGTAGAAGTTATGTGGATCAAAGGTAAGGCGGAGATCCCTTCATTTGTATGCATAGATATATTTTAAATCATTTTTTATACCATTTGCGAAGATATCAGCGAATCAGGAGAAAAGGAAAATTTACACACTAAGAGAAATTAAAAACAGTAAAAAATTCCAACTTTTTAGATAATTCTGGGTCGATCCATGTATCGATATAGTTGGCATTCCAAGCAAGATTGATAAGAGAAAATTGAGAAGAAAGTTTGATTTTCTAAACAAAACCTTAAGCCCTTTCTCGTGATTTTAAGAGAAGGACAGAGAGGCGGACATTCTAAACTCTCTTTCTCTGATCAAAACTAGACATATTCATGCTTTTTCTTCTTCTTCAATCGCTTAGAAGATGTCTCCTCTACGTGGAACGCGGTGATGATATGAAAAAAGTGGGGAGAGAGACAGACAGACAGACAGAGAGAGAGAGAGAGAGAGAGAGAGAGAGAGAGATAGATAGAGAGGGACAAAGAGTGTAGACCGAGTGCTCGCTATAATCACGACCACATCAAGAATCTATCGGCCTGAGTATTAAACACGGCGATACCCACTTGTTTGTTCAGCTTTCTAACTACTTGGCTAGGCAGTACTGGTATTTAAATATTTCTAACGCATGCTTTGCGGTTGGGAATAATAATAGTTTCACATAGAAGATATATTATCAGTTCTTATACGTAAGATCAGTTCTTATTGGCAAGCGAGGCACGTCCAAGAAAACTTAGAAAAATTAGAAGATATATTTTATTTAATAATTTATACATAAAATATTTATAAAAAATAACAAAATATTCCTCGGCCTTTACCGTTGAAATTCGAAAATATTAAATGAGTTTTTACTTCTCCCACTAATTCGTTCGTCAAGTAGAAAGCATGCTAGAGAATTGACTGTTCTTTCGTCATCTTCCTACAGATGGTGAATAGTGAAAAGTGTCGTAATCATTTCCTTTCCCACGTGATCTAGTTTTCTACCAAAAGGTATGATTTTGACCCCCTCTTTTTTCGACTTGCCGAAGTCCTAAATGAAACTTGAATTTTAGCATAGACATTCCTTGATCAACTAAGAATGTCGCGTCAATGTGGGCGCGATCGGTTTGTGTGCACGTTCGCAGTTTGGAAACTTTATCGTTAATTCTAAGCGTAATAGGAAATCGTTCGGGACTTTTCTCGGATCGGGTGGATTTGACGAACATCTAGGTAACAGGCGTTCCGAAATATCTTCATAAGATCGAAAATTATAACAAATATAAACAAATATAGGTAGATAAAAATACGTATATAGAAAACGTCAATGGCTGTAGTGCTAATCAAAGCCCACATAAAGCTTAACTGCTCTTTACCTTGATAAAGCTGATCCAAAATTTAAAGTAATTATGAAGTCGTTGCCCAAAAATATACAGTTAAGTCGTGAATTTCTACTGTATATATATATGATGGTTTAAGAATTCGCATGGCAGACAGGTCTAAATCGAATCAGAATCTCATGCTGATCAGAAAGCAAATATTCTTCAATCTTTACCCATAAGTCCAACAAATTAAATAGAAAAATTACTCTCTTTTGGGCATCAAAATAAAGCGAAAATCCAAAGCAAAGTGATTCGGCCATCGTATCAAAAATAAACATACAAATCATTTATATACATACATAAATATATATATATCGCGTTTTTTTTTTCTATATCCACATAAACATGTTTAATTAGTCAGTCGGTAATCTATTTACTTATTTTTTGTTCCATTCTTTAGAATCGTCCCGGCTGTCGTCTGTTTGTTTTAAGAATTTAATTTAGAACTGGCTTCTGCCTTTGTGCTCAAATCAAAGCGTGGTGTTTGCATTTTATTTCTGTTTGTTTATTTCTTTTGCATATTTGCCTCCATCTACTCGACGTCGTAAAGAAGCACACAACGAAACGGTGATTGCTATCAGCATACAATGAAACTTTGTTTACTGTTTAGCTTATGAATGCATTATTGAAATAGTATCCAAAAAGTTTCAAATAAATGCTAAATATCGATTGGGGATCACGTACTAATCAGTTTGCATCATATGCATGCCTGCACTCGTTCATGATATCTCCTAAAGAAAATATAACTAAATCTATAGACATTGATGACTCATCAAAGATAATTAACTTAGTTCAAAATTGCGCCGCTATTGTGTGTATGTGCCTACATTGCCTACGAAGAATAACAAAGTGGACATAGATAGACAAATTGGCAGATTATAAATGGGATAAGAATTAAAAAAAAAAAAATCTGCTTAATGAGTTCCGCTGTTTGTAATACGTCCATAAGTCAAAATATTTATTTCCCATAAAATCACATTTCCAGTCATATGCAAAGAAAATCAAGGGAAAAGCGTTCTGTAAGTTACTGCTTAGGCTCCATTTTCTTATGTAAGTATGAATATGTTTTGTATAAGCGAAACTTTTTCCAAACTCATTTTTCTTTCAAAATATAAGTTTACCCCTTTAGCATTGACTGGTTGAAACATGTCAAGTTCCTTTTTAGGAGCATACTCTTTACGCCAGTAAGTAGGTAAGTGTGTATAAGAGATTAATGCACTGCGATAATCTTAAAAAAATATGGTCTTGAAAATAAAAAAAATTCTGTTACGTCAAATAGCGAGTTTATTACGGCAGTGATAATGATAACGTGTAAATAAAGTGTGTGTTTTCAAAGCTCTCCTTAACGTAAATAATCCGTCAAGTTTACGAGATAAGGCGTACGGGTTGGTGGTAGGTAATGGAGATAAACTCGGTTTATTTAGAAACACAACATGTAAATTAAGTGTAAAGAGGAGGCCTTTCTTTTACTTATGGTTTAAAGTAGATTACGTGTAATAGTCGACTTTTGGAATTATAAATAAAAGTTAAAACTTTATAAAAATTATTTACTATGTCAGTTTCATTAATTCATGGGGGACTTATCTCATGTAGTTTCAAAGCCTGTGGCAGCTATCCCTAACCTTCAATTTTTTGATTGATATACCAAAATTAATTGAGGACAAGATTTTCACCCAAGTCAGTGTTCAGCGATGCTTTGGTGTCTGACATTCCCTTCAATAATTTGTAAAAATTAATTAAAACAAAAAAAAATTGCACTTGAGCAGCAAAACAGCAACGGTCAGCAAGTGAGTAGAGATTGAAAGCAACAAAAATTCTTTTTGATAAATTCCAGAATATGGTCTCTTTGCGATATTTTTGATTCTTTAATGCCTTTAAATTTCGTAAAACAAATTTTGATGCAACAATGCGAGGTTCATTATTTGAAGATAAGACTTACGTGTTAAATGTTTTTTGATAATCTTTGATTTGTTTTCGGGAAAATTCATGGAATTCTGTGTACACATTGACCACCTTGAAGTTTTGTGGTACCTCTATGCCGGCTTCCTGAGAATCTATAATTATTTGACGGCGATTAAGTATGTGCGTTAGTTCAGACGAATCACTACCCGAATCACTGTTGGGACGACCTAAAGATGACCGTCTATCATTGGAGCTGGTTATGCCAGATATTGAGGAGCCAGCAGATGATGCGTTTGATGATACAGACATTTTGAAGTACACGAATTGTTTTTCTTCCTTTTCCCGTTCTCGTAATTTATAGTTTTTTTCTTTTTTTCTTGACAGGTGCAATTTTCGGAAAGAGAATGCAAAACACACCCTAGTTTTTGTTTTCGTGGAATATATGTCTTCTCCTAAACAACGTAAGGATAACGAAAGTTATACTACACCCATCCACACAAAATATTTTTAAGGACATAAATAAATCACAAATATTGATCTCTGTTTTTAATACAAAGTTTTTCTTATTGTTTCTTCGTTTAATTTTAAATTTAATATTTTTTTACAAGACACACGACTTTCCGTTATTTATAGTTGTCTACAAATCCGCAAACATACTTCTCTTTCAAAATAAAAATATTATTTATTTTTGAATTCACATACGTGTTTCATTTCCGAGTAAGCCCGTCGAGTGGCTTTTTGAATTTGCTGAGAATAAAATTCAATTGCTCAGAGCATTCCTACCATTCGGAGTGACTTTTTGAATTTGCTGAGAATAAAATGCCATTTCTCAAGGGGACTGAAAGAGAAATCTAGAAAATGTTTACAAAATGCAATCTATAAAAAACCGAAATCATTTATTCAGTTGTAGTCTAAGAGAGAGACAGAAAGAGAGAGAAAAATATGCCAAATAATTAGAAACAAACGGGCTCATCCGAAAACACAGTTACTGAGAAAAACTCATTTTTCTTCACTTTCGCAGACCGAGGTTGTATTACAAAGTATTAAACAAGCAAACCACACAGAGTTACTTCGAGTTAACACTTACACGCAAGTACGAGTTTATCGCTTATAATTTTTTTTATTGCGATTGTTACTTATTTTAAGTTTGTTGTTTTGAGTCGTCAATATCAAGGTGGATATCGATAAATTGGTCCTAGTGTCATTTAAAACCGATTAAATAAATTAAATTTTTTCATTCATGCATTCATTAGACATACAATTACTGTATTCAATATCCTACACCTTTTTCCTTTACGTCGATGTCTTCAAAACAGAATGGCCGCAAAAATGATCTGATCTAATCAAATTCTAAAGCCCTTTTGTGGACCAGAGTGCACGTAAAAACGGGCACACATAATGAAATCGGTTAAGTAGGGAATACCATAAGAGGTTTCAAGTCCTTTTGGCTGTTGCATACACCTGCGATCAAAAAACTGCCAGTGAGTCGTTCCTCTTTTTTAAGCGAGAATATTCCAATATCTTGCTGTTTTACTTGTCAGTTTCCAATGCTAATGAATGAATTGCTTGTAATTATCGATTGAATTCGTTCCTATTTTTGTTACACATGTAAAAAAAGAAAAAAGTATTCCAATACAATGGGCATAGCTAATAATAAAAAGTGCGTGATATTCACTAAGCATTCTTCTGCAATTCTTTTCTACCCAACACCATCACGCACCACAGTAACCGCTAGTTAGTTTTTCTTAATATTATTGTTTTTTATTTACTCATTACTAAAATTCATAAGAAGCCGTTTCCTCATCACTTCCATTCTCGGGCACATAGCTAGGTGATAATGCTTTGCCTCTGTGATTGAAATGATAGAATGAAGGAAAATTGCCTAATGTATCCCAAGATTTAGCTTGCATATCAACGGTAGCACGTATTTCTTTGAAGTTTCCGACCACTTCAATGAGATTGTATATGATCACTATTAGGCTTACAACAATTTGTACGACTATCTGAAAAGAAAGAAAGAAGACGTTAGCAATAAGTTCTCAAATTAACAGGAAATATCTTATAAACCCTACATCCAATGGTAGCTTAGTAAATTCTTGCTCTGTTAAACGTAAAAAAGTGCGATCTGAAATGGAAAAAAGTTATTTACATATATGAACAAAATGAACAAATACTTGTACGACTTACAATGCGCAGCTGAATAAGCAGCATGTGCTAAACTTAAAAACCCAACAATTAACAAGACTTTATTAAACAATTTCCCACTCATTCTTCACTGCTAAGAGTATAGAAACTTTGTAATTTACAAGTATTTTCTTTAAAAGTTTCGAAAAAGAAATTCTTTAATTGATGAACACCAGCTGTTTGACAAATGGTACAAGTGCTTATAAGAATTGCTCTGTAAGAACTTGTTATCAAGATTTCTTCTTCTTCTTGCTTTCAAAAGTAGCCAGCGGCGAATGATTGAACAACATATGACTCCCAGTGTCAAAATATGAAAGTTCACCTTGCCATCTGAAAAAATTTTTACCAACAATATTTATAAAAAGAAAATTGCAAATTTTGTGTATTTTGTTAACGCACAGGTTGTGGCCCGTGTGTTTGTCACTGCAAATTCTATTTACATTTTTTATGTACATAGATTACAGCATTTCAAAAGCACGATGTACTTTGTTGCTGTAAAAGTAGTACCATGTGTGGTTGTTGCTGAAAATCCAGTAATGGGTGCATTTTGCGCGCATGTTTATTTGTTGCCCACTTTGCTTATTTATTATAATTTCTATATATATGACTGTTAATATTATTATTATTATTATTACCGTTTAAATCGTTACTACCGAAAATGTAGTAAATTTACTTTATAATATTAATTAAGTTATTTTTACAAAAGAGAACTTATGTAGCTTATTTTTGGTTGGTGAAACGACTTGGTTGGCTGCTTGGTCTACTTGGATAGGAAGAAATGAAATTTCTTTTGAAAAACAAACCAATATAAATAAAGTGATAATAAGCCAATTCAATATATTTTTCTTCTTGTTTTTTAAGTTAACTTATTCAAGTTTTTCATTCGTATATATGTTTGAAAAGAAAGTTGAAGAAAGACAGACTTTCTAATTTTTTAGATTTGGTTTCTTTTTAATTTGAAAAGTTTTTCGCTCAACTCGGCGAGTCGTCTGTTGTTGATTTGGTGATTCAAAGAAAAAGAAGAATAAT
Organism: Glossina pallidipes; assembly: GCA_000688715.1. Classification (NCBI taxonomy): domain Eukaryota; kingdom Metazoa; phylum Arthropoda; class Insecta; order Diptera; family Glossinidae; genus Glossina; species Glossina pallidipes. Next base: position 1,760,997 of record KK499779.1, read on the forward strand.
CATTAATTTTTGTAGGAAGAGTAAGGGGCCGGACACAATGAGGTGTTATTCCCCTTTTCGGGCTGCTACTTCAACCGACTTTGCCGACTTTCTCCGAAAACTTATGGGAGTTGAGGCATTATATGGTTTTGCATCAACGTACAAATAAAACAAAAAGAAAGAAACAAAAGAAAGAAACAGATAACTGTCTTCCAGCCTACGGTCGTAATAAATTATTATGTAATGGAAAGCCCACGTCACTCACAACAAATTATGGAAACATTACATTTAAGTTCGGTATATTGTTTGTTTGTGGAATAACTAAGTTGTTACTAAATAGCTGCCGCCTCAATGCGGGATTGCTCAAAACGCCTCTATCGCTTTCGAAACCTTAAGCTCCGATATCTACAGCTGGAAGTTAAATTTGCATTACAGATTGCCAACAATACCATAGAGAAATGACCTGTAGAAAACGTTTTGTAAAAAGTATTAATTTATTTGTTCACATAAGCTCTTGCTTATACGTTTATATAAAAGGGCGATTGAAAGTTGGGGGGACAACCAAGAGCAGTGCATTTGCCATGAGGCGAAATCTTATCCAGCTATTTTTATTTTACTGTCTCCATATGAATTCTCATGTTTCGTAGATGATTTTTGAAGCGTCCATTTTAAATGAAAGAAAGAGATTTTGTTCGCTATCACCATGTGCTAAATATCTGAGAAATCGCAATTCCTTCGAATGAGTTTAAATGTATTTTTGATATATAAATCCTTATGTAAGAAAAAGCCTACATTTAGCTGAAATGGGCGACCGAATTGAATTTTTATGAAGTCGAGAAATTCATAAAACGAACCAAAACTGCTCAGATTGGTCGTTACAGTGCCTTGAAATTTCCCCTTGTCGTGTAAATACATTTGTTCAACCGATGTCACAAACACTCCGTCGACATCAGTTGTTTCAAGTCAACCATTCACCAACATCTTCTTACTTATTTATATTTTTTATCTAATCAATCTTCTTTATCACCAATCAATAAACGACTTGCTTGCTTCTTGTTATTTACTTTTTTTTTTATTGTTATTATTATTTTTTATAGATTTGTTGTTTATGTTTTCGTTGATGTCTTGATTTTCGATTCTAGAACCATATGGTAGCTGTTCACTTTGGGTCTTTTAAACCCAAAATGAAAATGACGCTTCAGTGGGTTGACCCAAACTGCCCAAAACTTCCAAGTAGTAAAGACAATGGGCAACCGCATTACGATATCGTTTCGCAGAAAAACGTAAACAGAAACATATGGTTCTAGAACCAAAAATAATGAAATCCACATAACATAAACAACAAATTTGTGAAAAATAACAATAAGGAAAATGGATATAAAAGAACATAAGCTTGCTTATGGATTAGTGATAAAGAGGATTGATTAGATAAAAAATTTAAACAAATGAGAAGGTGTTGGGTAAGCCCACTTTTTCAAACACATGATGTCGACGGAGCTTTTGCGGTATTGTTTGAACGAATGTATCTGAGCGACCATGAGAATAGATGAACGCATTTTAACTTTAAAATAAAAGGTCGATGCTTTTATCTCTGGTTTTTCATGCATTAGTGTGAGGTAAAGAAAAATTGGACGAATAACTTTAAATTTTAATCATTTCTTCTTCGAAAACAGGAATCATTGTGTCGGCCCCATAAAGGAGTAGAGAAGGGCTAAAGAACAAAATATAAATTTTTTTATATTCCAAAGTATATTCAGAAGGATTTTTACCAAAAATTTGTAATAAAAAACTTTCACGTTGCTATTATATCGGCAGAATAATGCTTTTGAAGATATACCCTACGTCTTTCCAGGCATCACCGAGGAACAGAAATACAAATTCAGTATTTGTTACTATACGACGTATGGACGATATTCTCATTTTTTGTATATAAAGTTTTATATTCATTTGAACAAAAGTTTGGAAAAACAAATACAAATTTTGCTATATTGCTATATAAGATTTGATCTTGTTTTTTAATAGATAATAGCATATATTCTCATTTTTTATACAATTTCGATAATTAATTAAATTGATTATTGATGATTAAAGTTAATTAAACTAAATTTGCAATATTTTTAAAAGAATCTATTTTCCCTTTTGTAAAACTTCCATAGTCTAAATAATTAATTATTCAAGTCAAGGCGGACGATTGCCCTTTAAATAGCAGTAACACGTAGTTTATTTGGTCGACGAAGTAAATGAACCCATTATACTTCTCGCAAATGCTCTACAAGAAAGATTCGCGACAAGTAAATTGTAAAATGTTTGTTACAGCCGATCTTTCTAGTCAGAAGTCATGTTGGAAAGTAAAAATTAATGTTTTGATAACGAAAACTAACTGGTAAGTGACACCGGGTTTAAATAATTTAGCTAATATACTTAACCTGGCGGTACCTTTGTAATTCTCTTCGAGTCATCTCTTTCCACTTTTATGAAATCAAGCAATGAAGTTAGTGTTTCCCAACACAACGGCAAACCGCCAATTTTCAACGAATTTCGATAAGACAGCACCGTTCTAATCAGCGTGTAAGTTGAGAATACACAGATCCTGGGGTCGGTTGCGAGCTATCGTACGATACGAATTGCAAAAATGATACAAACACTTTTTGGGTTAATGTTACTCGAATACTTCCGTATCCAATTGAACTTTTTATTCGTTGCAATTGCGAAGAAATATTTATGGTATCATCCATCGCGCATAGATAATGAAATAATGCAAGGACCAGGAAGAAAAGTAAGTAAATCAATAAATAACATATGAAATTTGAAAAAGAGAAATTCCTGGAACAATTGAAATATATTTTACAAAATTATAAAACAAAGCTTAATAAACTGAATTAAATACGTCATCGTTTATTTAATAGGTGCTTGCACGTATTTTGATCATTCTTCTCAGTAGAAAAAGACATTCATTGAGAGAAATTAATGCGAAATTATCGAAATTAATTGAAATGTTTTCTACAATTTTCTACGACTTTTTCCCATCTTTCTGGCAATATGGTGAGACCATGTAGATAGGAATATATTGGCTTGGCAGTGATCATATCATCGATCCATTTTCGCACTTCCTCAGCATTTCGAAGTCGTGCTGCGTCGACCTAAAAAAAAGGTAATCAGAGTGTGTGGCAGAACTTCCTATTCGACCTACAGCAGTGTATCCTTGACAACCCTTACAACGTGTGGTAGAGCGTTGTTATGCAATAGGATGTCTTTGTGTGTGTTAACCGCTATTGCTGGTCTTCTTCGCAATAATATATCGCTCGGTTTGTTCGGTACACATCTGCAGTAACCATTATATTCGGTTTTAGCAGCTGGTTACACACTACACTTTGGTGGTCCCACCATAAGCACAGCAAAACTTTATGGATATTCTGCCTCGGTATTATCGTGGATGGCTCCCCTGGACTAACTCATGACTCTTTGCGACAAATACTTTTTAATCACAGCATATGGACATTTCCAATTATCACAAGAGGTGCGAAATATAATTTGCCTCTTTTTTCCCCCCAATTACAGAAAATTTTTTCTTTTCATATCTTCGCTAAGGTATATTTTAGAATTGCATTCTCACTAAAAATAAATAATAAATTTAAACAAGTAAGAAAATTACATTAGATCGTGACCGAGTGTTTTGTACCCATCACCGGCTAAAAAAAGCAAAAGAACTCAATTTTCGTACTCTGTAATTTTGGAGGAGCGCGGCTGATTTATTCTGTTTTTAGAACAAAAGTGGAAATGCATATGTTGTGTGTGTTGTACTTTATGAGTATAATGCAAAAAACACGGAAAGCAAGAGTGTGAACAGTTTTTGTTGCACAGGCGTACGCGTGTACTTTAATCGGTTTGGGTCATTTTCAAATTCTTTTGCAAACTTGTAGGCGATATCTCCATTTTTGCGAAATGGAGAATCTTTACCACAGATACTACACAGTTGGGCAGACGAACAGATGGACAGAGGAATGGGCGAATATATTTAGATGCATTCAGAATTTGAAACCGGCCAAGAATTTAAATACTTTGTGGAGTTTTTGAGCTTTGCTTTTACGCGTTATGAAGACAAATCAGATTTTGATTGCACGGTCAATTTTCCCTCTTTTTGTTCAGATATTACAGTGCCGCCTATAGAACATATGTTCAAATGTTTGCAGATTTATGCGCTGTAAGTTAGGAGTAATGAGCAAAAATCCAATTTTTTATTTCTTTTGAAAAATATAAGTGTTTTCAGTTTACGTGGTACTAGACGCGATTTTCCAATCATTTGGCCAATGCAAGAGTTTCTAATGTTTCTTCCAATGTTGTCAAATGTGAAGTCGATAGCTCCCTTTTTGCAGCAATATGTGCAGCAGACATTACACAGGCGGACAGACGGACACGCTTAAATTGATTACGAATTTGACGTTGATCAAAAATATGTGGGCTTCGCCGGGTCCTTGAAGCTTCCTTCTACCACCATTTATCCTTCGGTGATGGGTATAAAGCAAAAAAAGGGGTAACAAATTAAGCAAAAAATTCATTATATGTTATGTTTACCAAAATACAATACATTGTTATGAATAGTTCTTGGAACAATGCGCAAACTAAAGAAGAAGTCCTACTTAGAATTTTATATATATGAACATGGGTCAAAAGACAATCAACGGTACAAGGATAAAATAGCTTTATTTTCACGCTAAAGGATGTTCGACACGCTAAGTCCAATTGCACTTCTTCCGTTATCACCTCTGCGTTTATATAATATTTTTAACCTATTGAACCTATTATTGTATAATTGTTTTATTATATTTATATTTACTATTATTGTATTGTTGATGCGTGTCTCTCGCAACGTTGTTCGTTTAGCTTTAAATTTCACTGGAACAAATTAACGGCGTTAGACAACGAAACCGCGTGTCATTGCTTCTAGTTATATTAATTATTCCTTCATTTTAGAAATACTTGTACGCGATGCTTACACAAAGATATCCATATATATACATATGCATATATACACACATGCACATGCTAACATTTTATATGCACACCTACCAAGCGGTACCCAGTGAAAGAAATTATTTAAATACCGTAAACCGTAATATATTCTTGTAGAGCCGGTAGAGATATTTGCAAATTTAACAGCCATTGACATATTGGGATATAAATTTAACACTGTTCGGCTATCGCGTAACGCAAATAGCAACGGAAAGCACCTGATGTGTGATGTGAGTAATGGTCAACCCACGGCAGTAAAATAGATTGTCGAACACCATTGTCGTTGTAATTTGCGTTTACTTCGCAGTTCTACAAGGAAACACGAAAACGCTATTGTCATCGAAAGCAGTAGATGAGTGCATATACATGTCGTGTCAATTTAAAATTTCACATCATTAACTATTTACCCACCGAGAAGCGTTTAATGATGGTGGCGGTTAAATGTCATGCCAATGTATCCTTACGTAGCTTTCATTCATTCTTTCATGAACTCTAACATTATACGGGTATGCTAAGCTGAATTGGTTTGCCTATCATTTAGTCACATCACATCTTCATTTAGACAAAACCAAAAAACCAATAATTTACTACATTCACAGTCTATATAATTTACAAAGTAGAGATCTGAACGACCCTTTATTGCCAGGCTTAGCGCTTACTTCGTGATTTAGGTAGATTTCAATTCGTCTTCACCCGTGTCCTTTTAACAGGTACTTTTTTTTTGTGACCATAATTTAAACTTATTATCAGAACAAACATGGAATGATAGCCGGTTAGTATGCACATACGCACGTACAAAGATAGATTCCTATGTTAAAGAAATGCGGTTTAAATATCGATCGCTTGATGATGATTCAAAAAAGGAAAGTAACTCTCATATAGCTATCATTTAGTTGCATTTTAAAACTTCAAGTGTACGGATAAATATTGACATTGAAATCCAATCGTTTTATGAACCGAGTCCGTTTTCTTTTGCAATTATTCTCATATCATTTAGACATAATAAAATAGGTATCCAAACACAATCAAAAGATTAATTCTTTAGTCTTCATTAAGTGATTGAAGTAAAGAGTTAACCATGAAACATTTTGATTTGGTTGCAATATTGTGTATGGCGCTAATATTGACAGCGGATGGAGAACTTTCTGAAACTGGTATTAAATAGTAATTGGATTAATTTCATTAAAATAAAAAGAATAAAACCTTTCTTTTCCGACGACACGGATTAGTCAACATAAAGTTATTTGTATCAAAAATTTTCAATAAATTTTTACAGAAACTTGTTGGACGATTTAAACAAGACATGTAAAACACATATAAAAAAGTTGAAATTTCGAATACTCGCCACCCTAATAATCGCAAAATTGTTGTTAGCTCTCTTTCATACCGCGTTTCCTGCTTTTAATTCGTACAATCACTCATGGGATGTCCGCTATACGTGCAGCATAGAGTGACCGTCGGAAAGCCGGGAAAGGGAGAGAGATAAGGAGTGGTCGCAGACTTCTGCGATTTCCATGGCCGATAAGTAGGTGTTATGTCTTTAACGATCGACCACTCACTATAACTGCGATCACACACCAGCCCCGATCACCGTGCAGTCTACCGCACTGAGAATTGAATCCGGGCATGCCGCCCCCATACCCGAGCGGCTTAACTGTTGGCTGTGCGGTAGTCCAAGTTGTTTAAGCAGCAAATAGACAACATCTGCGAGTCCTTTTTTACATCCATCACTTCAAGATGGGGGCTTCAGAGACCCTACAAAGTATATATATTCTTGATCAGCGTGAAATTCTGAATTCATTTAGCTATGTCTGTCCATCTATGTGTCTGTGTGGTGTGCGTCGTTGGCACTCTCCTAGTCACAAAAAAGAAAAATATCCACTTCGCATTTGTTAGAAACATTGGAATTCTTTGCACGTAGGTTGGTATTGAAAAGGGGCCAAATTGGTCAGAGCAGAAGCCCGTAGTGGAGCATGAACTGACCCCCACTCCGTTTTTCTTAACAAAAATTTGTTTTTGCTCGTTGTTCAGAAATTGTAAAAGTTGGATTCGCATTTACTCTCTACGCCCACACAAAGGTACAAGCGATACAATTATCTTTTTTCAACTTTTTTGAGTTTACGAATCATAAAGCAAAAAAGGCAGAATGCTTAGGACTATTTTTTACATTCCTCAAATGAAGATTTGTTATCTGTCTAAACATCGGTTAGTTCTAAAATGAATGTGATAGACATCGCGACCTGGTTGTTTAATTTTTTCTTAATAATACCAGCGATATGGATATCAAATAAAAGAACTTGGAGAGTGGAATGAGAAAAGCACAGTGGTGGGTATGCGAGACTCGGCTCCCGCCGAATATAACTTTCTTACTTGTTCATTCTTGCGGTTTTTGCAGTCGAGGGGTGAATACGTTTAAGTTTGTTTCCCTTTTCTAGCATTCACAGTGAAGCCTTATTTTCAGTTCATGGAATAACAATTATTTGTTGTGAAGGAAAATGGCTTGTTTCTGAGGGAAAGTTAATTGCACTCGATCTTGTCTTTCTAGGATGTATTAAGTGTGTGCGGATGCATGCGCCCCCAGAAGGACTTGGGATATACCCACATAATTTTTATTATATTGAAAAATTTAGTTCCTGAATCGATCTAAGCTTATCTGTCCGTCGGCCCGTCTGTCCGTTATTTTTGTGTTTAACCTACAGTTCGCAACTTTTGAGATATTTTGATGAAATTTGATACATCGACATGTTGTGGCCCGTGGACAAATGCTGCTGAGAATTGTTCTGATCGGATCACTTCTTCGACCAATTCCCACATGCAACCTTAATTTGAAAAGTCGTTATATAAAGGAGATGGTGCAAGGTATTTAATGGTCGGTCATGCCCCAAAACAGTGTTTTTACTTCCTTTCATAAAATAAATATTCAATAAATTCACTTCAATTGATTTTATTTTCTCGGACTCTAGAGCAACAACAAAAACAACCACCATACAGTTCTTTTTCTACTGCCACTCCCCTCGCACTACAATTATCAACGCAAGGCTTTATGGAAATAATGGAAAAAACATTGGAAAATTCTCAAGAGGGCGAAGATAAAGTTAGAACTGTCTCTTTTGAAAGTGAACAGAAACAAATTGAGAAAGCTCAGGGTGATGTTGAGATCATTGAACTAAGAGCAGGACCCGCTATGGAAAAGCAAGAAGAAGAAGTAGACACAGAAGTGGACAATAAAATTGAGAGAATGGAGGAGGACGAAGCCGGGGAAGCGGAGGTAGATGGTGAGGCTGAACCCGAAGGTGAACAGGGAGGTGGAGGAGAGGCTAAACAAGAAGCGGAGCCAGAAGTCGAACTAGAAGCCGAAGCAGAAACCGAAGTGGAAGGCGAACAAGAAGCTATGCCGGAAGCTGAACCGGAAGCTGAACCGGAAGCTGAACCAGAAGCTGAACTGGAAGCGGCAGCAGAAGCCGAGCCAGAAGCGGCGCCGAGAGATGAGCCAGAAGTGGAAGCAGAAGCTGAACCAGAGGTGGGGCCGGAAGCCGAACCAGCAACAGAAGCAGAAAAGGAGTCTGAACCAGGTGCTGAAAGTGCAGAGCCTGAAAAAGCAGTGGAAGAAAAACCGCCAGAAGAGGAATCGAACATTGATGCCAACAATGTGAAGGAACAAGAAACAAATTCAAACACCAACAATGCAGAAGAAGGAGTTCTAACAGGCGCAGAAACACAACAACCCAATCCAGCGGAAACGGAAGAGAAATTACAAAATGACGCCCCCGCTATTGAAGTTGAAATGAGTCAAGAAAAACCTCACTTGGTCGAGGCTGTTAATAAGATAAAGCCCGAGTTGTGTTTTACATGCACCAGCAAAGAAGTCAGCAGTTGTGGAGAGAGAGCAACCAAACAAGTTACTTGTAAAAAGCGTAACAATAACAATAATGAAAATAAACATAGCGGCTGTTACTCGATGTTTGACGGTAAATTTCGTTTCGTTCATTCTCTTAACAGCTTTTAATTAAAGTTTTTCATTTCTTTAAAGAACAAGGTAACACTACTATGCGCGGCTGCGTGAGCGACTTAGCAGAGGAAGGCTTCAAATATTGTTTGAAAAGTAAAAAGTTTTGCGAACTATGTTACTCCAACATATGCAATCATAAGAAAATAACCGGCGGCGCAGCTGATGTTCACAAATTGAATATTATTTTACTTGGTTTCGTGAATATATTGACATATATTAACTCCAGGGACTTTTTCATAGTGAATGCAATGTAATTTCAAAACATTTTTAAATGAAATAAAATTTCGCAATTAATAAGCTGAGAAAATGTTGTAGATATAAATTAGTTGACGCATTAAGTGAGCTGGCATTAGACAAAACAGAAGTATTGCAATCGTTACCCTCGCAAACGTGGCACTGTGTGTTACTTTTATCCGAACATACATATTGCATTTGCTCATGGGCATCGACATAGCAACCACGTATAATGACATTGTCTGCAGTTAGGAAGAAAGAAAAAAGCAAATTTTAATTCGCAACAGACCTTAAAAAGCACAACTTTGCACTTACTCCAGATGCCATAGAAGCAGCCCTTACTCCAACCAGCATCGGTACGACAACTTGTTCCCTTTAAATTTTTTGCATTATTTTGGCATTTTGTGTTCGTATCACTGCGACACACAACGCATGTAAACTTGAATGTTATTTCCTTGTGATTGCAACCATCCACTCCAGAGCATTTCTCACAACCATTCTCCTCTTTACATTCGCCTTCATTTGTCATATGCTCATAAAGACAACCTCTTTTCACAAAATTATTTTTCAGGTGTGTGTAACATGCGTCCTCGTCAGTATAAACAAGTTCTTTTTTGCTGCAATCTGCAGCTAAGTTCGGATCCTGTAAGTTAAAGCACTCGGTGTTTTCTTTACTACCTTCACATTGAATGCATTTTAGTACTTGTGGTCTTTTATAAGAACGCGAATTGCAACCATTTGAATTACATAGTAAACATTTGCCAGTGCTTTGGTTATCTCCTGCACACGGATTGAGTTCGTCTGATACACAACCCCTTTGCATATTTGAATCATTGTCGCCGTATGTGTAACATTTATCGTCTTCTATATAATTGCGACAAGGGCTTCCCGCCTGAAAGGGCTCGAAGGGATTTTTACAATCTATTCCGTTGCACTGGAAGCAAGACAAACGGTCCTTTGGAAACACACCGTCGTTACAAAGAGCGCCAGAGCATATAGTGCAAGTGTCGTTGCAGTGATCAGTGTTTTGAGCACAGCGTCTTTCCACTTTTCCGTCAGTCACTTTTGCCAAGCATTCGGTCTGTGAACTTTCACAGATTTCATCGAATTTTTTATCCGAAACATCAGTTTTGGAGCAATCTGCGTCACTAGTAGAACAACTTTTGCAAACATTATGATCATTGCAGCCTTCGAAATCACATACTACACAAGATGAAGCCTGGCACCTTGTTGTTACGGCACCTGCTGCTACACAACCCCGAAGTATATCACCTCCCATACCTGCAGAATATTATAGAATTGAAATTATTTCAAATTGGTCAAGTTTTGAGTCATTTCTATACATAAAAGTCAATGTTTGCATATGACTAGGAACCACTTGAACGATTTGCAGTTGGTTTCTCTTGGTCCGTGTTCTTCTGATATATTGTCATTCTCGACCAGCAATTGCATAAAATATTTCTATTTCTTTTATATATCATGATATACAAAATATATGCATGTAGTCACGTGGTACTGAATCATCACAACAGTACGAAACACGAAATAAAGGAATTCGAGTAAGAATTAGAGAATTAAGACAATCTCTGTTGTAGAGCAATCGCAATGATTAACGATTGCGCATGCAAATGGATCGATTAAATTGATTAGTGAAACTCGTATTAAACGTACAGCGTTTCAGTATAAATCGGCAATCGCATATAGTTTGAGTCCAGTTTCGGTTTTTGAAAGTAAGAATATGGCTTGCATTGGTATTGCGACGTACTAAAATCCAGCAATGACGAATCTGGGCAATAGGGAAGCATTGCCAAGTCGGCAAGCTATTTAATAAACTTCTGCACTTACTAATTTTTGAACATTTTTTGAACATTTCCACTTATTGTATTTCTCATCATTCTGTTACATAAAATGAGAGTCGAAAGAATATTGAAGCCTTTGAGACTACCGGTGGATTTATTTCAATAAATTAGCACTAAGGTGAGGAAGACTCTGAACTGTTGGCCGCAACAAATGATAATCAGAAGGATCATTGTTCAATGAACATCGTGGAAGTGTTTACAACACGTTATGCCTGATACGCTGCATGCTGTTGGTAACGTTCCTTGTCGTTGGAACAATTCATAATGCACGTCACCTTGTTTAATGAGCATGCAGCTTTATTGCCACTGCAAATGGTTCACCTGGCTGGCATCATGGATTTTGCATACTAAGTCTTATCGTAATGTGTTCATTTTCCATTCAGCATCAACAGCAAAAAAAAAAAAACGCTTCACACAAATTACATTTTGTTGACATAAACTTCCGCTCGTTTAAGCTTCGTTAAAAGTAAGCTGTGTACTCTCCAACGATATCATGTGTACTGTGGAGCAAAACTTGAGGATAGTGTCTCTAACAAGTAGAGTTCGCAGTGAGGTCGTGTACGGCATAGTATTAGTTATGTCCTTTCTTGAAAATAATTCAAAATACAGGTGAACGCCCAGTCTTCTTTTTACGAAACTATCTCACCAGTTTCTTCTCTTGACGAATATCAAAGCCCTTCAAAATTTTACTAATAAAACGATTCACTTTCAAAATTTAATACATTAGTATACGTTTAGATACGAGTTCGCTTGAATTTTTTGTCAAGAAAGAGATCTTTTTTCCCGCTTTTTACGAAGACTTATTCTCTTTTTGTAAACGGCCCATTTAAGTGCCACTGTCAGGGTAATTGAACTTCACTAAACACTCTATTCATTTTGAAATGTATGATTGCGTTGCAAGAAAATTTATAAGAAAACAAGTAAAAACACTATAGTGGTCCACGGCCCACGCTTAAATGCCCTACTCCACCCTGTAGTTATTCAAAATAAGGCATTACATGGGAAGTGGTCAAAAAAGAGATCCGATCTGCACAATTTTCAATAGCGTTCGTTCTGGCCCAAAACGTGGCATCTGTTGACTAAATTTCATCGAAATATCGAAAAGTTGTTACCCGTAGGTTAAACACAAGTAAGCAAGACCAACAGACAGACAGAGACGTTTAAATCAGATCAGCAAGCGATTCCCAGTCGACCGCTATAGTAAAGACCCTATTCTGATAAGTGTTTACACAAACTGAAAACTTATTCCTTTCTCTTATGAATAGTGACCGTTCACAACTCCTGGATACGCCTTTAAGCAAACAATCCCTTCGAACCAATTAAAAACACTACAGTGGGACACAGCCTATCATTAAATCTCCTACACCACTTCGCTTAAGACACTCATTCATACAAAGACTTTTCAAAATAAAGCCTTATGTTGAAAGCTGTCGAAAAAGTGATGCGATCTCCATGGCATTCGCCCTTGGCTCAAAACGCGTCTGTGGGCTAAACTTCATGAAAAGGTGTGAGTCAAGGCTGGGTCTACCTCAAATCTTGGTTGTTGCGCATATCGGCGCAAACTTGATGTGCCCTGGTACCAAAAGTGTGTTGGGTTGTAAGAAGGGATTCGATTACTGTATTATATTAGCTGATCTAGCAAATATTTCAAATTCTCAGATCATAACGATTTAAGAATTGTTATGCAAAATAAGCGAATATCTAAAGGGCAAATAACTTACCTCTCCTCGAAAGTAATTAAATATAGTGACAGATATGCCGATTACTTTTTAGGTTACCTAATATAACGAAATGCATTGATCAAGTTTTAATTATAAGTGCACAGTTATCATATCAACTGATTGTCTTTGAGTATTGGATTTAAGACACATTAACTTAACTGTAACTAAAAATTTTGTTTTTAATTTTTTACTGCTTTTTGTTTATTTCAATAAACTACTTACCGATTTTCATATAACATTTGTCGTAACTTTTTTCACATAATATTGGCTGCAAGTGTTTCAAATTCGTGGTACAATTTAAGCCATCAACTTCCGAATTGCATTTGTAACATTTTAAAGCTAAATGGTCAAAATATTTAATTGAAGCGAAATTTTCAATTTTTGGTTTTTTTTGCTTATATTTACATACTTGGTAGGTCTTCCGCTTTTGAATTAGGAAAGTTTGGAATTATTGCACAAAAGATGTAAAATATAAAACAAAAATTTATTGGAATCGTTGGCATTGCAAGAGAATATTTGTACATTGTTTGTTTCCTTTTTTTTTTTTCTGTTGATTTCGAAGCTCCCGTTTTTTCCGTTGTTTAGGATAACGTCTCTATAAGTAGAGCGACCGTAAGAGACTATTTAGTTTTTAACAAATATTTTGTTAATTTTTGCAAGTGATTTAAGTAGAAATATATTGAAAATCAGAATTTGAAGTAGTTTGAGTTTTCGTTTAGATGGGCAGCGCGACGAACACTACATGTATTTTAACACCTTTCGAAGAGATAGAAAATATAATAAAAAGCGGAAGAATTTTAAGCCTCACAGGTGAATTTGATTTCATTTCCCTTATGGCGGGCGTAGCGAGGCTAATTTGATCAAGCAAAAGCATTGCATCACAACCCACGCTTCAATGGCTTACACACTACTTCCTTTAATAAAGTTATTCATATAACGACTTTTCAAAAGAATGCTTTAGGTGAGAAGTGGTTGAAAAAGTGATTCGATCTGAACTATTTTCAACAGCCTTGGGCCAAACCATGTCAGTGTACCCAATTTCATCTATATATCTCAACAGTCGTCGCCTACCGGTTCAACAGCAGAAAATAAGGCGGACAGATGGACAGAGATGATTTTGAATCGATCGGTGTGGATCTATCCTAAGTACTTCTGGATGTTGCATACACCCGCACGCATTCGGATGTGTGATAAAAAAGATAATGAAATGCACCACAAAATCAATTTTCAGCAACAATTTATGGAAAGACTACCTTAAGACAAAATAACTTCACCAGAAACTTAATGCACAAGTAGCTTGTTGATTGCGTGTTAACTGCTTCTCCGAAAGTAACTGAAATCTATTATAGTTTTGCTAAACTCTCTTGTGATTTCAAATAATAAATGCAGTCGTAACATATAAATGCAATCAAAAAGTGCTAGGAATTAGAATCAATTGAGAATAGCGCCACTAATAATACATATCCAATATTGATTACATACATTTATACATTTATCGTAAATTATTAACCAACACTACGAGATAATTCAAAGTAAAAGAGAATTTATTATAATCAGACCTGAACGAACTTAAGTACCCATATTTTGTTTTACAAACGTATTGTGCCGAAAACAGAAAAGCCTTAAATATTATATCATATATGTCATCATATATACACAAGTAATATTTAATGAAGGAATTTATTCTTTCCTTACCTTTCAATATGTGGTAGTCTCCACTCAGGATGATTATGAAAAACGGGGGCTAGTTAACAGCCACCTACGTAAATATAGGATATTCGGCTTTTAACGAAAAGAGATTAACTATGTGATGATATGATACGTTTAGTCGAACATATATATTTTAACTTTACAATCACACACTTATTGGAATACAATTTGTTTTATGTGTAAGCTAAGGAATACAAAAATTAATAATAGCGTCCTTTAGTTAAAATTCAATATGTCAAGATCCACGAAACCACCTTTATTCCCGAACATAGCATCCATAATCTTTTTGAAAGGCATTTTGGTTCGCTCGAATTCCGCCGGCATTTTTTCGACATATAGCAGATTCATCGATATTGGTATATATATATAGGGCTCTCAGTTTTTCACTTCTACATATAAATGCATCGTAGAGCAATAACACCGTATAGTGACAACAGTACGATGACATACTAAAAGAAAAGGCTTCCACGGCAATAAAATATACATGCATTCAGTGGACGAAGTTGAGGTAAGGGCAACATCTTGTTGTGTGCGTAACATCTGCAAAAGGTTATTAATCAACATCATATCATAGCTTCCACTGGCATGTAGCTAGTGAACCGAAATAAAAAGCTTGGATAACCATTGTTAAGAGTCATTTAATTTAATGAAGCCATAAAAAGTCCAGAGAAGTCCTAGAAGAGTGCATACAAGCAAGTAAGAAATAAAATTATATTTGGCTGCGACCGAGTCTTTTATATTTATCACCTTCACCTTGAAAAAACACAAAAGAGAAAAACTACATTTTAATACTCTATAATATTCGATGGGAGTGGTCACTTTTTTCAATTTTTATAGAATAAAAGTGGGAATATATACCGTGCATTTGTTGCTGGTTATGAATAACGTGTAAAAAGGATGGAAAGTAGAAATATTCTCAGTTCGTCTCTTGACCGGTTTGGTCCATTTTTAAATTCGCCTAGAAATTTGTAGACGATATCCTCGGTTTTTTGAGTGGGTGAATGTTCACCACAGACACTATACAGTCGAGCAGACGAACAGAGGGACATGATTCCCAATTTGCCTGCTCTGGTGAAGAGTGCATAAACTTTGTCGAGATTTGAAGCTTGCTTCTGCGTCGCCCACAAAATATACCTTTAAATTGTTGTAGGTTTATTTGTTGTTATTTTTGAGTAACGATAAATAAATCAACTTTTCCCTCTTTGGAAAATATAGGTGCTCTTAGGTTGCGTGGTAGTGTAGGCTTGACGAATTAAAGTCGCCAGCTTCACTGTTGTGGCCAGAAGAACATTTACTTTAGAATTCAGAATTTAATGCTGATCAAATTTATACATAAATATAAAATATATATATGGGGTCTTTGAAGCCTCCTTCTGGCTGTTGCAAACTTTTTGAGAAATTCAATATATCCCGCATCCTGCGGTAATGGGTATAAAAAGGAAGCAACACGTACAGGGACATTATAAACTGGATAAGAATGCTTTGGAAAACGTATGGACTTTCATTCAAATCCATCATTCAAAGTGTAAAGTGTTTCATTAAAAGACAAAAGAAAATCTTGCAATCCTGTAATTAGACAAAAATATATAAATATATCTTCTCATAATATCAATAAAAAGAAAAAAAATAAAGCCGAAAGCCTTAGATGCTAGTGCTTTAAGACTTTAGTCTTAGAATTTATTCCTTGGCTAAATTTATATAATAATAATAATAATAATATCTTCTCTTTCGTGTGACGTCATTGTGCTAAAAGTAAAGATGAGATGAGTTCGAACTGAGGTAAAATGTAAATAAATTTTTTGCTTTTAATTATCTCTCTCTTACCAAAGGAATTAACTTTTTTTAATACTATCGATCACCTACACAATTACATGTGAAAATGACGGGATTGGTTGGCCTATTGAAAGCAATGTATTGAAAACCAAATATCCTTTCAAATGACGGCTATGGTATGTTACTCAAAGGAAAGGTAAATTTTTTCATTTATATTTTATCAGTTATAAGGATAAAGAATTTAAAGAATTTTAAAATTTTTTTATCTGGACATTCCGCAAGCTTTTCTTCGTAATGTTTTAGTTTATAAAAAATTTTCAATTGTGTTAAGAGCTCTTTATGCGTGGAGTTCCCAAAAGCATCGCTTTAAACGTTAGTAAGACCAGTCTAAGACTATTGTACTACTTAAGGGTAGCACTACGCTTTGCAAGCAATCCCATAAAAGGTGAAGCGTGCTCGTCGTGAACGACAAAACGAAGCTTGTTGTTGTGTAATTTTCCCTTCTATCGTTGAGCGTTCGACGTAGGCCTTCAACGGTTATGTGCACACTCTTCAGATATGCGGCGTCTTTCAGAAGAGATTTATCGACAGAACATATTGACTATCATGTGGCGTTGTCGTTTTGAATGCGGCAACTAATCGCACCGTACTTACATAATCCGAATATTATTCCCTCTATTTGTATTTGATAAACGTTCCTCTCCTACCAGCGCTTGTATACCTGAATTGAATTTCGTTCTGAACCTACATACCTGCATAAATTTTGAAAATGAAATTTTCGATTTCATGGAAAAATAATAAAAGTAAATAAAGATTTTCGGCTCCACAAGAAGAGACGCAAGAAAAATGCAGAATTTGTCATTTGTTTTAAAAGGTTTGTAAGCATTAGCTCATGTTCATAACATTTGAAGAGAGGACCGACATGAAGATTTTGCTAATGTAAAATGTTGTTGAAAACAGTCTCTTGCAGCTCGTTGAATAATTGTGTGAAAATAGGTTGTTGGAACAAATAAAGTCCCGTCTTAGGGACTTAAGGGATTTTTGAAAGCGGAAACAAGTTTATGAATCTACGAAATATTTTGCTCGTATCTTAAAAACATATTTCTGAAAATTGCTTAAAATGTTATCTAAGGCTCTTATGAAAACTTAATCCTCTTTTAAAAAAATTTCCTTTTTGGAGAAACTTTTTTAAAAATCAATGAAACGAATTGTTGAACTCTTCTTAAATTTTTATTAAAGTGAAACGTTTTATCAAAAGATTGTTAATTTTATTTTTAGAAAAATTGAATTAATATAACTTAATGAGTAACAACTGCGTAAAGTACGGTAATAAATAGGAGCCATTCAAGTGGAAGGATGTAAAATATGTTAGCATTAGAGGGAATCGGTTTTATATTGCAGTTACTTTTCTCACAGACGCTGCACTGAGGATTTGCTTTGTCAGCACACACATATTGCATACGCTCGTCAGCGTCCACGTAGCAACCACGAATTACCACATTTCCTGCAAAACAAAGACATATTGAAATAAAATAAGCAAAAGAGTTATATGTCGGCGGGGGCCGAGTTTCCTATTAAGAAAAAATTAAACCACCAGGCCACGGTGCCTGCCATATTCATTTGAAAGTTAACCCAATTTTAGACAGAGGAATGTACTAAATAATTTTAAACATTCTGTCTTGTTTGGCGTATGATAAACAAGCATAAAACCTCGTAAAAGTGAAAAAAATAAAATTTAATCACTTGTAACTTTGTGTGGGCGTGGCCCGTACGATTTTTTCCACGTAAAGGGTAGACTGTTTCGTAAAGTAACTGCGGAAAATTGCAGCCTTCCAACTTTAATAATTTCCGAGTAACGGGCAAAACTCCCAAACTTTTATTAAGAAAAACGGAGTTGCGTTCAGTTTGCTTCCCACTGCTGACTTCTGCTTTGATCAATTTTTAGCCCATTTTCAATACAAAAATGCGTGTAAATTTTCCGATGTTGACATCTTCGTTTTTACGACCAGCAGAGTGCCAACAAGAAACACTACGCACGCACCGAGACAGACAGACATGGCTTAATCAATTCAGAATTTCACGCTGATCAAGATTATATACTTTACAGGGTCTTTGAAGCTTCCTTTTGGTCGTTACATATGTTATGAAACAAAATCCAAAATAAGTGTACCCTCCTCTTTTAGTGGTGGGTATAAAAATGAAAATTAAAAGTTATTTCGAACGTTTTCGAATGTGAGCTAAAACCGAAAACAATATTGTGATGCTGATCAATAATATGTAAATTTTATGTGGTCTCTAATGCTTCCTTCTGGGTGCTGCAAACGTTTTGATAAAAGAAAGCAAATTTCAATATTCTATAATACTGACTAGGTAGGGCCGATTTTTACAATTTTTTTTTCACAATTTTGCATGGCCAGCCATAGGATATAACGGCAAAATTTTGTCGCTTTATCTGTTGTGCTTTATAAGTACCAAGCAAAAAAATGTATTATTTTTTATTTTTAGAAACAGAGTCGTCTTCAGGTTATGGTGTACTGTGATGGTGTTCTTCGACAGATTTGGCTCAATTTCAATACCAACCTGCATGCAAGAACCTCCAATCTTTGTGCCACATTTGAAGCGGTCATGAGAATGTTTACCATAGACACTACACAGACAGACAGACGGATATGCTTAAACCTCTATGAGAATGTCTACCATAGACATTAGACAAACAGACAGACGGATATGCTTAAATCTCTGAGGTTTCCTTCGGAATGTTACAAACGTTTTGACAAATTAATATATAACGCATCCTTCGGAGACTGGTACAAAAAAGGAAAAAGAAAACTTGGTCGCGAACCAGCAATTACATATGTACCGATATAATTTCTATTCGAATCATAAAAGTATTGCAATCAGTTTTGTCTTCTCAAGATTTTTTGTTTCACGTTAATCGTGATACGGATCGTGATATCTGCTACATTACCTCAAAGTAAGGGAACATTCGTTTATACAACATTTATACACTATTTAAGTGTCATGGTTCTAGAAAGTTGTAGTGCCAATATGTTGCCGTTATATCGTCGCGAACAAACTTGAATCAGCGTTAATTATTTCTATGCCGTCACAAGGGCATTTTGGTTTCACGTTTACCTCTAAGGTGTCTTCATACATATTTAGAGATCAGCGAAGATCAGTTCGAGAGATGTCGTGAAATTGGCAGTGTTATCGGATTCGAAGTATATACATTAGCTGATTTTAAAGGCAACGGTCATCTTTCAAAGCAATGCCAGATAGTTATAGTTATATAGTTATTTCATTTCTTTGGGGTTGAGCCGTTAAGGAGTGAACAACGTCAGCTGTTGCTTAGAAACTGAAACTAAATTATAAATATACCGGACTTCTCCAACTAGGCTCTCGTTTTCGTTGTCTTTGATCCGAAGTGACGGACACACCTAAATACTTAAACTATTACTCAGCCCATAGTGCAAGTACAATATTTTCTTTGTGAACAAACGTAAGGGTTAATAAAATAGTAGCCGCTTGGCGTAGCTGTGATATTTAATTGCCTCAATCCGCTGTTAATTACGTAGAAGTATCACAAGCAGAAAAGAAAGCGTGTGGGTTGGTATGGCTTAGGGAATGAATGTGATATAAAAACTCTGCGATTGTATATTGAAATGTCTAAGGAAATATGGAGAATCACATAAGAATCCGCATAAGCCAATGTGGCCTATAGAACTTTTTTAAGAAGACAAGGCCCAATAAAGGAAACTAATATTGTACATGTAAATAATGAAAATCACGTTGTTTTAATTTCCATATATCAGGCAGCGATGGGCCTACGCCAGTTATTGTACAGCTCCGAGCGACCCAAAATTTAAGTCCTTACGTATTGCTTGCAAAGAAGACGCAAAAATGCAAGTAATGAAGAGAATGAAATGAGTGTACGTCGAAGAGTTCATGACGAGTCGTGTTCGTCGGTCATGACTCCAAGAGCCACAATGTATTTTTGAGAAAAGTTGCACAAATTAGTTGTGGTTTGAAAAAGATGACGTAAAATATATTAAAGAGCTGGTGAAGGTATCGCTTTATTGGAAAGGAAAAACCATGTATTAATTTGAACTTTTTTTTCCCAAAAATTTATTTATATAAATACTTACGCCAAGTGCCGAAGAAACACCTTTCGTCCAACGAACTCCCTGTGCGGCATTTTTTACCTGGCAATGTATTTGCCTCATTACGACATTTTGTATCCTCATCACTGCGACAAGTAATGCAGGTCAAATCAGAAGAAGCATTCTCCCGATTGCAACCATCGGTATCGTTGCAAGCGGTGCAACCATTATCTGTGTTACATTCGTCTGGAGTTTGCATGTGGTCGTAAAGGCAATCCCTTAGAAAACTATCGCTTGTTTTATAAGTAAAACACATTTCTTCAGCGTTAAAGGGAATTTCTTTCGAGCAAGCCTCTGCCTTATTAGGGTTTTGTGCGTCAATGCAATTTTTATCTTCTTCTTTATCTTTGTTATACGAGCATTGTATGCATTTAAGCTTTTGGTGCACTTTATAAGGGGTATCATTACAGTTATGGTTGTCGTTACATTTTCTACATTTAGGGTCGGTCCCTTCTGCAGGGCAGGGATTGGAAATTTCATCCGATTCGCAACCACGCTGCAGAGCTTGCTCACTGTCACCGTAAGTGTAACAAGAGTCACCTTTTACATAATTCTTGCAGTAATTCTGCTTTTCCTTTGTAACATTATTACAGTTCTGGTCTTCACATTTATAACAGGATCTACGATCTTTTGGGAACAGACCAGCATTGCAAATACCTCCAGAGCATACGTCACATCCTTCATCCTTTCCACAGGTTGAAGACGTTGCACAGCCCTTTACTACCTTTTTATTTATTAGTTGTGAAAAGCACTGTGCGTCTGCATCGCAAATGTTGTTATATTTGGTGATGTCATCGATTTTAAAGCAATCATCATGTTCTTCGGTACACTGTTTACAAATAGTATTGTTGTTACAGTTATCTTCAAGGCAAGAATTGCAGTTAGGTTCCACACATGAATCGTCATCCTTACGAAGGCAACCGCGTATTAGAACGCCGTCGTCGTCTGCAAAATCAAATATTTAATTATTGTTTGTGTTGCTACTTAGTTTCACATCTTAATGTTAGTAATTTGTGAACAAGCGATTAATTTTATCAATTTTGAACGATCTTTTGATACGATTTCCATGATTTTGAAAATCAGTTAGGAGTTTAAGATCAGATTTTCTATTCGATTTGAAATTTTCAACCATTATTCGGAAGGACGGACAGGTATTGGATGCAAATAAAATATATATAATAATAACTTAAAGAGAGCATTCATTACGAAATGTACCGTATGAGTATTTTTCTCGCTCCCTATGTCCTGTGACGTGGGAGAACTAAAATCTCTTCACTATAATACGTTTTCCAAAAATTTTTTATCTACAATAGAAGGAGGCTTAAAAAAGGGGAGGAGAAAATGCTAGCTTAGTAATTAAAGAATTGTTAAAAGTAGGAGATCAAATGGTAAGTAAACTCTACATAAGTATTGTACGGCGTGTTATCTGAAAGGTTGCGTATTAAGGCTTGAGAGTTCAGTCAATGTTTACTTGAAGAAATATTTTACTCGATCACTTTTTAACAGTTGCTTGGCAAAGGCGCATATGACTTTGGTTCCGTTGCATTCCAATAGCGCAATGTGGAAATACATAAATGTAGACGTCATACAATAAGCAGTGGCATTTGGCAACATAAACCTCTTAAAACGTTACATCATATATATCAAAATATGTGTTCACTTATGGCGACACTGCTATTGGTGAAAGAACGTGGCGTGAGTGGTTTTAACGCGGCAAGAATGGTAATTTTGGCATAGATTGGCGGAAGCAAAGCTATGCTTTTTTGCAATACGATTGACATCGACTTTTTGTCATTTCAAGTCAGGCAAATGTGTTACCAAGTAACACTCACTATTCAGAGATGTTTGTTAATACCGACGCATATGGTAGTCCTTTGGAATTGTATTCTGAATGCCTCAGTGAAGTTCTTTCAATTTTTCACAATCGTATACAAGTATGCGAATTTGTATATAAGGCTTACGACATACGATACTCTGTTTGTTGATAAGCTTTCGCTTTGCTTTCTGCTAGAAAAGACTGCTCTCATTGCTCGTATTTATGAGTCTGTGATATGCAACTAGGCATGCAAACACTGAAAACGGACACACGGTATGGTCCTTTTGGGGGATTATGACATGATCATGATGTTTTTGATATATCCCTAGCGTTCATCTCGTCATTATTATTAAATGACTTCAGACGCTGCACTGATCGATGGCTGCGTTCTGACCGTGCCCGTGTCTTAACACAATATTTCTGTGCTTTGTAGCTTTAGCATTAAAATTTTCGAAACAACATGTACCAAAAAATCTTTTTATTGTAGCTTCTTCTAACGTTTCTTGTAAATGACATTAGTTGCTGCATCTGTGTCGAAATTAAATTTCGACTATCGCGGAAAAAATGGCTCCATTTGCGGCAGACAATGTCGTAATTATTCGAATTCCAAGACTTCCATACATATCCGTTAATTTCAATTGCTCGTCATGCGATTTCATTCTGATAAAGTGCTAAAGTGGAACTCAATATAATACCCTGTAGTGGTTGCATCTGCCGCGTGGTCAAGTAGTTAAAGAATCGTAACTATCAAGTCGTGGTGCCTGATCTCAGGCCTCAGGGCGGTGGACCATGCTTTAATTCCGATCGGTATACAAGGTGAGAGCGCGGTCGATAAAGGCATAACGATCACAAGTCTTCCAGGCTGCGGCCACTTCCTCCCTATCTCTCATTTTCTTTTTTCTGACCGTCATCGAGCACATGCCGTGGGTTCTTGGGAAAAAAAGAAATAGAAACCATATTTTCGCGAAACCAACAAATGACACAAAATCAACAGACGCGCATATGAAATTGTATATAACATGGATTATATAAATATAAAAGACTCAAGTAGCCAGATATGATTGACGTTTAGAAGATACTTTATCTATCTCTAATGTATAATATTCCTTTTATTTATAATATTCTGTCAATGCATTTATGGTATTAAAAATTGTAAGAAGTAAGTATAGACATCCTCTAACAGATCCTTGATAGCTTAAACTTTTTAGGTTTATGTCCACGTTGAGAGAAAGTTCAGCTCACATATGGACATATGGACAGAGAAATAGGTGTATGTTGCTTTACGTTGGTGGACGGTATTTATTTCCGTTTTCCTCCTATTTTTTATTATGTTTATAATTTATTTGTCAAGCAGGATCATTTGCCTCGTATTATATATTATATTATTTGTATATAAAGTAGGAATATTTTTATCCCCATCACCGAAGGATGAGTAACGTGTAATGTCTGTTGCGAACATTCTGCATTCAAATATGGGAGAAACATTCCAAGTTCTTGCACACAGGCTGGTATTAAATATGGGCGTAATCGGTCGAAGGACACGCCCGCAACACCAGGTAAACTGAGAACACCTCTGTTTCTCAAAAGAAATAAAAATTTTGCTTTTTGCTCATTACTCATACACTATAGCAGATAAATGTATAAAAATGGAAACATTAAGCGCGCCTATGCAATACCTTAGTACATCAAAGTTAGATTTTCTTTCATTACCTTTATAAGGCGTAGAAACAAGTTTCAAAAACCCCATAAGGTATAGAAATTCTTGGCCAGTTTATAATTTGGAATGCAACTAAGCATATCTGTCTGTTTCTCTGTCCATTTGTCCATCTGCTGTAGTATCTGCGTTAAACATACTCCTGTTAGCGAAAATGAAGATATCGTCTACATATATGCAAAAGAATTTGGAAGTGACCTAAACTTGTGAAGAGACAATCGCCTGTGCGAACACAACCTTTTATTTTGAAAAAAAAAATCAGCATCGCCCACTCCATATTATGAAGTACGAAAATTTAATTCTTAGATTCGGATACAATCGAATACGGTCTTCTCGTTTTAAATATTGTTATATTAATTATTACGATACCGTACCCGGCTTGTGTTACAAGGGTACATTAAGTTTGTGCGGATGTATGCAACACTTGTTTTGGTACTAATCGATTCAGGGAGAAGTTCGAAGATTGTGTGTCCGTCCATCCGGCTTGGTTTCTTGTATCATCAATTGTGCGGAGCAGATCACTCTTTCAATCAGTTTTGGGAACACACTCACAATTATGTTTTTACTTGGCTTTGTTTAATGTTTTATATCCTTGAACTGCATTATTACAAACTATAAGTTAGAGGAGAAACGAACTTGCATATGTGAAATTAAGTGCCTACATACGACAAACATCAAAGCCACAAAAAAACAATTACCATATTCTAGAGGAATAGAATTGAAGTAGTAATCGCCTAGAAGTTACTAAAAGACGTTAAAAGCCTAAGGTGACGTCAGAAATAGGAGAACATTCGAACGTAAGATGTAAATACGCATTGCAAACTCAATTTCCAAATGAGGGAAATAGGTCATTGCCCAATCGCAATTGACACAAACAAATACAAAGGTACGTCGATAAACAGTTTGCAAAGAAAAAAAGAACGCTGAGCACTATTACGCAACACTGAGAACAACTGACTGTCAGTTTTTACATTTTTCACATTTAGGGTTTTTTCAGCTGTAAACACGCGTTCATACATAACTTACATATGCATTATTTATGCCCACGATCTAGATCTTAAGAAAGACGAAAGAAAAGCGAAAAGAATTGACTTTTGATATTTTGCAATATTGAGTGGGTGGCATCAATTTTTCCATTTTTGTGCAGGTGCTGTAGACGTACACGTATCGAGAACGTACGTGTAAATTTTTATTATTTTATGTGGTGCAGCAAGAAACTTGAAAATCGAGTCTTTTTCAGAGATACTAACGTTTACTGTCCGCCTTTTTTAATATCAACTTACACGCAATCATCCCCAATGTTTTCACCAAATTTGAAGCGGATTTGCGGCGGAGAGAATTTTTGCTAAGACCACATAGATATCACTCGATCTGACATGCGTAGAACGATTTCGAATTTGGTAGTAGTCAAGAATAATGGTGAGTTTCGTTATACTCCCTTCTAAATTGTCTTTGTACTTCCAGTTTCTAGTGTTTCCAGCTACGGCACTCACCATTACTCGCATCAGGAATCAGTTTGAAAGAAATGGAATGACGCAATGTGTGTAACATTTTTTTTGCACAACATGTGTATACTTTGAACGTCCTCTGGTTGTGCTTTTGGAAACACGATTTAGGTTTTGAAGTTTACGTATTTTCCAATAAAGTTTACGTTATATTTCAGGTCGACATTGATTGCTAATCTTGAAATATTCCATTTTTTATGTCTAGGTTTCATTTCTTTTTTTTAAATTTTAAAATGCAGAATTCAATTGTTTTCAGTTTGGAAATTTGGCAGTAACAACTTTAATAACAAGAAAGCAGGTGGGACGTAGTGAGCACATGCTTCTAGACAAATGAAATATTGAAATAAATAAAAGTACTTTTCCCCAAATGAATTTGTTGAACCGTGCTCTGCAAAATGTATTTTTGAAAAAGTTAGCTTCAAAGAAATTCTGTCGCTCTACTATACTTCACTTTTCTGAATTCGAAAGTTTATTTATCCATTTTATACCCTAGAACTCTGTTACGCCTTTGTTATAAATAAATTATATTTTCTTTTTCTGACAATAAAACGCATGACAGCGTTTGACATTTTTTCACGGCTTTAATATTTTTTTCATATATAAAAGAGAAAAAACAATAGAAAAGAAACAGACATGTAAGAATGTTAAATTTATTTTCCTCAGGATGAATCATAGGTGTCCAGCACCTTTCAATCATATAATGTAAATATTGATGTATAAAACGTGAAAAGCTTTTTGCTAATTGAGACTCAGCCAACTAGTAGTACGGATAAATTTTTACGATCTATTAAATTATTGTTTGCATTGTATTTGTAATAAATTGATATATGGCGGATTAAAATACTCTTATCATTTAGATTGATTGGCATAATGACAAGTTGTTATTGACACCATTGTTGGTTATTATACCCTACACTATCTGTAGTGTAGGGTGTATAACTAGTTTATGCAGATGTGTGTAGCGCCCAGCTGGACTTCAAATAGACCCTTCTCCTTCTATCGATTTGAATTTTCCTGTGTGTCTGATGTCTGTCTATCTATCTTTGTGTTCAATCTTGTCGTAATTTCTGAGATTTTTTAAAGCAAATTTTTTGCACTACAAGGGTTTGGGCCAAGCAGAAACCGTGTTGGGAATAGATTCGATGCGATCATTTTTACGACCATTTACCAAGCAACGTCTCATTTTAAAAAGGCTGTTCTATGCAAAAAAATTCACAATTTTCAAAACTTTGCGCCAAAACAAGTGAAAACATTATAGCCGGGCTAGACCGACCGACTATTAAATACCCTATACCACATTGTCTAACACAATCCTTACTTTTGTGCTGTTTTTATATGAACTTACTATTAGGGAACTGTATACTAAAAGCCACACCCTTTTGCAAATAAAGAATGGTTATGGCCAAGAGGTTTAAAAATTGGAATACCTGTTCAAAATTCACCAAAGTTAATTCTTCTATCAAATTACTATTGTAGGTCAATTTCCATCATAACATAATAAAACTTCGACTTTTCTGCCCCAAAACCAAAAATTTTCGTGAGAATCCTTATAGGGGGCGGGATGCAAAAAATAGGCCGAGACGTCCAAATTCGGGGCAGTTAATTTTTTTTTTCTTAAATCACTATTGTGATCTAATTTTCATGATAAAAGATCAGATTTCCTTGTCATATGAACTTGAGTTGTCTTTATATGAGAAAGAGTTCAAAAAATTGCCCAAGCAAGTCCAAGGTTTCAAAGCAATTTAGAATACCGAAATATTATTACTAAGCCACTTTTGTCAAGAAATTTTGAAAATTGCAATTTTTTGCACATAATCACTTTTCAAAATAGGGCAGTATATGGGGAGTGGGTGAAAAAAGACGGATTCCAACCATTTTCAAAAGCGTTCGCCCTTGGGCCAAAACAGATTAGTGTACAAAATTTCATCACAATTAAATTAAAAATGTTCGACATGTAGCTTGACCACAAATTTGCATGGACAGGCAATAGACAGACAGACAGACTCAGAATCATTTTCTGAATCGATCGGTATAATAAAAGGTAGAATGCTTCTCATGAAAATCAATCTATAATTTTTCATATTTTATTGCGAACGTAGATGACCAACTGTATTTGTTGAATTGGGCTGGCTAGTAGGGTGTTTAATGGCCTGACTATAATGTTCTTATTGTTCTTGTTTAAAGCAGTTTACCTAAAATAGTATACGCCAATTACTGCGCATTGTATTTCAGTTTTTGTAACATGAATAATTCCCACCGGATTCGATCGGGTTTTATATGCGAGGACTCAGCATCTAACGCTTCACTGTGAAAAAAATACGCAATTTAGAAAACCCCTTTACAAAAATCGATGAATAATAGTATTTCGGTGCACATATTTGATGCTGTAAACTTGGATCGAATGGGTCAGTTTTTTGAGCCCTCTCCGATGTAACCGTTGCCAGGAAATGTAATTCCAATTTTTTGAAAGTGACCAATAATATTAATTTAGCATCAAAGTTAACCGAACTTAATTTGAACCACTTAAGGGTATGTTTTACACCGCTTCTCATATAAGAATTCCCATGAGAAGAGAGTTTTATATGGCGATAAACATGACTTTATTCCTGATTTCATACTGATCGAGAATATAAGTAAGAGTTTTGTAATGAATGGGAGGGATTGCTTTGTAACAAAATTAATGCCTTCCTGTCTTCTCTTTTTCAATATAGCTTATATCAGCTCAAACTCAGCAAACATATGTTCGCAATTTATGTCGCGGGTCTAATTTAAAGTGAAGTTTAGTCGCCAATAAACATACCCCAAATGGCCAAAAAATCTTTAAAGCGCCAAGCTTTAAATGCTGCAAAAATATTTATAAGGGTTTGCTTTAACAACACCTTCCCATTAGGCAGCCGATAATTAACCTTTTTATTGATTCAGGGAAAAAGGTTCGCGGCGGTTTTTCTCATAGATTGCTTTACAGTCAGGTAACTTTGCTGACATAATCTCTATCATACCGTACCGTAGCGTACCTGAAAGACGACAGTCCATAGGTACATGAAAGAAAAACATTGTTATTTTTGTTAACTCGAAGTTAGTCGAAAGGATTTGGGCCACAGTTTGGAAAAATATATATTTTATTTTATCATTTCAACCAGGAAGATAAGACTTTGTAGACTTGTGAAAACATTCGCCGTGTTTTTGGAGAGAATGTTGCAAATAACGTGCTTTGATATTAAAAAGGCGCTGCCTGCGGACGATCAATTGATTATACAGTCTTCCCCAAATTTTTCAAAAAGTTAAGGAAGGCCAACACATTTCATCTCTGCGGAAATAAAAATTGACCAGAAATCACTTTAGACACATTTGCGTAAGACTGGTGGCAAAAGGAAGCTGAAATGAAACGAAATCGGACGACTGTTGCGAAGATCTATAATAGGCAATGAAAAGTGGCATATAGGCGGCAATGAATAAAACCAAATGGTCACAGACCTGATAGACGCCACATAAATAACCGCTTTTTGTTTGGAAAGAAATCGTCTCCATGAGCTGCTACAACGTGACCGGAAGACTAAATTCATTCGCACCAGAATTGATCAACAGTGAAAGGGCCGTCTTCCATCACCACAATACCAACCTATAAAAATGTTTTGATGCTTCCACCTTACAATCTGGAACTTTTCCCGTTCAATAACCATTCGTTTCACTCTCCGCATAACTCTTTTGATAACTTAAAGCACACTCAAAACAAAGTCTCAGTTCATCGCTCAGGAGCTCTACGAAGAAGGTGTAGTGAATGGTCCTATCAAGAGGAGGAGAAGATTGTCGATCAAACGACTTCTTTTTCATCCATTACATATTTGAAGCAATGGTCGTCCAGTATTTACTGGATTAATAAAATTTTCTCGTCTGTTCTTAATGGACACAAATTGCTTTATGCACAATGAAGCTCTTCTAGAGCGTGGCCTCTAAATTGTGTTCGCTAGAAAATATTTTCTGTAGAATTCAGTTTATTTGTTTTGGTTGCTTACATTCGTAAGCAATATTCTAAGATTTGCTCTGTCATTGGCTTCTTTAACACCTGTTCGAAGTGCATTCTCGTTAAAAAGAGAACTTCGCAAATAATCGCTTATGGTTTTTAAGTTTGATGAATCGTTTTTATATGAAGTTAGAATAGTAATACGCATTGCTATCAGCACATTTTCAGCGCAACAACAATTACATATTTTTAACTTACCGATTTTCGTAAAACATCTGTCAAAACTATCATCGCTACATTCTTTGCTCAAGGCTGCAAGGTCCTTAATACATTCTAAATTTGATGAATCGCATTGATAACATTTGCCTATCAGGGAAATATGAACATCCGTTAAATAAAAAAAACTCTTATTTAATGAAACACTTTTTTGGACTTACGCGGACCGTCATTGGCAGATGTTAAACTCGTGTTTAAATATATACAAACTACTATTAAAACGGAATATGATAAATTTCTCGTAACGGATAACATTCTTTAAATGTTAGTTTAATGGTTTTTTTCTTTTTTGAATATGATTCTTGTAGAAATACTTGTTAACTCTGTGAACGATGGCATCGAACTATTCGGTCTCAATATCAATAGCAATTACTTAAGGCTAGTTCGCTAAAACGAACAAGTGCATTTAAATTATATTTAATGGTGTACCATATACTACAAATAAAGCCTCCTTATCGATAGCCATAAAAATAAGTTAGGACATGTCTGTGTTGTTTTATTTTTTAATTTCACTCCATTCATTTGTTGAATCATAGTTAGATGTTGAATATTATTTAGTACACTTTTTACATGGATATTAGCAAGCACTGAAATTGATGATCGTCTAGAGTGGCTACTACAGCTTATAAAATGTGTCCTAAGACATTTTTCGGGGTCGGGGTCGGGGTCGGGGTCACTGAATGTGATTAGTGGGTTTGTTTCTAAAAATAACCATGTAAACGGCTCTGTCTCGACGGTCACTTATAAATTTCTAAGAAAATTTCGACTGATGGTGAGGAATGTAGATGGGGTAGGTGTGGGCTTGAGTGCGTAGCCGTAGGACAATCAATAGGTTCCTATGTTGAAATTTGAAAGACTTTTCATTTACTCTGAATGGCGCTTTTCCAAAGAGATCTTTTACTCTCTAATAATCAAAGAGTTTAATATCAACCTCTCTCGAAACTTCTACACTTCTTAAATTAACAAGAAAACCGAACGTTTTCAACTTTTTTGTTATAAAGCCATACGTGTTGATGTAAAAATATCTATATAGTAACATTGTGTTTGTTCCCACGGTTTTTAAACTAATTCTACAAAAACTTCCGCCATGTTAAAGCTTTATATACGATGGTTTAATGTGTATACTTTGCCCGTCCATATTGTTTCGCATTTTCTCTATTAATTTTTACACGCGCACCTTTACGGTGCAAGGATATATTAAGTTTGTAGGGTTGTATGCAACACCCGGAAGGACTTGAGATAGACACATCTTTCCTTACGCCTTTCAATCCCGATTCGAATTTGTCTGTCCATCTGTCTGTCTACTTTTCTTCTGTTCAACCTACATTTTTTGGAGGCGGAGGACGAAGGCTTTTGGAAATGGTTCGCATCGAAATAGTTACCATATAGCGCTGTGTTTTGAAAAGCTGTAGGACGGCTTAGGGTATTTAATAGTTGGCCGTAGTCCGCCTTAGTGTTTTCACTTATTCGGTTTTATTTTTAATTCTAATAAAGAAAAATAATCACATTTCTACGAAGACCTAGTGCTTTGCAATAGACGGGCAATTACTAGCGACTTTAAACTTTAGTTTCAGATTTTATGCACATAACTGATCACTACTTATATTTGATTCTTGAATCATAATGGATGGCTTTTCATATTTTCTGTTGGAGATAATGAATTTACAATTAAAAAAATGGACGTAAGAGACATTAGGCCGATGAGATGTTAACTTCTATAGTGCTGAACGATATTTCTGATATATTCCACTGTCTGAATAATCTTGTCATCGAAATGGGTGCAAACCTTATGATCTTTAGTTTAATGCTAGTAAAGAAGGCCATTGGAATTCGTGACGCCTATGACTTGGTATATTTTTTAATTCCAAGTGCGAGGTACTTCACTTAACGTTTATTTTTCTTTTTTGTACAAGCTTTGAAGACACTTTCATTTTTGGACACCTGCGCTAAAATTGTCTTTTGTTTATGGTCGTTTAGTTTGGTTTTCAGACGAATTATGTAATATCCCGTCAGGATAGTTCGTTGCAACACGTTTGGCATAACACGAAGAGCATCAATGCTCTTTACTTTATCAAAGCCACAAGGAAGACGCTCTGTCACTAGTTTTGTAAGTTGGCCTTTCCTCAAGTTCAGAGAAAAACCTTCGAAATCCTTTTTCTCTAGTTCGATAAGTTGGCCTTTGCCCAAGGTCGGAGATCGAATTTTTTTCTTAAACCGTTAAAATGGCTGTTTTTTTGGAACGAAAATAATCAATTCATTAGTGCCCGCTATCAGAATTGAAATAAATACATTGGTGTTTTCGATAAATAAAAATAAAAGTACGCTATTGCTTTGCTGGCAAACACCGAAAACTGGAAACTTGTTATTTTGACAGTAAAGTACGAAGCTAGGCAATCGAAATAGTGAATATAGCATTGAAGATTAAACATAAGACTCTGCTTGCCACTTGACTTGATGGATCGACAGATAGATTGGCATGCAGTAGTATTGACACGAATAATCGTGTAGTTATGAGGACGATGCGACCGCTTCCACGTCCGCAAAACGACAAATTCCTCTAGACGTTTTTTCTTTTCTGTAACCAAAATCTTTGCAGCTGACTGCCAAGCGCATAAGAGAGAGAGCTTTTCTTACAGTTAGACAATTCTTTTAGTTTTTATAGAATTTTATACAGAAGTAATATGCTCTGCTACACGATTATATTTTGTTTGTAATAATTGCAGTTAATTGCGTTTAACTACTTAAGTCAGTACTTTGAACTTTTCAATTTCACTTTCATTGGGAAATTATTCGATTGTTTTTGCAAATTTTGCTGCAATCAGTTTTCGGTTTGAAAATTAAATAAACGAATTTTAGAAAAATCTTAGATAAAGTATATTGATATAAGAATATGTAAATGAAAGCAAGCCTTACTTTCACTCTTGATTTTTAAATGCATTAATGCATTTTCAACTCACCAATTTTTGTGAAACATCGACAATCTTCAGCGTAAGTACATAATTTTGCTTTGATACTTGTTACGTTTTTAATACAAAGTGGATCTGTAGAGTTGCATTGGTAACATATGGCTAAAATTGAAATAGACAAAGGAAATAAACTAAAAAACTTCCTCTTTAAATATTCTTTTTAGACTCACGAGTTGTACAGTACGTTGGAACCACATTTACTGACAAAATTACATAGAAAAAATATAATACTAAAGCGACATATGATAAATATTCTTTCACGTATAATGACATGTTTTAGAAATTAGGTTAACAACTGTTAGCGATTTTATGCGATTGTCTTTATAATTTGAAAACACTTGTTAACACCTTGAATGATGACAAGGAAATGTTGACTTACTATTGATTATGATAAATATAGTAAGGCGAATAAATACACGAGATATGTACGTTTGCACATAAATATATTTTATATCATACACTCACAAGTAACAAACATATGATAAGCATATCTTACTAACGCATGCTACACACGCGTGTGGATTTATTTATAAGCATTCTGTTGCGTTTTTCCTTTGTTTTTTTTTTTTTTTTTTATTGACAATTAATTTGAAACATTATTAATACAAGAACTACGTAAGCGTTTGCCTCTAACTTTTGAGACTTACAACAGCTGCTGATTTTTCATCACTCTTTCCATACTGGCCCTGATAAGATAAAAACAAAACTCTTTATCACTGATATCATTGTACATATTTAGACTGTATATGTATTTGTTGTACCTTTTTATTTTCATATAAACATTTGGGTTTATAGAAAATATTGCAAAAGTATTAAAGAAGCCAGTGGTGTTAAAGAAAGCTCAAGTCTTTTGGAGGAATTACATTTGGTCGTACGGCAGACTGTGCAAGTTTCAACAAGTTCGTCAGAGATAGTAAGGTCCATTTGCGCTTTAACTGCAACACATTCATACTCGTCTGGCTGTATAGATACACAACCTTTCTGAACTCTTGTCGCGTTCTGGTCTAGAAAGTAGAACATAATTTTAAGTTATTGTTATCTTTGGTTTCACCCGATTCTATTTCAATCGAAGAATGCTTTTTATTACTTTCATATTCTACGGAATAACAGGCATATTGCACATTAAACGCTTCATGTTTATCGAGATCAATTTGTGATCTTTTCTTGCGATGCAGTTGATATTTTAAATCATTGATAGGAGGATTCTCTGTTATTGGCACTACGTTGTTAGTTGTTACTTTTGTCATATTGTTTGTAGATATAGTTTTCGGTAGAATGACGGTGGTCGTGGTAGCTGTGGCAGAAGTGGTTGCTGTCGCCTCGATTGTTGTAGTATCTATGGGATATTCTATGTCCTCCGGGCCGCAGAATATGATTTTCGTATCATCAAGATGTTGACAATTATCGTAAATGCAATCGTAACAATAAATGGTATCAACTTTAAAAAAATGTTCAAATAAGTAAAAATTATATTAATATCATTAAACTTTATATATATGATGAAAATTTGTGTGTGTTTGTGTGTGTTTATTTCAAGTTTATCTTGTTTTGTTTACAATGAAAAGCGGCTGTCAATCTTATGTCTTTAAGTCAATTTGATTATGAGTTTCCATTAGATCGTTCGTTCTTCAAAGATATATTGAGAGCCCTTCAAATTATTCTAAAAAGCGAAAGAAACAGCTTTCAATTCGTCCATGTTATCTTATTCTGCTCCATACTGATCACTGTTATCAAAACGTCTGTAAATCTCAGAAAGACACTTACAGTATGTATATATACATTATCTGTAACAAATTCTGCATCGATCCAACAATGTCTGTCCGTCTGGCCATGGTAAACATATTCCCGATCGCAAAAATAAAAATGTAATTTCCAAATTTTGCAAAAAAAAACCTAGACCTTTTTGTATTCAATTTGGTATATGAAGCAAAGGATATACCCATTAAGGACGTTTTGTTAAAACAATTACCGACCCCAGAAACACTCTACAGAATGTATATTTATATACTTTATCAGTAACACCATTGCAAATATCAAGAAAACGGATTCAAATCATGCGAAAACATTACATCTTTTTGTACTCTAGTTGTTATTGAATGTGGACCAAGGGATAACCCCATAGTACAAAATATATTAGAACCACCTATGTTTTTCAAACAAAAAAGTCTGAAGCAGATTTGGATATGTTTTCAAAATTCGGATATGTTTCAAAAATATTTACGGAGATTTGTCGGAAACCCAACGAACGCGGAAATTCGTTATGGTTACCGCTGTGTTTATGTTCTATAAAATAACTAAAGGAACCTGCTCTATGTTCTATAAAATAACTAAAGGAACCTGCTTGGCCGCGGTCGTCTGTTCATCCCTCTATGTGCTGTTAGAAACTCCCTTTTCTTCAAAATCCACAAGCTTGCGCTTATATAATTTAGGTTTAGTTCCATGGATTGTTTTTTTTTTTTAAATGTTCTTTGAAATCTTGCAATGCAAACTTTTTGAATCCTAAGCGACGTACACGTAGTGACAGCGTGAGTGAAATTTAAGTTCGTTTACTAGTGGATCTTCGAAATGTTCTTCGCTCGTGACGTAACTTCTAAATTATCTAACTAAACGACTAGTTTGAGTCCTCTTTGATACATTTCGGATTTTCTCGAATCATTTATTTAAAGAAGCAACATCTTCAAGGAAATAATGTTAACAATTTATATCCGTCTTCACCTTGGGGTTTCACAGCGACCAAAACCATCAGTATAAGAAGGACTTTCATTTTTTTTCTTTTTTCGATTTAAGTAACTCAACGTATCAATAATTATGTTCAATTAATTATTTGCAACGCAACAGTGTATGTTTATGTCTCGACTAGAAACTTGTTACTAATAATTTTATGCCTATTGAACATGACTTTTTATTAATAACTGTCTGTACAAATGCGAAAAGCTGGTGCCGTCAAAATTATTGATAATTGATTTACTTTGACTGCATGACACAGTTGCAAGTGAAACAATTGTTTGCAAATCTTTTCTGTCTTACAGATTATTAAAAAACATGAATGCATGCGTATATGCGTATGTGTTTATTAATCGTTGGTGTAGCAAGTAGGAATGTTATTGAAAATACAGCTTACAGTGCGTAGCTTGTAGAATTTATCTGTTCGTTTGTAAGAGAATCCAAAAAATTGTAAGCCAAACAAACGGTTATATAATAAAAGCCGCGATTAAGGCATATGTTCTTAGATTTATCGGTTTGTCATGAAATGATGTTTTTATACCCATTTAATCAATTAAAATATTAACATAAAAACCAAACGAATATTAAATCTTGTTTTTAAAATAAATCTGTTCTTTTAAATTATAATTCTTATTTTTTATTTAGCGATCAAAACGCAAGTGTAATTTTTAAGAAAAATTATTTCACGATAACTAAGGCAATTTCATCTATCCCTCTTTCTGCTCGCCTATAAGCAATTCGAAAGAACGTGACAGCGTGGCAAAAATTCGAAATTTTAATATGATCGATGGTTATATGTTAAAAGAATGTTTTTCTTTAAACTTATTTAAGAATCAACTTTTCGTTTTCAATGAAAACCGATTCAAATCAAGGCATTGACAAGAGTTGAAAGAGCTTGGCTGGTGAAGCGTTGTGCTCCCCTTTTCCGCAGCCTATGCCTTTTCTAATGACTTTTCCCACTTTTGTGATATCCGATATTATCGTGGGGCTGATTGAGAATTTTAAGCCTATATATTTAACCAAGAAAACGTTGTCTACCCGTTGGTTATTACCTAACTTGCATCGGATCGGGCAATTTTTTGAACCGCCTGCAATTTGACCATTCTTGCCAAAGGTGAAGTGAAGGGTCTAATTTTTAATATCTTTTGGATAACGTAAGTCAATTTCTTGGACTTTACCCTCAACTAAGTTAACAAATGAGATGTTGAATTCAGAATTACCAGGCTTTTTCTACCTTGCACCGTTTTAGTGTTCACTTGCAATCCGGTGCCTATGATCTTTAAGCTTCGGAGAAGGACGGAAACAAACTTTCGGTTTTCTCTCACTTTGGGGTCGTTTCCTTTTTTACAATGACATATTTTTCTCTGCTGAATAAATTAATATTGATAGTAATTAACCAGCCCTGCATATACATAAACTCTAAAAATAGTGTAACTCTTTGTATATGAATTGGAGTGAAATAGATGAAATGAACTAAGGACTTCCATTAAAGTGATGGCTTTAAATGGAAACAGTTTTTAATGTATCATTAGGAAAATAAATAAAACATTGCATTAGGTGAAGTGGGTTGAAATATTTCATAGTCAGCTTTGCTCATTTGCAGTGGTTTTTTTACTTGCGTTTTCGCTATAACGGCTTGTAAATGTTATACTTTTCCTTTATATGGAAGACTAGCACTCCAAACTTTAATTCCTTTCCCTACTGTCAACAACTAAAGGAATTGAAGTCGAGATAAAGGCCTCAGAATTGACCAGTAAGGAAAGTGTCGTACCGCATCACGAGAATGCCTGTTCAGACACATCTTTAATGGCAGCACATATGTTGAGGGGCCGGGCTGGCAACTTTTGATGTCTTTACCTTAGCGCATGAACTCTGCTACATTCGAGAACCACTTAAATCATTCTCTCCACAATTTTCTCAAAGATGTGAAGTCATTTTCAAGCTAAATATGTAAAAATTATAGAAATTCTACACTGAAGGTAGTGAAGGTAACATATCTGCTAGAAAAACACCAAAAATTATCAATCAAGATAGTGCGCATTTAAAAAAATTCATTAAAAAAATAAGAAAAATTTTTTCAGATTTTGTTGACAAAATGATACGAACTTTTTCCTTGACGCAATATGAGTTCAAGGGGTATATTTCTCCGTCATTTTATTACATATTGGAACGTGTGAACATAAAATTTTTTTTTCTAATGTTTTTTATTCAACACGTTGTAATTTCAAAATACCCTAAGTTTATATAGGTAAAAAGCGCTGCTTGGCATAAGAGGGGATATAGCTCAGTGGTAGAGCATTCGACTGCAGATCGAGAGGTCCCCGGTTCAAACCCGGGTGTCCCCTTGTTTTTTTTATTTCTTAATATATTTTTTTAGAAGAATGAAGTTACAAATTATTGTTTTCATTGCTTTCAATGTTCTTCCTTGCATTTGTTTACATTTGTTTTATACGTATGTGGGAAAGAAGAATAAACAACATGATAGTAAAAATTAAATAGAAACAAAAATATATACACAAAGAAAACAAGTAGAAACACTACCTTTGGACAAAGCCAGCCATAAAATACCCTACACCATGCCGCCTAATAGAAACCTGCAGGATGAACGCTTGCAATGACGTGGAAGTTGTTCTGCTGTTGCAGTTTGTAACCGCGGCCTCTCAGTAGCGATCATGCTTAAGAAGATTTATGCTGTTTGCGGCTTATAGTTGTACTTATGTAGTGCAGTGTATTTATGTGCATTTATGTACGCTGCTGATCGGGATATTTTAACTGTAGGCAAACAGGGTTTGGCGATACATCAAATCAGTCTGGCGAAAAATTTAAGAAAATATTCTTGGACAGGCTGAGATGACTAAGTATTGTTCTGCCATTTGCAAACGTTTAACAAACAATAAACAAACAGAACATACAGTGAATTTCTGAATATTGCGTAATTGATTTTCAGGTATTTTAGACGAAGAGGAGTAAATATAAAACACACTTTAACCCTAGAATTACCCACTTTTTACACATTTTGAAACCTGTGTATACATCTTGTTGGAAAAACCCCGTCGGGACAAAAGTAAGAAAAAACACTCGTGTGTTTTCAAGATATTTTCATATTTTTGTCCACTGTCAACTACTGATAAATCGCACTCAGTTTTTAGATTTCTCTTTTCAGGCAATTGGTGAACTTTAACGTTCGATCTTCATTTGTGCAGCTCTGGTTATTCTACAAAAAAGTAACACAAACTGCTGCACTGAATCCGGATAAGGGAACGTTTATAGAACTCTTTATTAAAAATAAAGATATGATCCATTGTAGCAAATGCCCCCACGTGTGTACATATTTTCGATAGATTTTCTGCATATCATCTCACTTAACCTATTGGTTTTGTTCCGTTTATATACTTACTGTATAACGTTTTGCAAAAGCGATATTTCCGGTGAAGTCCACTCTTCAAAAAATGCAAAGGCAATTCATTTATTGATTGCTTTAATGTTTCTGTTAATTTGAGGGCCTTAAATAAGGCTGTACATGTAAATCTTTGTGCAAACTTCCCCAAGCAATCGTTGCACGAATCCCTGCCAATGAACGAGGATAGCAACGTTTTCTTCACTACGAGCATTTTTTTGGTCTGCTAAGTCTTGTTTAATCAGGGACAGAAACAGCTTCTATATACTTTTGTAGTATCTTTTTAATGGGTCACCCATTTAGAGAATGTGAAACAACTAAACCAAAATTATACAAATCTGCAACAATCAAATGTAAATATGACACTTAAGAAATGACGCTATGACAGTCTTCAAGGAAGGACAGAATATTTAGTACAGTGTACTGGACTTTACTTTTGATATGAATATGTGGGGCGCAATTCAATTGGATTATACTAATACTTAGGACATTGCATGACAACAATACTTATGGCGGT
Organism: Glossina pallidipes; assembly: GCA_000688715.1. Lineage (NCBI taxonomy): Eukaryota > Metazoa > Arthropoda > Insecta > Diptera > Glossinidae > Glossina > Glossina pallidipes. The sequence continues at coordinate 1,800,328 of KK499779.1, forward strand.
TGAGCAAAAATGTTTTATTTTTAACATCAGAGAGCGAGAGGGAGATATGTAAAAAGATTGATGAATAAATATATTTTGTCCCATTCTTTTACCGTGTTGTATGAATTCGCTTTACACAAAAGCGCGTTATAGGGAAGGCTACTGTGATGATAAATATGATTTGTAAGTTTTTTCTCAATCTCGAAAGTTGAAATAAGTTAAATTGATGTACTCGGTAGTCCTGGCGTCGATCTAGCGTTTAGACAAGTTAACAAAAATTGTTGCTATTGACGAGAAAAGCATTAGTTTAAACTTAGAACCATGTGATAAAAATTTTAATGGACGAACAGCTTATCCCTTGAAAATTGTCAGAACGACACGTAAGCAGCACTTTCTCTGGTGCGATAGTCTTAACTTGCTTTTCCCACCTTCAAATACTTGTAGTATACCCTTGCTTCCGAAGGGACATGTACTTACGAGCGGTATGATAAGCATAATATTGTTATACATAATCCATGTAAGCTTCTATTTAGCTTTTTAGTACCAGAATTTATTGCTTTGGTCTAAATAAAGTATAATAATAATAATTATACCATGCGCTATATGTGGTATAAGGGTATATTAAGTTTACGCGAATGTATGCAGTACCCAGGAGAGCTTGAGATAGACCGATTTTTTTATTATAGCGATTGATTCAGAATCTTGTCGGTCTCAGTGTTCGCCCTATTTTCTTGCGTTCAATCTACACGTCGCAATTTTCGAAATATTTTGAGGAAGCTTGATACATTGACGTACTCTATCGCAAGGACGAACCGGATCGGCTTTTCGCCCAATTCTCATGTAACGCCTTATTTAAGAAGTCGTTATGTAAAAAGATGGTTTAGGACGGCCTAGAGTTTTCAATGGCAGGCCGTCGCTCTTTATAGTATTTTGCTTGTTTTTTAGTATTGATTTTCAAGTTTACTTAAATTTTTATTTCTTTCATAGAAAAGTAACTACACAGATTTCAACTTAACTTGTAATAATACGCTCTAAAATCATGTTGATTCGCATAACAGATCAAAGTTAAAATATTTAGTTTCCTTAAGTTCTCATATTTACTACATTTGGTTTCAAAGGCATGGGGGACAATTTCATTTTCTTAGTTTTTTCCCAAATTGCTGTAATGGTGACTTAAGTTAAACAATAACGTGATAAATAAGTTCTACATATATATTATAAAGCTTAGTGCGATTTTTGATTTTGTAAAAGTTTTATTGTACACATTTTAGTGATAATGAAAGCATCCGGCTACCAAAACAATAAGTAGAGTTGCCACTGATACTGATATCATTGAACTGCCATTGCATTCTGAATTGGTGCAAGAATAACATTCATCTACTTTCATATTACTATGCAGTTCTTGCCAGTGTTTGCACGCAGTTTGTGAAGGTGTACGGCGGGAGCAACCACGTGCAATATTCGTTGAACCATTCACTGAAATTAAAAGGAAATGACAAAGGGTTTCGTTTAAAATATATTGTGACCTGACCTACCTTTGGCTTCCACTTTAAAACAGTTATAGATTTGATCAGTAGTGTGCCGCGCATTCCGACTGTGCGATTGTGCTGAAGGGTTAAAGATTTTGGATCTTGTTATTTCGGTTTCAGTTTCGTCTTCTCCGGATTTGATAAGGGTTTCGTTTATTTGAGAACTGACAAAATCACTTTTAAACTTAGGTGCAGATAATCTTGAATATACTTTGGTTGTTTTCGATTCGTTCAAATTATTCTCCGTGGTAGTCTCTGCGATATTAGTAACTGGGGTGGTGGTGTCGGTGTTAACATTGAGTTCTTCTGTAGAGTTGGAATTATCTTCTTGAGGTGCAATTGTTTTAGGATATGTTTTGGTAGTTTTCTCCGATGAATCTGACGGTGTTGTCTCCGTTATTGTCGTAGTGAACGATGAATTCGTGGCCTCTGTTGGTTTCAAGCTAGTGGTCGTCATTATTTTCGTTGGCAAAGATTTCGTAGTTAAATCCGAGCTTTCCGCAGGTGCGTCGGTGTTGTCGGGCAAAGTGCTTTCAGTTTCTGGTTGCTGGCTGCTTGCTCGGATTGTTGTTGTTCCGATTGTTGTCGTTCGGGTTGTGATGTCCGAATTGAAGAAGTGTTCATTACAATTTAGAAGTGGAATATCTGCTGTAATCACAGGACAGTTCTCGCATACGTAACACATTAATTCTCCCTGGCATGCTGTAAATATAAATTTGTCATATAAGAAAGAGGCAAAAGTGATAATTTATCTATTTTTGGTCGCTCTTCATTGAGATTACCGGAAGGCTTCTTAGCGGAAATGGTCCGGATGTAAATTATTTTTAAAAAGGGTTTCAGTTGACCGTTTTGCATAGATGAGGGGCGGTCGCAAAGGTTTTCTCAAGAAGGTTGGACGTGAAACTCGGTAGACGACAAGAGCAAAACTGTCTAATGGAGTCTGCGAAATGCCCCCTTCACTTACATCTTGTTTCATAGTATGGAATCAAACTGAAGCGAAGTAGACTGCGCCTATTACGTAATATGTTTTTATATCCTACTTCACTTATGGTACAATGCATATAAAGTTTATGCACGTACATGTTACAGCTAGGAGTTCTTAACATACATCCATCTTTTATTATACCCATTTATTCAGAATCACTTTCCGAATAGTTCTCAGCCCGTTTTCCGTCTGTTCACTTGATCTCTGCCTATGTAAATTTGTATTCAATCTACAGGTAGCAATTTTTCAGATATTTTAATGATTGATAATTGGTGCACTGACATGTTTTGACTCAAGGGTCAACACTATTGAAAATGTTTCGGGTCGCTCTACTTAATACCTTAATATTAAAAATTTGGTGTAAGTAAAAAATTACAATTTTCCAAATTTTTCGACAAAACCCTTTGAGTAACAGAACTTCGACATTTTAAATTAGTATGAAAAAAGGGGGAAATTTTTTGAACGTCCTCTCATATAACCATCCCTACAAAAACTGAATCTTTATATGATATAAAGTGTGTAAAAGTAAGTTAACAAAGAAGTCGACCTTATCGCATGTGGACCAGTTCTATTTTCAGGCTACTTATGAAATTTAATACTGAAAAGCTTTAATTGTTAATATTTTTTGATGAGAATTTGTTTACTATCGTAACTATGTGAACCAAATTTGAAGCACATAAATCTACCTCTAGGATTCCATTCCATGTAAGTAATAGTAAATCTTCCAGAAAAAGATTTTATTTTTGTATATTTTCTGATGAAAATTAGCCCCTATTTAGGTAAAAAATTTAACGATAGGAAATTTGGATCAGATACGTTTGCACTTTAGATCCGAACATAAACAGGGATTATCATGAAAAGCAAGCCCTTTCATGGAAAGAAAGTACAATTTATGGTTTTTTATGACGGAAAATAAAGAACAATAAAATTTTGGGGAAGTAAATGAAGTTTGCACAAATTTGGATCGCGTCATGTGATTTTTTGGGCAACTTCCAATATGCGGGCTTTCATGAAAAATATGCCTTCGGAGGAAAATAATGTGCGAATTTTGACGAGTTTTTAGCAAAACTGCGCTAGGCGAAGTGGTGTAGGGTATATAATGATTCGCCTATGCCATCAAGAAAAGTTTTCACAGAACGCGCTGGTCTGCATCGACATCATGAATGATTCTTCATCGTCCCGTATTCCTCATATCATTTTCCTCATACCTTGTCCCAAATATAACTACGTTTTGTGACTTTTTTGATCCATACGCACATCGTAGCCGAAACTATGAAGCGTCACGGAGCGACATATTAATTGAATGGCATGTGAAACATATTATTAATGAGTTTACTCTCATAATTGCTTTGCTGTTTTATAATAGTCTTCGTTAAAAAATAACATTACTGGCTTATGGATAATTATATGCTTATGACTTTTTCAATATTTGTGCAAAATACTCAATAATTTTTATTAACAAACATTATTATTGTCGCTTTTTCGCAATCTTTCAGTGCGGATGGGATAGATTATATATACGATCGAACGCTAATTTAGCCCATACAATAGATGCCAAGTTTCGATTTTCTCTTTCAGTTTTCAAGAAACTTATCAACTGCGTAATATGTTGAGGGGTACGTGTAGCGTTTCCCTGTTAATCAAGTTGGAATTTCCTGCTAATGAGTAGAGGGAATGAGATTTTTCAAGATGCAAAGTAGACAATTGATTTCATCAGAGACCCTGCAGAGATCCCACAAAAGGGGCAGAATAAAATAAAATGAGAGTTTCAATAATAGGTAGACGGACAGAAGACGGACAGATAAATATGGCTTGGAAGAATATATAGACTACTTGGAACACTAGAACGTTCATGAACGTAATGTGTTAGTTGTGAGAGGAACGACTAGATTATTTTTAAAAAAAAAATAAACCCGTTAGCCTTAGTCGCAAGTGTTTACCCTACTTCAGTTCTAGAATTGGTTTCTTTGGCCCACATAAATTATATCTATAACTCTTGCTTTGGTTCTTTGAATTTTCAGACGGTCTCTTTCAATGCGTCCGACTTTTTCTACCTATAACGATTTTCCATAATAAGTTTTTATATGGGGAGTGGCGGAAAAAGTGGACCGATCCGTATCATTTCGAATAGCGTTCGCCCTTGAGTAAAAACATGTCGGTGTACAAAATTTCACCTCTAAAATTCCGATTTGAAGGTTGCGCTAAAGCAAACTAGGCGGAGCGGCGGATATGCGGACTGATAGACAGACGAGCTTAGATCGGCACAGAAAGCGAGCCTGAGTCGATTGATATAATAAAAGGTGAGTCTACCTCAGTCCTTCACCCGCACAAACTTAATACGCCTTTGTACTACAAGTGATGCACCGCATAAAGATATTAATGCATTATATGCATAAAAATGGTTTTGTTTACCAGTAACTGTACATCCGTTAATTCTTATTATTATTTATTTACGCATATGTAGGGAAAAAACCAATCTACAACCAATAAATTTAATATAATAGTTTATGCATAGTAAGTAATTTGCTGTCAGATTAAGAAATTAAAATATTGTTCAGCAGTTGCGGTTTTTTCCTCTTAGTTACATTTAAATTGATTCGCTTGTCTTGCATGTTATTGATACGCTGAGGCTATAAATACTGAGCGAGGCCTAAGTACAGCTTTTAAGCTCATTGTCGTCATTAAGTGTTATTTCAATAATTTATTTATTTGTTTTTCTATTTTCTTTTAAATAATAATAACATTTACAAGTCTTTCATAATTATTTTATAAACATATTCTTCAAAAATATATTGTATTCAAATGAAAAAGTTTGTTACGCTCCCACGGAAATGGAATTTATTTAATGGAGAAATATGATTTTTAGAAATCTTCGACAGATTTACATTTGTTTACAACAATGATAATTAATAAGTACGTAGACGGAAAAGTAAAGCAAGGAAAAATGATATATTTTCACATAACATTCACTCTTCTCCAATCCTCATATAACATTCACCCTTCTCCGATCCTCATATAACATTCACCCTTCTTCGATCCTCATATAACATTTGCCCTTCTCCGATCCTCATATAACATTCACTCTTCTCCAATCCTCATGTAACATTCACCTTTTCCCGATAACATTCACCCTTCTCCAATCCTCATATAACATTCACCCTTCTTCGATCCTCATATAACATTCACCCTTCTCCAATCCTCATATAACATTCACCCTTCTTCGATCCTCATATAACATTCACCCTTCTCCAATCCTCATATAACATTCACCCTTCTTCGATCCTCATATAACATTCACCCTTCTCCGATCCTATGTTGGCTAGGTATCGATGTCGTATTTCTTACATAGATCAACTCTTATTGAGCTTGACTCCACATTGTACCACTTGTGGTAAAAGGATCAATTAAGACTTGAGATAGGCTCACTTTTTATTATACCGATCGATTTGGAATCACTTTTTGAATGGATTTAAGCTTGTCTGTCCCTCTTGTATTCTTGTGTTCAACTTACAACCGAGTAACTTTTCAAATATTTTGATGAGATCTTCTAGCCCAAGGACGAACGCTATTGGAAATTGTTCGGGTCGGACTACCGAAGAGGTGTGGGGTATTTAATTGTGGGCCGTGGCCTTCAATAGCGCTTTCACTTGTTTTTTGTAAATAAAAATTGTAAAATTAAAACGTCGAAGCTATACTAAAATTCACAATTCAGTGATGCGAAGCGAATCTCGGAAATAAAGTCGGAAAAGCCATCCCTATGTTACAAAGTGTAAAATTCTTTTAAGTCGATTATGAACCACATACATACTTTACATTTTAGAAGCTTCAACTTGGAATCTTGTACTAATAATTGAATCTGTTATTAGTAATGTTTTCAAAACGTATTCTTGGGAGCAAAAAAAAAAACAACATGCTAACCTAACATGTTTCCTCCTTTTGTTATTCCTCCACAATAAAAAGTAAAAAAATTTAATTTTAAAATAATAGTTTGGAATTTCATAACACTGATATTTTTCACGGTCATCGATTTCTCTAATTTTCACACTTACATTTAAATTAGAAACGCGTTATGTTTGCTTTTATACAACAGATAGCGAAATTGAGTAGAGGAAAGAACTGTACAAGGTCAGCTAGGCTATGCTGCATATAGAATATGATGAGTTGGCATAATTGATCTAGAAATCAAAATGTGCTCAGTTCTGGTCAATTACTTGAATCTCCCAATATTTGGAAGAATTGATGCAACAGTAAAAGGAAACGTCTCGATAGAGATAAAATTGTATTTAACTTTTTTGAATGCTTCGAATATTATCTTCAACAAAGACGACAGTACTCGATGTGAACAGAGTAAAAATTCTTCTTGGTGTGTAAAACTAATTAATTATGGCATATAAAGAAGCATTACCTGGTAGCTTTCTAAGAAACGTAAATTTTTATTCGTTGTTGACAAACAAATTTATTTCATTGATAAAAAATAAACGATGTAAAGATAATTTCATGGCATTAGCGAAATGAAAACAAAAACAATATGAGGCCAACTGAATAAAATTTCGATTCTCAATAATAAGCAACGAAAAAGAAAACTGTTTCTGCTCTCTACATTCCTTGCGGTACAAGGTGCGGATGTATTCAATACCCAGGAGGACTTGAGATGGCCTCACCTTTTATTACATCAATCGAATCAGAGTCGCTTTTTGATTCGATCTAATCTTGTCTGCTCGTCTGTCTGTCTCTTTTTCTCTTGTTGAACCCACAACTGAGTAACTATTTGTCCAAGGACGAACGCTATGGGAAATAAATCGGGTTGGACCACTTATTCTATCACCTTCCACTAAAAAGCCGATATATGAATAAGCGTAATATACGAAATAGTGTAGGGTAGGGCGGGCCACCTTCCGCCATTAAATCTTTTACTTGTTCTGTTTGTTTTTGAAAATTGAAAAGCTCTTAGTTTGTGTTACTGTACTGCAGACGGGTTCTACGATAGATTAATCGAAAGTGCATACTTTACAAAAGATCTTTGCATACCATTCCTCAAGAGAACAAGTTATGCATGGTTCGTGGATTTATAATATGAATGCAATTTTTGGTATCTTTATGACGAGTATACTCGGCAAGGTTGAAAAATTAATTTAAACCGTATTCCATTGTATTCACAATTAACTGTTATATAGAAAAAAATATATATATAGAGAATCTGATGCGTGGTCAAGTTAAATCACTAATAAAAAAAACCAAGTTGTAACGCCAAGTGCATTAAATTTTTAATAGACAGCGTTAAAGAGATCACTGCGATCATTTCGCTCGTTTATTTGCAATTTTGATCAATGGACCTTAAAAAAGAGTACATGTACAAGATTTAAGCTTTCTATCCTACAATTTGTAATTTTATGAAGAAAGGCAGGTGGACTACCGAAGCGGCAGGGATAGCTAAATAAATACGTAATCTTACGCTCGCCATAATCGTGTTCACTCTAGACAATTTACGCGCAATCATAAATTAAACAACAAACTCAAAAAAATAGATGACTTCAGTAGACCGACCCACAGGCGGACGTGTTAAGAAGAAGAAGAACCACATTACAAATGAACTTTGAATTTACTTATCATATATATTGCATTTCCTTTTCAGTTGATCAACTAAATAACATATTAAATATTTCGAAATATTATTAAACAATCGAGTGCGGCTTGTGTAAAACCCCTCATCCGCCTGACCAAGTTTATAAAAAAAATTCCATTCTATGTGTACGCCTGTTCTTCATAGCATATGGAATACAATAAAGTTGCACATGTACACAGATACACACACACACACATCTATATATATATATATATATAAATGCAACAGCTTAAGTAATATTGCGCTCGAGTCCAATTTAGGCATAATTAGTCACCATTAATGGCAATATTTAACTGCACTTGTTTTAACTATTGTCGCAAAATAGTCCCAAAATATTTGAGAAATAAAATAATCAATAGGAAGTAAAATAGAAAAATACATCTGCTGAAACTCGTTATATGAAGAAAATAAAATAAATCTATACAGTATATAGTTCGCCAACATTAAGCCCAGCAAACATGACAACGGTAATCTGAATGTTTTGCATTTCCAAAATATATACATACATGGAACAAATTCCATGTAACTAAGAAACTTGTCAAAACACTTTAAGGAACAAGATGGTGTTCTTTTTTTATATACACGTTTCCACAATCTGCTATTTTCCTAATGACCCATCAAGGTCCTTGTGTGTTATGCGTATTTTTGTACTCAATGTCGAGATGGTAGTAATAAGAACCTTAAAATATGTTTATGTGGTTTAAGTATGGGTACCTTTTTTTCATTTTCATGTTAAAAAAAAACAAGAAATATGTAATGAAAATATGTAATGTCCATTTTCGAACATTCCCCGTCTCAAACGTGATTAAGTCGATAAAAAATATTCAGGTCTTTTCTTTTGAACCTAACTATCTAAACGATGGTTAAAATCCACGTCTTCTATATATAAGCATATACACAAGTAGACAGAAAGATAGGTTGTATCTTGTTTTATGTTGGTGGGGGATGCCTTTCTCCATTTTCCTCCTATTATAGATTATATTTATTATTCAGTCTTACAGTAGGAACATTTCCGTATTTAAAAATAGTTTTTGAGTTATGACCGAAGACTCGAAAAAAGTTCAGTAAATAAATATAGACGTTCCCTAATGGACAAGTGTCAGGTGTGTATACAAAAATTTAAAAACAACTCAGTATTATGTACGTAAAAGCAACTGTTTCTGTAGAAATAAATTCAGACAGTTAATAACTAGAATACCCATCCGCGTATTTGGGACACTTTCGGTTCTTCCAGTTGCCTCTTAATCTGTCCATCTGTCTACATATATCATATTTTTATGTAAATATATATGAATGGTGCTAATTATGGTTCTAAAACACATATCTATCTTGAATTCTGATATCTTCTACATATATACATATATATATATAAATACATATTATATGGCTCTAACAAAACATCTTGAAACTTTCGTGTTTTTAACTGTCCATTAACGGCGAAGACCTTCTTCTGAATTTAATTCAAAGATATATGATTGAAGCTTCAGCTTTCTAATCCAATTATGATGACATTGCAAATATCGCTAAGAAATAGAAGTTCCAGTAAACAAGCGGTTTAACCAACGGAAAGGATTCTGGTTAAATCGAAAGCTGACATATATAATATAAACCCCGTAAGAGACATCATAACTTTATGTATGGTAAAAATGTGCTTTTATAGTAATTTTCTTACAAATTAATTTTTCTTCTGCTTATCCTCTCTATGATGGATGCACGTATATCAGACATTTTCTTTTCCGTTAAGCAAATCAATGTTTCATCGGTGCTAGATTCTGTGTTCGTTTAATTGTATTTCGATCCATCAATTTGCTGAGTGTGGTTGCAATGTTCGTAAAGTGAAAAATTGCCGTAAAAAGCTGAAATTTGAGTTTTATATTTAGTTGGCCATCAAGGATCGAGTTGATATATAGGTTTTTTCCAAATCCGTAGCAAATGCTATGTTAAAGAAAACATTTATCAGGCAATTGTTACCGGCAATCTTCGTCGAAGTGGATATGCCCACAAATAACGAGATAGCCTAACATTTTTGCCTATTGCTGCGGGTTGACGAATATCAAAGATCATCCTTAAGATGAGCAAAATCTTTTTGTTCTTTTAGTTTCAAACATATGTCTCTCTTGCTATTTGTTAATAACAACCCAGCTTTTTCTATCACATAGTCAAAATTCTTTGAAAGCGAAAGCTTTTATATTTGAGTTGGATTGATTGGAGCATGCCCGAGGGTGCTCACTTGAAATTCGTTATTTATTAATAAAAATTAACGGGCGTTCATAGAAAGTATATATAGGAGAAGAGCAAGCGGCATATGCCGCAATATGTTAACAACTATTGCGCACTTGTAAACTGGCTATCTACATATTTGTATAAGTGGATTTAACTATGACAGATATAACGATGAAATGTATTACAAAATGTCTGCTGGGTATACCGTATCTTTTAGAACGCAGACACGAATTTATGGCTAAAGCAAGTAATATAACCAACCAAGTTATATTTTTCCCACTTTCAGTTCTGTTTTATTTTACATATATTTTTAATGAATATGCAAAACGCAAAGACGCAAAGACGCAAAGGCGCAAAGACGATTGTTGTTATTAGAATCGGCATTAATCATTTTGTGTGTTTTTTTTTTCCTTCTACCGTTAACTACCGCAATATTGAGTAAACTTCAATGACTTTTTCGTTTTTCGTTTTAACTCGTTATAATTCTAATGCAAAAAATTCAAAAAAAAAGTTTTTTTTTTTTCCGTAAATATTTTATATTTATGTACATTTCTAATTATTATACTTTACTTTTAGAGAAAACAAGTTTTGTTTCCTCCCAGCAATAAAGCGAAACAAATTAATTGAATTGTTTTTAATAAATAATAAATTTTTATCACATGTTTGTTCTTTGAAAAAAGGGGGAGGGAGAGAGAGAGAAAGATAGAGAATGCCATGCCTTATTATTAGAATTTTTTTTAAAATATAATTCGATTAGTTTTAGAACGCTATTCGGTTTATAGCATATGCGTCTTAAAGGCCTTTCCTTCTCATTCTTTTTCGTTACAAGCTTGTTATCCGGTGGAACGATGTCTATCTTCCAAAAAACTGCACATCGATAGAAGAATTCAATGGGAAATTAGTTCTTTTGAAGCTGAGTCTTAGTTCCGTTGATGTATTCATTTTTATTACATTACGACTTACTTTCCTTTTTTCTTAAATTCTTATGAAATTTATATCAGTTTTATATACACAAAATTCATTTGTAAAGAATTTCGTGTGGATTTACGAATTTTTCTTTTTCCTTTTTGTAATATAACCAATCACTCAGGGGATGTCCCCTCTGTGCACTGCACTCTGTAGCACAGTGACGATCGAAAAGGACGGAAGAAAGAGAAGGAGGGAAGAGGTGTTCGCAGCCTAGTGGGTGCATGCCCTACTGATAAAAGTAACGCCTTCACTACAGCTACAACCAGGTACACTCTGCGTATCGGTTTTGTGCCCCTATATAAATAATAGGGAAACGATTTTATCGATTATCAACTGTCGTGAAATAATAGAAAACTCTGCGAACAACTTGAGACGTTGCATTTGAAACAAAATTAATTTCACTAGAACTCGCTATAAGCAGTCGTTGCTGTCTTTTTAGTTATCCTTGGTTTTCCGTTACCGCATGTTAGAGGTAAGCAAGTGGTGAATGGTTAGAAGAAAATCGGTTTCGATTTCAAAAATCGCTGAACTTTTCCCTTTTCATCATAACTCAATGTTGAGTAAAAAATCAGCGCAGACAGTACTGGGCGGCAAAATGCTCTGCCTTGAAGACTGATATAACATACAGCAGAATTTACGTAGATTTCTGAGCATTAGGAAATCTTTTGTTCTGTACAACTTGTGCTACAAGTGTGTATTAAGTTTGTCCGGATGTATGCAATACCCAAAAGAGCTTAAGATGGGCTCTGTTGTTATTATACCGATCGATACCCAATCATTTTTTGAATCGATTTAAGCTTGTCCGTCCGTCTGCTTATTTATCCATTCTGTTCTGTCTTCTAGCAAAGCATTTTTAAATATTCTCTTAAAATTTGGTACACCGGCGTGTTTTTTTTTTTGTTTTTCTTTTCACTAACACTATTGAAAACGGTTTGGGTCGAACTACTCTTTCGATATGAATACTGTATTAAGCGATAAGGTGTAGGGTATTTAATTCTGGGCCGTGGACCGTGGGCAGTGGGTCTCAATAAATTTTTAATTAAGCATTTGTTGTTTTGAAGCGAATTGAAGGATAAAAGTAATTATCCCAACATCCTCGGATGAAGAATGGAAGGAACTGAAATTATTCATAATTCGTACAACACTTATACGCGATTATTATCCACAAGTAAAAAGCAGTCTTGTGTTTCGAAAAAAATATCAATAAATCCAGTTTGTAATCGTCTCGATCTAAGAGATTTGTTTTAATTCTTTTGCAATTTTTTTTTAGCTTATTTACTTTACATTTGGGTTTTCAACAACAACAATAATAATAATCACCTTGAACTAAGACTAAACACCACAAGCTTTGAAGTAAAAGGTTTTTCAAAAACATTTTGTATTTAAGAATTTTTTTCTTGATATTTTATTTATTTCACTTATTGCTTTTAATTTAATTTATTAATTTTCTATTAATTTTTATATACTATGTCGTTGTATTTTCTCAATTATTATGTGGATTTTATATTAAATTTCACTTAATTGTTATTACTTTTTAAAAATATTGTAACCGTTCTTAATGAATTTTTAAAAACAACTGAAATTATTCCGTATACATTGAAACTTTTTATATTGAAATGAAAGCAGGTAAGGAAGTTATATTGGTCATATAACGACTCATGGATCCCCCACCATGACCGGGGAACATCTGAAAAGTACTTAACATATATATTGTGTTCATATCATTCGTCATTCGTGAGCCAGCAAAACAATCCAGATCACTTTTGTTTAACGCGACTTGAATAAGCATTTGTGCGAAACTTTGGAATATATATCTGTTCTGTATATGTTAGATGTATAAAAACAGTCACTACTTTTGGGATTACTCGAACACTTATTTACAATTCGTCGATATCGACTGCATTATGTTGCACATGTTGAGTGAAAAATTTTATATACTTTTCAAAGACCATAAGATAATGAATAACTTCGTACTTTAATTTATTTTTATACTCAATCGCTGAATAAGCATATTAGTAATGCAGAACCTTTAGTTGTGAACATAAACATACGAATGTAAGCTACATCAACAATACAAACAACAAACAACAACAACAACATCGACGGTGCTAACTAACTAATGTTTTATAAACGTTAACGCTAATGAACTCCAACAATAATTTGATTACTGTTTTTTATTCTTATTTTTTTCATTCTCTTTGTCAGGCTAAAACCGAAGTTTGTTTTTTTAATAAACGCAGATCGATTTTTATTAAATTTGACTTTGTAGCCTTAATTAAATGCATTTATAAAATAAAATTTATTTTCATAAAACTTGAGGAAGTTCATCTCACTTACTCAAAAACTTTTGTGCTTTGAGTTGTGTAATTGTTTTTACTTTTAACTTTTATCGTCTATCCTTTTTGGGAAAAAAGGGTTTTTTCTTTTTTTTTTTTTTGTATCAAACACATCATGAAATATTATAACGTTATGTAGACAAACATACATATGTTTAAAAGTCATTTTAATGCGTAAATAAAGCTACGAACATTACTGAAGACTTAAAGACCGAAGGCATTAGTTAAACTAATATTGGAACCCTAATACTACTGAGATACTATCACTGCAGACGGTGTAGCGGAATTCTTTTCAATGTAATAAAAATCCAGACTTACCTATGGGCACTGTTTTTGGATGATAGGCTTTAAAGTTATAGGAGAGGAATGTTTGCCCTGCCTACAATTAATTATATTCTCAAGGTTAGCATGAACAATATGTACCAACAAAGGTGTCGCGCTAGAGAACACCTAATAAATGATAGCTAACGCTTTGTAATTTCATTCGTAACACTTTTAAATATGCCGTAGAGATCTCCTCAAGTCACTCATATCAAGAAACGTCAAGAAGGTACTCTTATAGTGGATTAAATTCGAGAAATGACGATATTTAGTGGAAGGGTACATCCATATAGTCTTTAAAAGGCTTAAGCTCGTGTTTATCAGTTGGATAGTGTAACGCGGTAACAAAACATAAAAGGTCGTACGGACAATGCTCCGACTGAAATGATCAAAATTCTCTAAGCAAATCATCGATTTGCTGTTTTCGAGTACAAAGAATATATTTTTTTTTATTTTCTTCAAGCCGCTAAAATAATCGTAGCAGAGTATATTTCGAAAAAAAGGAGACACAAGAGCTTGCTTGCGAAATGGGGAATAAAGTGGGAATTGGTTAAAAGAGGGATTAGCTATTAGAAGTTTCCGAAAAACCTTTGAAATTTTGATTTGATACCATAGGCGCTAGTTTCAAGATTTTTTGTCTTTTTATGCCCACCAACGAAAGGCGGAGTAATATTCATTTTGTCATAACGTTTAAAAGACCTATGAACTTGATTGGCATCGAATTCTGAACCGATCTGGCCATATCTGTGCGTGTATCCATCTCTGCGTGTCTGCGTTGTTGACACTCTTGTGGTCGAAAAATTTAATACATTGACTTCACATTTTTGAAAGCATTGAAAGCCGTTGCAGGCTCATCGGCATTGAGAACGGAGCAAATCCGTCAAAAGATAAGCCCACTTTGAAGCTTGAGGTGAAAGTATGCGCGTTTCTGTAAGCAAAAATTTTTGTCTTTTACCCAAAAATTATTTTTATTATGATTATTATTATTATTATTATTATTATACCGAAGGATCGGGGTACACTCATTTTGTAATAATATTTGCATTGCTTCCGAAAGGAACTTCAGAAACCCTATAAATTGTATATATTCTTGATCAGCTTGAAATTTTGAATCCAGTAAACGATGTCTGTCCGTCTGTGTCTGTGCGCTGTTTGTTCTTGGCACTCTCCTGGTCGCAACAAACGAACATATCGACTTCAAATTTGAGAGAAATATTGGAATTGATCAGAGCATATGCCCGCAGCAGCGCATAAAGTGACCCCAACTCCGTTTCTCCCAGCGTTCCTTACTTACAAATTATGAAAGGTAGAAGGAAGACATTTTCTAAGTTCACGTCACGGAAAAGCACCCACAGCAAGTATGTAAATATTTTCTTTTCATTTTTTTGACGTTGTCTAGTTGCTACTCACAACGTAAACAAGATACAATATTGATATTTAAACTTTACATTCTTGCATTGTCTTTCTAAAATGGAAAGACACCGCCCACGTCCTCACAAATGAAATTTTCATTTTTATTTTATTCTAAACGAAATGTGTTAGTAATTTACCTAAAACATGTAAAACTCCTTAACACTAGATTTACCAGACCAGTCAACATGACTGGGAGTGCAATTTCAATTCAAAATACCCATTACATTGTACATGGTGTTGGTAGAAATAGGTATATTTAAATAGGTGGTAAATCTAGTGTTAAAAGCGCAGCGTGCTAAGGTACTAGAAAAAAGACAAATGGCATTGGCATGATGCCATTCGGATAAAACATTCGGTTTCAATCGAATATAACATTCTTTCTTACTTACAATCGTTTTAAATTTCTTTCCTGTCGTCTATGCTCAAACAAAAGTGATGAGCTTGGGATAAGAATTAACAGCTTTCTCTGCTTTAAGGAACATCTGTCGGAAATAGTTACGAGAGCGATACAATATATGTACATATATAAGATGACGATCCCATTATTAGTCCAACTAGTCTAAACAGATGATTGGTGCTGAAGGTCCATAGCAACTTAAGAATGATTTACTTCTTTATCTTTATGTTTCCTATGGATAATACAGCCAGCACGTTTAACAGTTTTATCTGCTGCCACCAATAAGTAAGTGATGATCCGATTATATGCATTTCCCTTTTTAGCTTTATATGTTTCGAGTTCCTTTAAAGGACTTTCTGGCTTCTTACATCTTTCCATTTATCGATATTTTTAAGGTACGGTCAGTCCATATTCAGAGTTGCTTTATGTTTAGATACATTTGGTTGAAACAGTTACAGGAAAGGAACGCATGATTTATTCTCTTTTGTAACAATAATTTTGTTTCCCCCCACGTTTCAATTTATCTTAGGTTCACCATCGAAAATATTTGGGTGAATTAATTTAACAATTCTCGCGCTTCTATAACGACAGCATTATTGTCCCCCATAAGCTTTTTCCATTCTATTGCCGGTTCCTGTTAAAAGTTTCGCTAATTAAAATAGAAAATTAACTGTTGGCGTAAGTGCATCTTGTTCATCCATACAAGGGTCGTTTTTATTAAAAAAGGTAGACTCGAAAAAGCGTAAGTTAAACCCACACCGGCAATTTATCATCTTTTGGATAACTGAAGAAATGTACATAAAATCTGTTAAGTTGTTCTTCTTAGTTATTGCTATACAATAAAAAAAAAATAATAATAATAATAATAATATGTTGATATCAATTACATAGCCTGCATAAACATTTGTGTCTGATCTAATATTAATATCTGATCGCCAACAGTTGGTAAATATGTTGTGAGTAGCGACGTCACCGCTCAATTTAGTTCCATATTTTAGATTAAGTTAAGTTAAGTTGAATAATCGCGATCTCATTCGTAGAGCAGCTAATTTCGAGTGAGTCATCAAACCCTTGAAGCAAATGATACGAAACGGTAAGAGCTGCAGCCTAGTGGAGATGATCGTTGAAGCTTTGCTCGTATTCTCTCTATGCTTTTTTTCAATTATCGCGTGCCTTCTGATTGAAACTGTATTGAAAGCTGCATATTTACTCCTTTCAAGATCTGTTCAGGTTTTTAATTAGTTTTGACCTGAGCACGTCAGAGCTTGATACTTGTTGTCATAAACGTAAGCGACAAGTCAATGACTGTACATGACGTGCGAACAAGTGAATATAGTTAAATCATATCGCCATATCATTCTCCATCCTCCATTGGGAGTTCTATAGTAAGTAGGAGTAATTCTAAGCATTGCAAACATGACTAAAGTGTATGATGACTCTTTCAAGGTGAAGCGTTGTATGGATTGTGGTCGTATCTAATCCTTTTTCAGTTGCGTTACACCTTGGACCAAGACGCCTTAGTGAATCGATTTGCATGAATATATCTCAGGAGTCTTTCACTTGTATGCGGAAAAGAAAAATACATGGACAGATATGAGGCAAACAGGCAGAAAGGCAGACTGTTTAAGCTTAAATTGACTTGATTGAAAAATTATTCGGAATCGATCAATATAATAAAACGAGGATCTCTCTTAAGCCCTATAGTTTTTACATACAGCCGCACAAAGTTAGTAAGCCCTATATCTCATGCGTTACCATCAATCTTATGCATTATTCTAAAAAGTGAATGCCTGCTGAAAGAATGGTTTATTAACTACGCAATCTTTTGCGTACGTCTTGCTCTATTGGTTGTGTTTCCAGTAGCTCTGGAGATGATGTTTAGATAAATCTTCAAGTGTCAATACAAACACAACGTTTAAATGCATCGGATTTGATCCGATAATAAGAGAAGACAAGTGTACGCTGACGGACATTAGCAAAAGTAAATTCGACCGGGTTTCATAGGATCCTTCGCTCTGAGTGTCATCAACAAAATTGGTAAGTTTTTAAATTAGTTAAGCAGCCGCTTAGAGTAACTAACCGTTTGCTTAAGAAACAAAAAATACTAACGTGATGAATATAGATAATGTTTCCCTTCTCTTCATTACGATGATTTTTCAAGGCGACTTTCACTTTTAGTGATTCTTATGGCTGCTGCAGGAGGATGAAAGTATGCTTAACTGGTATTTCTCTTTGTAACATTCATATAGATTTGCATATATATTCCTATTTAGCGTAAGATTCTAAGTGGACATGACCATATCTGTCTTTTATTGGAACGCCCACGGTCGCTGAAACTGAAATAAACATTTGAAACTGCGCATGTAAAGTTTTAGTTACTGGTTACCGCATGCCATGTCCATACGATCGATCCACAACTACGCTCCCAATAGATATTTAGGTGAAACGCGATACATACTTTATTGATCAATAATTCCCGGGGCTAGCTAGGAAAGTAACAGCTGGTTTGCAAACTTCGACAATATATTTTATATCAAAATTATTTCAATCTGTCCAATGCTTCCCTAAAAATTGCATGCTGTTTTATGAAGATCTTCCAAATAGGTTTCACTTTCCGTACTGATTTGACTCAAATCTTTTTCGATTTGCAAACCGTTAGTTAGTAGTTAAGAGCCAGATTTATCAGATCGGATGGGGCAGGCATTTGACGGTCAAGTTAAGCAACTTAATTCTAGGCGTTTACTTTTGACACGATGCGTTTGTTCCAATGAAAGAAAAGGCGATACCTATTTGAAACAGGGCCTTCCCTTCTCCAAATTTGCACGCAACATGGTGAACGCATTGCCTTATGATGTCTTTATAAGGTCAGCTGTCCCTTGCAAACTTCACTTTTCGATTATTGAGAATACTTTTGCGATGTTTTCTACCGTAGGCACCCCTTTCGGGCGTCCACTGCATTCATCATCACATCAGTATCCGTACGAACCCTATTAATATTAACAACAATAACAAATTGCTGTTTTCGATGAAGAGGATTTGCCATAACACGTTTCATGCTGAGCTCGAACGGTATTTCTTCCTATCAAATAAAAGAGAAAACTGTTTAAGAAATTTGAAGAAATTTGGATTTTTCGATGCATTTGAAAATGATAAAAGTAGCGCCTCTTAAACTATGTTGGCGCGTAAGCAGACCCTCGAAATGACATGACGTTTTAATAGATGTCGGATGCTTTTAAAAATAATGGGAATTTATTCTTAGATACGAAGTCTATGCCTGAGTTTGGGCATTATTGACCGATTTGTTATGCATTATATAATCTGTATGGTCTCTCAAACGAATGTCTTGTCTATTAAAAAATGTCTAATCAATTTATAAAATGTGTGTGTGTGTGTGACATATAAAAAGCAAAATGCTTGTGGAGCTTGATAATGAGTTAACAATAATCGCTCTTGACTGATTATACTCTTTTCACTTAATATTTTTCACATTTTATGCTTCCTTTCTTCTTCTTTGTTTTTCTCATAGATTTCCCTTCATCGGGTGTTAAGGTCAATTAAAAAAGCTTAACAGCACAAAATTGTTTTCAGTTTAGAAAATTGTTTAACGTAACTTGTGAAAGTAGCAAAAAAGAATCTATTCAAGTGTAAAGTGGTTTTTCGAAGTTTATTTCGGCGCATCGACAATGTAAAGAAAGCATCGTACGATTATTTGTTCGCACTTCTCTGAGGTTGCTTAACACAATTCTTAATTTGCATTATAATCACGTACATAATATATTGTTTTCTATGTATTGAGTTTGTAATAAATTGTTTTTGCAAGTCATCGCTACAATTTAACTGGAAATAAACTTTGCAGACGGACTTAATGCAGAGTAAATATTACAAATTTTCACGATTGGTTCAACTACTACCTCTGACTTTGATGCTGTAGTTCGCAAAAACAAGTCATAAATAAAAAATATTGCTTTTCATGCGACCTTTCAATAGTCGTTAAGAAATTTAATTTGCACTATTTACGTATTTACGTTTACATTGCATGAGTAAATATGCAAAGCACTTAATTAACTTGAAACTGATAAAGACTACGAATGACATAATTGATGTCAGTTAGAGTAGCAATTAATGGCAAAATATTTGCTAAAAGACTTGCAAAGAAAACCTATTAGTTTAAGGATGGGCTTATAAAAAGGAAAGTCGATTATTTTGACGTGTTTTGATGTGTAAATGCATTTATATATATATATTGTACTATACGCTAGATACTGTATACTACTATATACTATATAACATATATACAATTTTTTTTTTTTAATGGACATACACATTGTCGATTAGTGGGATGAAACCATCCCGGAATCGCATTCACATTTTACTTTCCGCTTAGAGATAGTCGCTTATAGATTGCTAGTTCTTAGTATGTCATCGCACCTCCACCGTGTCGCCTTATCATGTAGGCTTATATCGAAGCATATCGGGCAAAAAACTGACGCATTTCTTCCATCATTCCACCATTCCGGAGTTCTACTCCCCAAGATATGGAAAGCATATTCCTCAAATATGCCCAAGCCGTTCAGACGGCATAGCTCGCATGTTTCGTCTGTTCGTATGTTCGAAAAATTTCCCTGACCAGTCAAAATTTGGTTTACGAAAAAATTACGAAAATTTACGAAAATTTTTCGGTGGTTTCTCCACATTCATTGTTCAAGATTTATGTTGTTTTCCCTTCTTTGTTGCCATCGCGTTAACATATGCTGCACAGCAGTTCGATGGATAACATTCTTTCTAGGACCGCCCCCGTTCACGCTGAAGCCGTGTAGCAAGCTGACATAATTCTTAAAGCGCACAGTCTTTGAACAGCTTCTAGTTTTCGAGGGAGATGTGTGTTTTGCAACATTGTTTCTGCTCAAACTGCTGCGACATATATCACTTGTCCATACGTACGCGGCATATAAGTTGTCACCTCGTCCGTTTTGGTCCGTTCACGTTTTGCATATTTTCACGCAGGATGGTTGCAATTGCCAATATGCAATATGCTATATACTACATATGTATAAACCACGAACTATATGCTACTACTATATACTATATTATATACTACTGCACATTAGTATATACTATATTTACTATACTATATATACACACTACACACTACTGTATATTATATACTATACATTATATATTATATCTTTTATTTAATTTGACTGGCCTGCTTAAGTATATTATATATTATATAATATGTAATACATAGAAAATAGCATCAGAGATCTCATTCTTGATCATTGTGGCTAGTAAAATCTAGTCGGTCAAGCCCATCTATCTCCATCTACGTCTACGTTTGCATTTGTGCCTGTGGAGGTTGTAATGGCAACTTCAGAATTTTATCTAAAAGTCAGAGGACTGAGGACTGATTTGAAATCCATAAACCTTAGTGAATAAATTCTTTTGTATAATCAAACACGATGGCATCTCCTCTATTCTAACGTATCGATTTAGAAAACTTTCTTTTTCCAAAGCAAGTTGGCAGTAGGGTGAGAAGAAATTCTGTCCATGCCTGGTATAATCTCTATGTTGTTATTTTAAGATTTGTTACACGAAGTTTGGTTTATTCATAACCTGCGTATGAGTTTCATTTTATTATTCATTTATTTATGAATCTTTTTATAAACGCTTCCAAAGCATGGAGGAGTATACACTAATTTCACTTTTCTTTTTATTAAATTTAGAAATATTTATATTTGACCGAGATGACGCTTCGAGATCATTTAGTGCATTGTTTTAGGCAATCGTCAAGTTTGAAACAATAAACTGAAATTTTACGTGAATGTGGCTCAAAAGCAGGCATAGCCTTGTAAAAAAGATGGAAAACTAAAGCAAACTAGGGAAAGCAAATAATTATACAGTACGTGGAATTGTATTTATAATCTTCTTTATAATTCTCTCTCTCTTCTTTGTAATTCCGCCGATTCTCCGTTAGTTTGCGTGTAGGGAAACCCAACTTCTGCACTCATCTAACTTTTTTACTTACTCTTCTTTTAAATTCACTTTTTGCCAGGAAATCTTCACATCTTTTACTTTAGGTGAAGTTTCCCATCTCCACGGACACATGACGTATGGCAATATATAAAACATGTGCCAAATACTAAAAGTTATTTTAATATATAACAACAAAAAACAATAATATGCATGCGCAACATATGAAAGTAAAGCAAAAACTGGTTGTGTTCTTATTCATCAAATATAAGCAAAAAAGTTTATAATGCAAGCTGAACGCATCAAAAATTTTGCTTCAATTCCTACAGTTTTTACTTCACTTCCTTAAAGCAACTTTTAAATGTAATCAGACTTGAGTAAAACGGGGTAATGACTATATTTAAAAAAAAAATGTATTCATCGACACATCTGCGTAAGATCATCGAAGAGTTACGTAATAAAAGTGATTCTGGAAAATATTTTTACTCTAGACGTGAAACAAAAAGCAGAAGCCTTACCATAGTGCTTCCAGATGCTTTTTCAAATCTGTGCAGTAAACTTTATTTGGGATGATTCGTTATGGGAAATTTTATTTTATACTCTTTGTACCTGTCAACGAAGAATGAGGAGTACAGTCATTCTGTCTAAACGATTGTAGCACCCGCAGTGAAGCTTCAAAAACCTCATAAAGTATATATAGTACATGTTATTAACCAAATTAAATTGATTTAGAAAAGTCCGTCTGTCTGTCAGAAGCCTTACCAAAGTGCTTCCAGGTGCTTTTTCAAATATGTGCACTAAACTTTATTTTGGATGATTCCTTATGGGAAATTTTATTTTAAAAGTTACTCATTGTACCCATCACCGAAGAATGAGGAGTACATTCATTCTGTCTAAACGATTGTAGCCCCCGCAGTGAAGCTTCAAAAACCTCATATAGTATATATAATACATGTTATTAAGCATATTAAATTGGTTTAAAAAGGTCAGTCTGTCTGTTCGTGTAATGTCTCTATTGAACATTCTTCTGATCGCAAAAATTAAGCTATCGGCTCCAAACTTGGCAGAAACATTCGAATTTGGGATATATTGGTTAAAGCATACGATCACAGTAAAGGGTAAACTGTATGCATCTCCGTTTCTCCTGGCAAAATCCTATTGGTATTTGTTCATTACTCGTAATTTATGAAAAAGTCTGGAATTTTTTATATTTACTTTGTGGAGGACTCTACTTACAAAGGTAGAAGAAGATTGAAATGTTCAGTCCACCCGACTGTGTTTACCGAACTTATATTTTTGTGCAAAAGCTTGCTAATGTCTATTTTCAAATCGATGTCTATTTTCAAATCGAAAAATGTGTTCGAAAATAAAGTAATTTCCAAATCTCGACGAGATGAGGATCCATTCCGAACAAACATAGTCATGATTTTTTTAAAAATAGTGACAGATTAAATAGACAGTGTAGTTTTGAACGAATTTGTGTTCACAAGTAAGCTAATGAAAATACAACCACTTGACCATTGCATACGTCCTGGCAATCCCATCCCAATTTAGAGAGAAAGAAATAAAAATTTTAACAAACTTGTAGCTGACTTCTTTTTGAAAAGAACTGATAGTTGGATAACAAGAGTTTCGTGATTTTTTTTTTAATTCAGTCACAAAAGCACATCCACTTAATGTGCAGTTATGCGCATTATATTCCAAACTTTTCTTTAATCATAAATTATTGGTTGTTCGTTCATATTGTTCGATTAGCTCATATTGCTTGTGCAACATTTTTTTTGTTTACTTTAAATTACTTTTTAACACTAAAGAAAAAATTTGTAGATTTGAAGTTAACCAAAACGTCAAAATTGAGTCTTTTCCCCAAAGCAAATATATTTCTTATTCGTTTCGTAGCTCGAGAAGAGATTGTCAAATGTGCTACTGCGGTTACTGTTCTGAAACGGTATGCACATTGGCTTAACGCAGCTCTGCCCCGAAATGTTGAGACAGCTGAGTCCTTTCTGCGTTCTTTCTCTTTTCTGTCTGTGCGTCTTGCAAGCACATAGCGACACGATTCGATCCAATACAGTGCCTATCGATTAAGGTTAAGAAGTTGATCGACGCCTATAGTCTTCTTTGAAGTGGTAAAATGAGATTAAGAGGAGAAAATGTGTTGAAAATAGTGTTAATTAAAAACTCGAATTGCTGTCCGTCTCCAAGGCAATTGAACTCCTCCTCAGCACCTTTCTTTTCCCAAAACACAAATCAAAACAGTCTAAATGTTGCACTTTCCTTCAGCTTAATCGATGATTTCTTAAACGTAATTGTGATGAGTTTTCCGAGTTGTTTGGAGTTGTAGGTCGATGTAAAATGATTGATCGAAACCGTAATTTTCGCTATTAGTTTTGATGTAACAGAATGAATTCGAAGCGAATCCGTTGTATTTTACACATGCATAATTACAAAAAAACCGTTGCATTAAGCATAGTAATGTGCAGAGGGCCAAAAAAAAGTCAGAAAAAGAAAGTTCTCTTTTTTTTTTTTGGATAACACGTGTTTATTTCACTCTTCGAGAACACTTATTGGATTTTCTTTCTCTAACATTTTCTACTTATTTAAAATTGAATTAAATTTAAATTCAATTTTTCCAAAGAAAACTTTTTTATCTCATTTTTATTTAAAGCAAAGGTACAAACATCATAAAAATTGAAAACAACATACTTAAGTTGATATTAGCAGCAATATTTACAGAATTTCCAAGGTTTTCGCCATCGTCCGCAATTAGAAATTTATTGCAAGCATTTGCGTTGCAAATGTGGCAAACCTCCAGAGGAGCATCATTATGCAGAGATTGGCAAGTCAATTGATTGCTAGCATTAATCAAATTGCTACAACCGCGTTTAGTGACCAGGGTATTGTTAACTGCATGTATACATTACAACGAAATGAGGGGAAAAAAGATGTATTATTTAGTCAAGCAAAAGCAATAAATACAAGGGATATAAATACTTGTCACTTTAATCAAGTAGCACACTGCAGGGCTGCTTGTGAAGGATTCCCGCGGAGCGTATCGTAAATGGTTTAATTGCTTAGTGTAAGTCTCTGTAAGAGAAGGATCTCTGTTTATAAAACCATTGTCTATGTAATCTTCTTGACTATCGTAATCAAGGATTATTTGCGAACCGTGCTGGCGTTTAATATCAACTTTTAATTTGCTTTTATTGGATGCTGCATTTGATGGTGCAAATGTTTCCAAGCTTTTCGCAAGATGTACTCTTCGATTTCTTACAAAGGGATTTTCTTCATATTCTAAATCATAGTCTTCCCAAATATTTTTTTCAAAACCTAAGGGTTTGTTGAACGCTTCATGCTGAATATAGTGGTCTTCGTTGGTAGCGAGAGCTTGGCTTGAGGCGGTTGTTGACTTTTCATATGATGGATGCACTCCTTCATCTTGATCTTGTACACTATATTGAGGTCTTCCCCTTATTACTTTATAGTCTTCATATTCGAGGTCATCGTTTTCGATTGCACCTGAGCCTTCCTCTTTTTCTGGCGGCTTTGTATTACTTAACTTAACGGTTGCATTTTCAAAAGTTTGGGGAAAATCTACGGGAATCGAGGTCGTTGAACCGTAAATGTCTATCACAGGCGCCTCCTCGCATCTTTGTAAATTTTCAAAATCCTTCAGATCATTACAATCATCACAAACGTAGCATTCTAAACCTGAAAAAGTAAAGCAAGGAAAGCAACTTTAAAGAAAACGCAATCTCTGTTAGCGGAAATTGAGAAAAATGTCACTTTCTGGTAAGCTTTAGAATGCTGTGCTATTATGCCATTATGCGCGTATGTAGGTCGAAGTCTCTATATCTCTACTCAAAAGTAATGTAGAGAATAATGTCATTGCCAAAGCAGAACTTTATCTACAGTAACTCTAATATATACTGAGATATACATGAAAAAAAAGAAAGAAAGAAAAACGTATATCGGTTTTTCTTTTTTTATTCCAAATGTAAATGTAGTGCAGTTACTCTAAAGCAGATATGTCAAACCTATGCCCGCCAATCCCTATGCCTTTCAATCATGCGTTAGATTCACATAAGAACAATTAATTTCGTATAAATATTGAAGACCTACAGATTAAAAATGTAATTTCCGAACAATCCGAACAATTATATCAATGGGAAAGCAATTGAAGGACAAGAAGTGAGAGAAGTGGAAGAGGGTCTTATCTCCAATTCATGAGGAGAACATTTAAAAACTTAGTGTTGTAGTACTCCGGTAATCTGCGTTATTGCACTACGAGAGAATAATATTTTTGCTGTAGGCAATGAAAAGCGATGAAGTACGAATGGATTATCAACACAATCAGCCAGAGGAAAAAATCGGTTTGGACACAAAACAATGCTCCGAGGCAATCGGCAAAAGAGGCTTGACTATAAGCCTCTACAAAGCACGTAGAATTATCAGTTGTCAAGGAGAGTTAGGAGATTTAAATGACGTTTTGGTTGTAAGTCGAATTTCAGCTAAACGAGGAAGATGGAAAACAGCAATAAAATCATTCAAGGACACTTCGGCGCTTTTGGATGCACTTCAATTGTTGGCCACGGGATGTATTGCCTTTCGATCGCTAACTTTTGAAGTAGAACATGAAAAAAGTATTAAAATGATATCCCCGTTAATGTGCATAACCGTCTAAAACTAGGAAAACTGTACGGGCACAGCGATAAATACGAATAAAAAATTGTTCGAATTCCTGTTGAAATAATCTCCCTTTTCTTTCTTTTAGTATAAAACCCGCATTAATCACTGGTACATGCACTTAACTATCACAATCAGCGAATAAGTCAAGAAAATAGACAACAACAAATTCGTCTCCACGATATGCCGTCCACGGTAGTTAAAATGTTGGCCACCCTTGCTTGAAAGGTAGGTGAAAAGATAAGAAATGTAAACATGTTTCAAAGATAAACAGTTGTGATACATTTCCTGAGTCAACCTGTTTGCTTTGGCTTCTTTAAGGAAAATGTGTAAATTCTAATTTTAAATAAAATTAAAGAATAAATGAAATCAGAAATTTTTTATTTTTAAAAAATTTTTACATTTTTAAATTTTCATTCTCCACAATAAAAAATGTATTTATTTTTTTTTTTACTAAATTTATGGATAACCCCTTCGGCCAGTTTATTATAAATTTTGCCTTTAAATTTATCGATATGAAGTTTTTCGAAATTTAAAAATAAACGACCCTCTTTTGTGGATAACAAATTTCAAATCAAAAAATTATTTATAATAACTTTATGAAGCAGAAGTTTTTTCTTTTTTGTTTATGGATCGGAAAAAAAGCTAAGATGGCAAAAAAAAATTACATGCACTTGGCTTGGGCTTGGGCTGAATTTTTTAACACTCAACACTGCATTTATATAGTGCGTGTAGTTGTACTCGATGTAAAACGTTTAGATATACGAAATTCGTACAACGTACGTAGTGCTTCGTATATAATTCATAAATGTAGAATGAAAGCATATTTCGATACCATTTGGCAGCATGTCTAAAATTATTATTCGAACTAAAAGCCATTGCCTACATACTCCATTGCCTTGTAATTTTGGCCATTGCACTCGAACATTTACTTGCTTTTCGAACTCTGCGTGAGAAGAAAAAGTCCAAGACCGAAATGCAAGCTTTAAGCTAAAGACTCTCAAAGTTTAAGGTCATAATTTAACTGAAAGATTTTATGCAAAGCAGACGCCAAAGCGTAATATTCGTAATAAAAGTAACTGATGGTGAATGTTTTGTGGCAGAAATATAGTGCAACTGAGTGGACGACTTGATACAAAAACTTGAAGAAAATCATCCCATATTAGTCAACAGAACGACTCCTTCACTGTTGCACAATAACACCAGATCCAAACAACAGGAATTGGAGTTCGAACTTCCGCAATATCCGCCCTACTCTGCAGTCGCCACCCTCACTGATCACCGCTTTTCCCCCAAATTTGGACAGCTTTTTAATTCCGGCTATGCAGTTAAATCTGCTAGGAATTCATTGACTCTCGTCTCTCAGGCTTCTACATCAACAATGCATAGAATATAAATTATTGCTTACGTGTGTAACCTATCAACCAACTTTTCCCTTTTTGCCTGCAAATTTCGTTCTTGAATGAGCGACAGGAAAGCATTAAGATCGTGATGGTTGCTTCAAAAGCTTGATCAATAAGTAAATCGCATCTGCTCTTCACTTTACCCTTAATTATGGCCATTTTAAAATTGCTGCATACGCTGAATATTAAAAAGGCTTAAAATATAACTGAGAAATTCATCTCGTCGATATACTTTTCTTAGAGCCTAAATTGAGATTACATTTCACTTCACAAAGTCACTTTTTAAATTGCGAAATGTTTTGAAAAGGGGATACGCACGACTACGCTTCTAGGTGATAAATGGTTTTGAGTATTCTGCAGTTGGGCAACGTAATTATTTCTCGATAATCATAAACGTGAATACGATCATTAATATGATTCGTGTGATATGTGCTGCACAGGACAGAGATAAATATTGTCTTTTATATTTTTAAGTGCCAACAGCATGAGGAAAAGTGCATCAAAAACATTGAAGGCACAATACGACTATCCCAACAAGCAGATTGGATATCTGACGACAACAAGCATTCCACAACGCAAAACTATTTTTTCTAACAACGAATATGTCGAGTTTTTCATGTGAAACAAAGAGCATTTGCCGAAAGCATTTTTTCTATTCCTGAAAGATACGTAGGCGTTTTCGCATCGTACCGTTACGTTCGTTCATAGGTAGATCCAGGCCAGCAAAATCTATCGTAACACCGATTTGCTGTTGCACTATGGGGAATAAGAGTATCATCGTCTGTCTGGTAGAGCCAGATGGGTATGGCCAGATGGGTATTGGCCATTAAACTCTCGCGTAACCGTTAACGCCGAAAACTACTAACAACCACTACTAGATTCAAAAAAGCAACGGACAGAATATCCAAAAAAGCAACGCAAGCTGATTTTTTACATGCCATCCCTTAATTCGTCCACATGGCAAAACAAGTTCGCGATACGTTGGAACTATTCAACTAGGAAGTGCAAGCTAAGACGATCAATTCTCCAAACAGGTGTCCTGGTCTGCAACTACACTCACTTGCTGCTTCGTATTAAAATACACGAAATTAGTTTGCATTAAAAGAGCGACAGTTTCTTTGCCGCGGCATCTACAAATTGACAGACGCGTGGAAACATGTATGACCAGCGATGGCCAATATTTCGCATAAAATCATACAATAAACATATATTTTCTATATGAAAATTCAACTCTCATATTTACACGACTGGTAAAGCGTTTATTTCTGCAGTGAAATTGTTCTCATTCCCTTTGGTGGTCTTTCCTAAAAATCCTTTATAAAGGACTCATTTTAAAAACACTTGTAAAATTACTCATGACTATCGACAGAAGATTTCAAACGAGGGGATGTGCTCCTTAGCGCACGAAATTTTTTATATATATATATATTTAGAATTGAATGTAACCAGAAGTTCGTCCCTACGTGAGCATAAAACGGTATTCAAATTCATTTGCGGTCAAAAGCTTACTTGTATGTTATATGCTGTCTGTATAGTGGCATCGTACTCACATAAAATAACTTTACTCCCCACGCTAGCGCCTCTCCCGCCCAGTAGAATATTATTACTTCTCCTAAAAAAAAAAAAATTCTTCTTGGCGGCGACATGTCAGTATAAAGATTATATTTTTCTTACACACTCGCAATTTCTGGTCATAGTTTAATAAAATCTTTACTGAAAAACTTCAGTTCCATTCGTTAGACACTTGAAAACTTCACTTTATTTCAATTGATAGAAATCAACAATTTTTAAACCTACCTGCGACTTTAATGTGATGCAAAAATCCACAGCAAATCACTAAGAAGGAGATGTAAATAAACATACTTTTCAATAAACTGTTCACTAGATTTGTTATATTGAAAATTTATGACGACTTCTCACAAACAATAAGACTAAAAATCATTCACAGTTTAAGCAGAAAGTTCAATGGTAGCATCTTAACTAACTGTGACGATGATGAGGAGGAAAAAATGTTCAAAGTTGCCCAAAATGGAAATAAATGAAATAGAGCTGAAGTTTGATTAAGTAGCGAACGGTGAATGCCCTATTGAGCCATATAGACGACTATTTTGACACTAGAACCACCACTTTGTTTCTATGACAATTTACACTAAGGAACATTAGAAAATTATTCACCCATTTACGGATAAATTGGAAATAACTTGAAATTAAAGTTCTTGTCTAACTTTGGACGGGACACGCATTTCTAAATAGCATATCATTACGGGGTCGAAAATTATGAAAGAGCGCGCCTAGTTTTTTTCCATACTGTAGGGATGTATATGGGCGGATCACATGCGTTTTTCCTTACCTTGGGTTCTTAACCGATCAAGGAATGTTTGCGCTAAGTTTCAGGTTTCCGTCTTCCTTTTTCGTGACCGTCGCTATTTTACGAAAGCTATGGATCACATTTACTCGTTTTAGTAGAAATAGGTGTATGCGAAACGTCGATAATGCTTGCGTTGTAACAGTCTGTAGGCGATTATGGCACTTGCGGAAAATCTGAAACCATTTGTCTATCGAATGATTGCCGAAGATAATGATAGAATTAATATGTCTTTTACACAGTAGTGAAAACTAAAATCTTTTTTTTTCTGTGATAAAATTTCGATGTTCAAAGATATGAATTACATAACAAAGCTATTAAAACGATGTTTCAACCCATTTTATCACAAAGCGTTTTTTTCTCTAAATTTAAAAATTTTCATTCCCGTCAGCTTTGTGTAACATTAGTTTCCGTAGGTTATGTATGTCTATACAGACGATAAATATTTTGCAGATTCTGTTTGAAACTTTAAATCGTTCCTTCAGTATTGAAAAATAAAGAAATAAAAAATACAATAAAATAACGATAGCGCAAGGAAAGCGTAAAGTTAGTTTGCTGGCTGGTCCATAACAAAGAAGTACTTAAAGTTATCATAAAGTATTTATGGTTACTGAATACTTATATGAACGATGTTTATTTCAAGACTTGATTCAACTACAAAGAGATAGAGAGGAATACGTACTCGCTCTAAAAACGACTAAAATTAATTGTCATCGTTAATGTGGGTTTAATCTGTGCCTGTGGTTGTCTATCCGTCTGTCTACCCGTTCGTTCATGTCTCTTTACTCATCTGTACACCCATTTGTCTAACAAAATTCTTTTTCGTTGATTAATTAATTAGCCCTGTCATCTGTCCCTAACCCCACCTATGCGTTACTTCATCAATTAGCCGATTCCTTTTTCTGTCTGACCATGTGTCCATCTTAACCCTGTCCAGTGATCTCGCTGCCTACTTATCGGATGAAGCTCAAAAATTGAAGATATGTAAACGCAAATCTTTCCTAGCGTTGAAAGCGTTGAACCAATCGCAGGAAAAGCATCGATCCATTTATCGAAGAAGTGGCAAGTGAAAACCACTGTAGCTATTAAAAATGCGTCATCAGATGGAGGCCATTCTCTTACTTGTATCTAATTACTTGTAATATATGATAAAAAATAGTTTTATTGTTGGTTCATTTATTTTTTTATTTTGCCTTTTCGCTTGCTTGTCTTTGGCTAGACGTTTATAATTGGGTAAGTAAATATTACGTTTCACAAACGGATGCAATGGTTGTAATATTACGCAAATTAGTTCTTTTTTCAGATTTATTATGCATTCTTTTATTATTTTCAAATGTTTTTTTCTTTTGTTCATTGTGTTTTAATATAATATTCTTGTTTATTAACATGTACTCGTACATTTAAAATAAATTAAAGTAAAAGTTTATTTATTTTTTATTCGCTTATTACTAAAATACACATAAATACAATATAACAAAAATCTTTTAAAGGCATTTCGTGATAATTTTGATTAATAATTACTTAAATTCTTTGTATCATTTAATAAATTAAGTCAATATATATATATATATGTATCTATATATATCGCATATAGGTTAGACATGCTTGAAGAAAATGAAAATCAAATACTAATATATTATTAATAACATGAAGAATTTAAAAGCCATGTAAAGTTGTTGTGAAAGCCAAGAGTTGTTTAGATAGTTAATTAAATTAATGAAAGAGAGATGAATTTCGGAAACCATTTATTCAAACTTTTCTTAATAGAAGATAATAACAACATTACCTCAGTTAATTAATGTCATGATAAGAGCTCCTGATTTTTCCAGAGATTTTTTTTTTTTTTTCATAACTTATATCATTATTGTTCTTTATTTTCATTTGTTTTGTTTCTTTGTTTATTTATTTATTTTTTTTTCTTTCTTTTTGTTCAATTAGTGATTTTTTTTTTTTACGTTATGCATATTATAGAATAAATTTATTATTATTTTATTCATATTCATTATTGCTGTGCTTGCATTCAATTTTCATTATCGTAAGTTAAAAGCTCTGAAAAATATAATTAAAACTCATTTCTTTTATTTTATAACAAAAGTTTTCAACGAAAGTTTCTCAATTACTTTGATTATCAGCAACTTTAAGTTAATAATTTTCTCTTTAATATCTATAAGATTTTATTGTGTAGCATGTTAGTCTGGTGTAAGATGAAAATTTCTTTCGTAAATTCGAAAATTTAACTGGATTCTGAACGTTGGCACAATTGCTTAGCACATTAATGACTGTTTTCTTGTTTTTTGCATTTCTTAGTCAAAAGATGGTAGCTTGTTAATTATGCCATTCGAAGATAAGCATACGAATGTTCACAAAGGACGTCATGAAATATTCATATGATGGTCGCTCGATCTATTTGTCCTTCGACTTTTTATTTTAAGCACGTAAGTGAAAACTTGCTCGAAGAAAAGGCCCTCTAATACAATCACAATACCAACTGAATATTATTATTATTATTATTATTATTATTAAGACTAAAATCTTAAGGGGCGAGCATCTAAGATTGTCGGCTTTATTGAAAACTCTACTGCATTTGAGATTTGAACACATGACCATCGAGTTGTTAGTCGAGATCCTTTGACTAATCGGAAATAGAATACAAACTGTTGTTAAGAAACAACAAATATTTTAAATTCGAATCGTCGATTACCGCCAATAAATATTTTACCGAAACAAAATATTAAGATAAAAATGGTCTCAACCACTGCGCCCAGTATTAAAAAGGACCAACAGATTTCAACAGCTTTACCTCTTAGGTGGTAAACACACTTAGCTCAAATTAAAACACCTTCTCCCTCATAGTTTACAGATTTAACCAAATACATTTGTAAAATGTGGTACAAGTGCACATTGAGCTTGTGCGCGTATATGCAACACCCAGAAGGACTCGAAATAGGCCCACTTGCGTTTCACAGTCACTTTCTGAATTGATCTAAGCTTATCTGTCCGTCTGTCTATTTCCTTTGTCTGTGTGTTGAAGATATAAGTCGCAAACCTTTTAAACATTTTAATGAAATTTGATAGACCGACATGTTTTAGCCCAAGGACGAACGCTATTGATAATGGTTCGGGTCGAATCACTTTTACGACCAATCTCCACATAAAGCCTTACTATGGGCAGAAGTTATTTGAGTGATAATATTAAATGAAATGCTTTAAGGTCTTTAATGGAGAATCGTGTCCCACATTAGTGTTTTCGCTTGAATTTTTTTTGTCGAATAGCAAAGAAGACGAGTTGCCTTAAGTTTATGCTATCGCCTGTGAGACTAAGACATGGCTTATTATCATTTACATTTTATTTTGCGTTGGCTTAATAAATTCTGTTATTTTATGTGTTAGTTTCAAACCTTTAAAAGTTTGGTATATTGTCCCGTTACGAGAAGCTCATGTACTGAAAAGCCTGCAAAAATTGTACAGTTTCTTGCAGAGTTAATAATTTGCTCTCTATAACGTATGTCTCTAAAACAGTGTACAAACGTTTCTCAAGGTCGCCTAAACGATCAATGCAAACCAGCATAGTATCAGAATTAATAAAAGTCTTACAATTAAGATTAATTCACATTGCAACAAATAGCACAATAATTATTAACATTTTATAATATTTTTCACACACATATCTCGAAGTCTTAAAAGGGCTAAAGATGAATTTGAAACGTATTATAACGTGCAAGTTCATTGCAATAAGTCAACTATTAAATAGCAGAGGAAAAACATATTTAACAAAAACTACAAGTACAAAAAGCAAAAGTTTTACAATGTCGACCGATTCGTAGGTATGTTCGCATATATTGAAATGACTAAGCTTTCAATAGGTTTTTGACGAGTTTTGTAAACGTGGATCATTAGCTTATAAGCACACGCCTTCTGCATTGTCTGTATTTCATAACGTATTTCACATCATATTTACGCTTTTTTATACCTATCAGTGACTTGCGGAGGTATGTCCATTTAGTCAAAAAGTTTGCAACGCCCGCAAGGAAACTTCAGAGACGCCACAAAATATATATATTCTTGATAGACATCACATGATGAATCGATTTATGCATGTCCGTCTGCCCGTCTGGCCGTCTATCTATCTCTACGCAATGTCTGAGGTAAATATGCTCCCGCTCGCAAAAATGAATATATCTCCTATATATTTGCAAGAGAATTTCAAAGGGATTCAAACGTTTCAATGAAAGCACCTACAACACGCCCACAAGTCTGTATAACAAAAATTGTGAACATTTTTGCTTTTCGTGCTTTTTACTTGTTATTCATAAAATACAAAATATTCACCACATAAATTTCCACTTTTACTCTGAAAGTGGAAAAAATCAGCTGCACCCACTTACCACTACTTACAGCCACTACAGAACATAACGATTTATTTGTTTTTGTTTTATTTATATCGCGGTGATGGGTATAAAAAATTCAGTCACGACCGAATGTAATTTTCTTATTTGTATTGTAATGCTCAAGAGTTACCTTTCTGACTTAACTGAATTGATGGAAAAAAAAAACATGCAACGAAATTACATTCGGCTGTGGCCGAATCTTCTATGCCGGCCACCTTTATATTAATATAGACTCGCAAATACTTACCTGCATGGAAGGACTGCCAATGTTTTTATCAAATGTTCTTAAATCGATTCAGATTTTGATGCTGATCGACAATATATATACTTATATACTTTGTGGGGTCTCTGTAGTCTTTTTCAGGAGGTTGTTCTAACAAAATGAATCGCACCCTTCAGTGGTGGGTGTAAAAAATAAACCAACTGACAACTAAATTTAAAGCTCCGAACTTAACCCTTTATAAAAAAAATGAGACGAGAAAATATAAAAACAATATTGACGGATCAATGACGGGACCCTACTGGTTTTACAAATGACGTGAATTCTAAAAAAAAAACTACAAATCAAAATTTATTTCTCTTTGAGATTGTGTTGGGCTCTCAACAGCGGATTTAATTGCACTTTTTCGCAGCCAAGTTCACATTTTAAGGCGCACTGCCTTGTGTAGAACAAATTCGATTTATATGGAAAGTCAAAAAGCAGCACTTTCGGCCTACTTTGCTTCTATTACTAGTGAGAAGATAAAAATGGTGTTCAAGCAAGAAAAACTTATCGCATGCGTATGAAGGGGATGAATGGACAAAACACCAGTGCTAAAATTGGTTCACAAAATATCGCTTCGGCGGTATTGCATCACGTTTTGGAAGAAGTTGATAAGGATAAAATCAAGGCATTAATTAAAGCAAACCACCGAATGACAACTAACGAGATCACTGAGAATTTGAATCTATTGAATTCCCCTCTTCTTGATCAGATATTTATATACTATAAAGAAAGCGACTTTTGTTTTGGCCGCAAATTTCTTTCCGAATCTCTCAATAGTTGGAGAAGCAAACAGGCATATTCAAATCCATTCGGCTGCTCTTACTGATAAGGATGCATGTGTGCATTTTAAAGGGGTCTTCTTGCTTACTTTAGTCATCCACAAATATTTGTGCGAAAATAATTTTATCTCTTTAAAGTGTATGTAAAATGAGAGCATGTACATATAGTGTATAATACAGTATATAATATAGTATATAATAACATAAATTTTCGTATATTCTTCTGATGCGTGTGAAAAATGACTTAACTTATCTTAGAAGTTAAGTGTGCGATCGTAGTGTTCTAAAAAGTTTACGCATGCCATAAATGAAAATTGTCCCTCAATATAATCTTTCGCGTTCATTCACTCAGGTGCTTAATTTTAATACAGACTAACTTGGATTTTTGTTATTATGCATGGTGGTCTGATCCCGATTGTGCTTTCAGAAATCAAAATTTTTCCTTCAATTTAGCGAAATCTAAGTTGATTGTTATAAATCTCTCTCTCGCTTCCTCTCTGTTTCAGAGATCAACTATTAAGACATGAGTAATAAAGTGATTAGAGTGAAGTTCATTTACACCGTCCCTACCATCCCATTTTACTTATTCCAGTTCCTTTCCACCACTTAGGAGTACTATCCAAACGAGCCCATCTGCTTTTCCCGTAGTAGTAATACATTAATGCCTTTGAAATTGTTGTCGGTTTGCAAATTTTCTAAATCAAGTCCTTGTATGAAATGTAATCCGCGTAGTATCTCAAAATTGTGCAAGAAATGTTTACATTGGAAGATGCTTTACTGTCTTTATGCATTTGAGGACATTTTGATGTCAAGCTTACGCGATGCTATTTAAAGGGAGATGAACTTATTAACCTTTAATTGTCCCTCTATCTCACTGTCTCTCTCTTTCTCTAACTATCCTCTCTTCCTTTTCCATAGGAATTATTTTGAAAGCAAGGACTTTTCTTAGCAGTCATTGCAGACAATTCGCTTAAGAGTAAAGTAACGGTAAATTAATGCATTACATATTAATTATAGTAAGAAATTTTCAAAATTCTGACGGTTACAAAGAAGAAATCGTTTAAAGATAAAAAATTCATTGCATTAAATTACAATTGTTTTTAATGTCATTTGCAATATGATCACAATGAGAGTTTTTTTTAGTTGCCTTTTTTTTTGGTTTTTGTTTTATTTTGATTCATTTATTTATTTTTCATAATTTTTGTATTTATGAGTGAATAGTTAACTAACTATTTATTGTTGCAACAATAATAATAATGACTTGTATTTTGTTTCATCAAACATTTTTTCATTTAAATCGTGTTTATGTAATAAGCAACTATAGTTTTTAGCTCAGTATTTTTTTATTTCTATATAAGGTCTTAAAGTTATACAGTTACTAAGATTTATTATACACACATACAAGCTTATGTATTATACACGGTCACATGAAATATAAATAAAGCCAAAATGGAAACCAAATAACAAATTCGATCAGACCGAATCGTTTTGATATCAACCACTTGTTTGTTTTTGTTGTTTTTAAAATGTAAACGAACGTCGACAAGCAAAGAAGAGTAATTCTGTTTGAAAAAGATTTTCGTAACTCGTTTGCGTCGTTTAGTTAAGTTTGCATTTACATATCTACCTTGGGAGTCATACAGAGTTTCGTACATTTAATTAAACCAAAGACTCAAAGATGTTTTGCTTTAAAACGTGCCGTCTTGTTCATGTAACACGTTTGCTATTTACGTAATTTTAGCAAGAAATTGTTGAAAATATTGATTGAAGAACATTATGATGATGATTTACGTAAGCATAACATATTTGCACCCAAGAGGTAGGGGTTAAGTTATGTTTCACATTTTCCTTTATTACGATTCGATTTATTTGATCTTTAAAATTCTTATCTTCTTTAAGGAGGAGTGTAAAAATATCAATCTCGATATTCTTGATATAATTTTTTGACGGCTTAGTTGCGATTTTAACCGATAGACAGACGTACACGGGGACTATACGCATTTACAATTAATGCACAATCTTTGTTGCGTATTCCAAAGCGTTGCAATCATTTAAGGAACTTAAGATACTCTGTGTGTGAGTGGTGGATATAAAAAATCTAATAAGAAAGTTATGCAATAATATTGCAATCTTTCAACAAAATTCACTTAACCTCTTCTGCCAATTTATTTTGTTTAACAATGTAAATAATGAAATGCTTGCAACGCCCCACAACCTATTAACCTTAAAGCTCGTTACGCCATTACAGCTGTCTGTGGTGCAAATGGAACAGTGAAATTGTTCTTCTACATCAGCTGCCGTTTGCTTTCCACCACGACGACCATTGTTGTTGTAATTGTTGTTATTGGTATTTTGCATAGTTTGCGTTTTGTCCTCTGAACTTGAACGCAGCTTCGCTTGCAATATAGCGCAAGCATCTGAATCGCCGGTATTTAGCTGACAGAAACGAGCAGTCACCATTTTATTTGTGTTGGCTATGAAAGAAGATTTCACACAAAAATTTCGTTCAGTTGTTTAAACAAGAGCACGTTGTTTGTCATTTGCCTTTCACAATTTTTGTTAAATAAAACGCTACTTACGATCTCTGGCCACTACCTTCTGACAATTCATCAGTGGACTTTTATTGGCTCCTGTGTCAAAGTATGCAAATTTATTTAGCTCGAAAAGCCACGTATCAATCGATTTCATTTTATCCAGCGTGCATTCCTGAAAGCAATATAAAAAATATCACATTCCATATAAGTCATAAATCATCAAAATGTAATGGAAGAAAATCGTGTTAGCTTTGGCGTAAACATTAAAAAATCATTAGCTGAGATATTAAATTTCTCAATGCATTCTAAATTAGTGGAAGAATCCTTATAAACTAATCTTTAAAAAATCATTTACAAATGGCAAACAGCGCAATTTTGTTGGCCTTTAAAAATTATGTCAGAAATAATGATGAAAACACATACGCAGTGCTTAGGTTGGTCCGTCATACCCTCTCGAAAGAGGATTCGATGTTTCCTTAACATAACGACAGAATTTTGTACTCAAATTATTCGCTTCCGTCAACTTAACCGGAAAAGTTTTTCAAAACCCGATTTCGATTAATTTTACCTTGTAGTTTAAAAAGACTTAATAAAAATGCATTCCAAAACCCGATTCGTAAGGAGGCAATCCCAGAAGTCCATAAACTGACTCCATATAAAAGCATTCCGTAAAGGTATAATGTTCGTTGACATTTTTCCTAATTACGGCCGCACGCTATCCCTCTTTGCTTACTCCTTTCCACCGAAAATCAATGTGTTTATAAACGCGTAAGGGATACCTATCCTAAGAGTGATTGGTCAATGCAAAAAAAAATAAAGTAAAAAAAGACATTCCCTCCCTTTTTCTCCAGTTCGTGGTTCAAGCGCTGCAACAAATGCGTTCTCTATAGTATAGATAAGCAAAGGAAATTGTGCCAAGACTACTTCACAAAACTAGTGTCGTAACCTTAGTATCAAGTATGTCGTTGTCGATTTCTATTCCTTCAGTTTCCCGCTTGGAACGCCCACTTGCCTCGGATAGGGAACAGAATTCTTAGGTTAACCATGGTTATAGGTCGACGTAACAACTCGATCTTTTCTGTTGTGAAACATCGGCAAACAGATGATTGAAACACCTAACGACGCTCTGTTTGCTCTGCTGCGAACAATGGCGTGGTTACGTCCAGCTTGTCCAGTCTAGTCTGTGTGCTTGAAATTAAGTGAGCGAACTCTCTCGAATTAAAGTACATTATCACATAGGGAATGACCGATTTTTTCCATATTCACAAATTTACAGAACGCTTTCACTATTGATTTTATTCCACGATGCCGAAGTAGTCTGTCTCCTCGATGTAGAAAACGGCTCTCAATTCAATCGGTAGACCAAAGTGAGAGATGCATTAAAAGTTGCTATCTCAAGTTCTTCTGAACGTTGGTCGCGTATACTTTTAACTAACTGAATGTATTCTTATTAAAAAAGGTTATAGTTTACGAAGAGCTAAATAATTGGCTGGCCCTACATAGTACCGTAGGGGATGTGTTCATTCAAATAATTATATTGTGGACTGAAAAGTGCTTGCGAACAAGGATGATAGTGAGCACTTTAGTAGGATTTGTTTAAGGCGCACTCTCAAACCAACACAGGAACAGTTTCGTGTGAATAGCGCGCCATGATGGCATGCATGTAGAAAATATAAATCTATGCATAACTATTAACAATGTACGAATTTAATAAACATCTTCGTCTCTTGAGTCGACATTACAAGACTCCCACGATGATTTTCTAGTTGGATGCTTTTGCTGTTGAAGGTCGAACAGAACAAAGCAAATGAACTATAACTTCTTCGGCTTCTTTGACGGCATTTTTAATTGCATTCGTAAGTCTTTGCGGACATTTTCGTAGCTTCTTTGCATGGCTTCTTATTTGATATAGAAAATGTAAAACAAGCGCTTTGTTAAGTTTGCAAAGCTCTCCCCATTATCAGTAGTCTTGCTAACAATGAGGGCGGCTTTTGCTTTAAAATTCTATGTGATAACTCAGCAAATTGCTACTCAACTTGCTGATGAAAAATGTTGGTCACATAGCAAGTTTGCAAGTATTTTCAAAAAAGTAAATTCGAAGTGTTTTATGCATTGAATATATTGTGTTGCCCATCAATTGTTTACGATGCACACGAGTAGCGATTGAAAATTTTATCCAGATATTTGTTAGTTGTTTTGAATTGTTTAACATTTCCGCTACACCCTTAGGGAAAAGAAGGGCATTGATAGGTAAAGTGCAATCAAACACTCTTAAAGCAAACTTTCATTACACCCTTTGGATATAGCCTTGGCAGTTTAGTTGAGAGATACGGGAGATGATAGAGGCTATTGAAAGGTAGTGGTAGATAATAACTCGGTAGCTAGTAACTCGGACATTAGGTAGAGAATACAAGGGCATGCAAATATTATGAAATAAAGTGCTTTGAAGTCTTCATTCGTCATAACTTTGAAGAGGATTTGAAAATCTTAAATAAGACCAGACGAAAAGCCTTTATCTTTTTCTCAACTTTTGATTTCCTAAATAACTATACTATGTTTAGCTTAAAGGGCAAATGGCTATCCACCGTCCGCAATGGAATACATTTTAATAAGCAACAGTTTTCCTCAACATATGTCTTGTCCTCAATTTTATGCTGAAGCTTGCAGATAAATGCCTGTACCAATCGGAAGGCGGGCAAAGTGTGTGCCGAAGGTTTTGTGTTATGAGTAAAAGACAAAGTAAGTTAATGATGCTTAATTGATTTTGGAGAAGGGTGGCTGCAATCGGGACGGTCCATTGAATCATCTGCTAGCTTTCGATAGGACTAAGGCCCACTAATACTTCAAAATTCAGCTTCAGGACTTATTGAAGTGAGGTTCAAAAAGATCATGGCTACTGAGTTATGTAGTGAAGATATGATACTGCGCTTTAAGATTTTGAAGGAACAGATGGTTAATGTAATTTTAGACAAACGATTCTATTATTATATTTTCTATTAAAAAAAGTCGAGAAAGTAGACCGTTTTGATCCTTGCACACGCTCATAAATAATGACTAATATTGAGACTCTCTGCGGGAGCCAACCTCTGTTGCATTCTAAAATCGAATGTACAACTATTTCCCTACAATAAGATCGATTAAGTATAAAAAATTTTGAAATGCATTTGAAAATTTCGTCATAATATAAATTTACGTTCACTCTTATGGCTATTTTTTTGGCAACGTGCAGTCAGTCCCTTTTGTTATGAAATTAATATATGGGACTTGATTACCGCATATTTTTTAATCAAAATTTTTGATTAAATGTTCATAATACTGCCAATGACCAGTTGTGACATAACCAACTTATAAATACAAATGAATTTTATAATAAAAACGCAACCCCCTGAAGAGGAGAAAGTAAAATTTCCATTCCATTTATTGAACATATTTCCATTATATATAGAAT
This sequence comes from Glossina pallidipes, assembly GCA_000688715.1. NCBI lineage: Eukaryota > Metazoa > Arthropoda > Insecta > Diptera > Glossinidae > Glossina > Glossina pallidipes. The sequence goes on from KK499779.1 coordinate 1,841,941, forward strand.
GCGGTTAAAGCTACCTAAGCGCAAACGAATATGCAAATGGCGCTAAATTTACATTAAATCACATAAGCATATGCCATCTATAAGGCGAACCTTAGGCATCCAACATTTAAAATGTTGTATACTAATGTGAAAAATTGTGCTTTCCAAATATTAAAGCATTGTTTTTAAATAAAATTTTACATAAAATCACTTCGTTTTTATACGAATCGCATTATAATAGATTAGATTCCATCCGCCTGAGTGGCCGAGTAGGCAAGAGTCTCGACTAGCAATTCAATGGCCGTAGGTTCAAACCTCAAGTGCGGTAGAGTTTTTAATAATAATAATAATAATAATAATAATAATAATAATAATAATAATCATAATAATAATAATAATAATATTAATAAAAATAAAAGCCGAAAGCCTTAGAGCCTTAAGACTTAAAGCCTTTACGACTTTAGTCTTAGAACTTATTCTCTGGCTAAATTTATATAATAATAATAATAATAATAGGTTAGATTCGTATATTCGTGACCAGCAAGCATAGCGAAATCATTTTAACCGTGTATGTCTGTCTGACAGTCCATTTAGAAAATCAGCCCAATCGAATCAAAAGTTTCCACAGAATTATAGAATGAAGCAGAGCGGGTGCAAATGTTATTTGTTGCCGTTAAATTGTGTTAAAGTACGAATTGTAGCAGATACGAAACGGTTTGATACAATCTATTAGATATAGAGAGGCAAATATAGGACCGTGAACAAAAGATTTTGCTGGCACAATGAAATTATGAAATTTTTTTTTGGTGGGTTAGTAGTCCCGCCTTTGATATCCACACAGAGCTTGATGTCAATGCGTTCAATTGTTGCAGAAGTACATGTGGTTTTGAAATAATGATTTTCGACTATGAGGATGCCATAAAACCGATCATTACGGGAGATGAGTCTTGCATCTATGCACATAACAAGGAAACAATTGACCAATCGAGCGAATATCGTACCAAGATCAAAGAACCGCGCTAAGGATGTTTAAAAATCAAGGTCATGTTGACTTTCTTTTTGACTATCGCGGTATTACGCATTATGAACTTCCTTCGTCAGACCAAACTGTTAATAAGGAACATTATTTGAGTGTTATGAAAGTGCTGATGTTAAGAGGTGTGGAAATATAAATAAAGATTTTTCGTTTAAAGAAAAAAATTCACTTTCAATTTTTATACACAATAGTACATATTATTTTTATTTCCCCAGTAACACCTATAAGATTTCATTGGAAATCCTTATAAATGTGTATGTTGTGACTGCGTTGGAGTTTTCTAGTTTCCTTCGAAAATAAATAACTTTATTAATATACACCCTCTCGCATTGGTATGTACACCACACACAAATGACTGTTTGGTGTGGGTACATCCACTATAAATATAAGTGCCCTATTACGTCAACGGTCAATGGTTTCTTTTGGCTGATCAGAATCACTTTCGGACTATATTTTTAAAATACCACTCAGTACCTTGTAGATCGCTATCTGTCTTAGGTTATAAATTGTACTTTTTCGGTTGTTTGGGGGCGGAGGTTTGTTGGCTTGGGACAGACTTTATTCCGTAATTTGTTTTCTTCTCAATGATGAAGATATCTAGCAAATGTCAGTCGTCTAACATCTGCCGTATTGTGATAATTTTGACAATCAAAGGCGGAGAAGTGAACGGGCGCATAAAGCCAAACGTGCCCATTTTTCCCAATTTCCTATTAATCAGGGATAATGACGTGTTTGTAAGGGCCGGTAATAAGTATGAAAATTCAATATGAGAAAAATAAAGTCAAACGTTTAAGTTATAAAACAATATTATCGTAGGTCAAACGACAGACATATGTGTATACCGATGTTCATATCTAGGTTTGTGTATGTGTGCATAATTGTAGAAAACGGAAAAAGAACGAGAAATCGTGTTGACATTATACAAATGGCAATTTTCTTTCTTCCTACAAAACATAAAGCGAGGAAGTCATAATTCTTGTCTAAAAATAAAATTCAATAGAGAAAAACGAAAAACAGACTTACGTTTGGCTTGAAACGAATCTTTTAACCCCAAACTCATATGTTATTATTATCCGGTTTTTTGACGATCTAAGCAGATGTACACATTTATGAACACAGACTCTAAAGTTGTAACGGGTGATATCATTAACCATCTCATTGAGAGATATTCGATACCCTTACTGGCATTTCCATTTAAAGGGTGTTTAGTTAATACCTATCCAGTTGAAAGTTTACATACTATGTTGTGAGCACCAAAACCTTTCCTTATTTTCATGTTACGCGTAGCTTTAAAGTTACTTGAGTTATTTTTACATAGACCAGCCAGGATTATCACAGGACCTACGAAATTTGCGAAAAGCCAGGGATGATTCTGATTCAAAGATGTATACTTCAATTTCGATTCGGAATTAAAAACCATCGGCAACGCCGTATCGTACTAAGAAACAGAGTCATTAACGAAAGGAAAAAACTTTTTTCATTCTTCTCGTTGCATGAGCTGCCGAAGTGTAAACCTCGCTCGGTTGGCAATATTTCCGAACAGAATAAACGAAAGTATTTGGTCTGGTCCGTGGCGTAGGAGAAGTTGTACGGTCATCCGAGACTGCTATAAAACTATATTCGATAACTTATTAAACCCAATATCGATTTAGTAGTAGTAGGTGACTGTAATATAAGGCATAAAATACATCTGAAGTAGAGCGATTCGAGAAGAGCTCAACAAGTTTACACATGTGAAAAGTGGACGAAATCGCAAAGTTGATAACGAAGGGGAATAAAGACGGGATCTCAATCGAGCTTCGAGAAATACAAATTTTCTTGTGAGAGGAGAACTTTCTGGATCGCCGAAGAGCGAAACCTCGACGAAAATCTTTTCTTTACCGTTTAATATTCGATATATTCAAGAAAAAATGTAAAAACATGCTGATCAAAAATCTGAGATTAATAAAGCACCGTTCGTTACCTTAGATTCATTTATGTCTGGTTAAAGGGTTGCTGCCTATTGCATAAACAAATAAAGCAAAAAAGATTTTGTTTGAAAATTCTTGGAGATTGCAGAGATTTATGTTGCTACAAATTCCAATCAAAATTACTATAAATTGCTGGGAAGAGATTTGAAGTTGCGAGAAATGATGCTTCACCAAGTTAAAGATATAAACTAAAGGTATAAACTAAAAAACATCTCAGTGTGAAATGAAAAATTGTTAGGTCAAGTATGCGTTCGTTTTAAATATTTAATGAATAACAATAAGTCAGTAAAGGGAAATTTAAATTTCTATGCGAGTTTTATTAGCACTACAACTACCGAGCACGTCATTTTGACCCTCTTCCGTTCCCGATTCGCAAGAAGTCTAATGTTCCTACATTTGCTGCTGGCTTTTATTTAAATGAAAAGACCGTCAAACACTCAATTCTTTTGTATCCGTTGACACGTATCTATTTTCACCCAATGCGATCATTTTGATTCGTTTTTTTGGTAAAATTGCCACAGTCCCTGAAATAGAGATAAGAAGCTGAAATTTGGCACAAACATTTGTTGATCTTAAGGTTAAAAAAAGGTTGTTTGCATACACGCCCACAATAGATAAGAGACTGAGACAACCTCGAGAGAGACTGTCAATTCGTTCATAGTATCATCTATAACTTTCGATCCCCGTAAAGATACTTCAGAACCCCTGCACGTTCCATGCAAAAATCGCCCCATCGACAATCAACGATGAAATCTTAATTCCAATTCATTGCCAATTTATTTCCAATTTATTTCTAACTTATTTCTGATTGGATGAGGAACATGCTAATGTGCGTTAAAGTAAATTGAAAATAAATTGGAATCAAAGTGTTATCGTAATGCTAGTAAAGCAATTGGAAGAAGCAATTGGGTCACGCGTAAAACGTTAAACGTAGTTTTAATTTTATTTTAATTTTATTTCGAGCACAAAAATCAAAACATAAACGGAAGGGAAAATTCAATATAAATTTACTTCTTACTTATTCCACAATTGTATCGAAATATTTATTCTAAAGAATTTCAATGAATGTTTAGCATAAATTCTTGTTATTGCGCAAAAATTTCTGAACCAATCAGGCTATAAAGTAAACAAACATTTCGAGTTAGCAAGAAAATGTGAATCCATGTGCACTGTACGGGACAGCAAACCGAGTATACGCTCTATTGGAGAGCGTAGGTGGCCATAGACAAAGGACAGGTGGGTGACTAGAAAATATAAAATAAAAGATTTCTTTTTTTTAGTGTTTTTCAAGTTAGTAGCAAAAAGCAAATCTCGGAAAGTAAACATGGTGGACTTTTACAGTTGCACTGAACATTTTCTTTTTTCGTCTTCATTTCCCCTTAAAAACGTCATAAAAATTGAATTAAAACAAAATTGTTAAAAAACTGAATCTTATTGTTCGGAAATAAAAATATTTGATAAGAACACTAGCATTTGTTTTAGGTCAAGTGTGCATTTTTCTTTCTACTTTTTTGTGTTTGCTTTTTTAATATGCACGGAATATTAAAACACTTGAACATTTTTAATAAAATATTTTATCAATAGTAAGCTTTCAAGGATATCAGCTCAATTAAACTTGAGACAATCACTGTGTACACATGCACGTAAGTAAAGCACATAAACGTGTAAATATATATGCAGGGCGTTGGCCTTGCAAGTATATTGCTTTTGATTAAACAGACTATGACATTTTGTTGACCAACATCAACGTATCAAAATCGAATCTTTCGAGAGTAACTCTTGTATTAACTAGATGTTGAATGAATGCGAATGCAAATAATTCTGCATAATTTACCCATCGAATTATTGTCGCAGTTGACGGTACAGTAACAACGTTTCAGTTCATATTTTCCATTTTGTGCTGCAAAATATACGTTTATCTGTTAAGTTTATAAGTTTATCTTTGCCGGGAAATGAAGTCAAAATTTTCTCTTTAATTTCATGTCTGACAGAACATTTTTATGGTAAAAAAAAAGTTGGTTAAATAAAAAATTTTCCATAATGAATTTCCTGCACGGATACGTTCTGAGTATAACTACAAGTAGATAATATTTATCTGAACTCTCACCGAAGAAGGTAGCGAAATTTGCAAAGCGAACATCCCGTGTATGTCTATTTGAATAGCGAATTGCGATGAAAGCGTTATCGCAACTTGCTTTTAATCTGCCAACATATCTGTCTGGCTTTCATTTCATTTAATCATTCATATAAAGGCATTTAATTATGCTCAGGCACAAAGGAGAATTTTAAATAGTTATGTTTTCGAAAACTGCTATTAAAGAATTCATGTGGGCTGCAATGAATTGCTTTTTTTTGCTGCATCCCTTTCGCGTTTACCCTTCATAAAGACCAGTTAACAGAAATTTGATACAGTTGCCTTTGCATATATTAGTGAAATTTTTTAATTAATTGGCAAAGAACGGAATAAGCCATTGAATTGCAGCTGAAGATCCGCATTTTTTCTTTTAAGTCCATCAGCAGTTATTATTCAAACAAGGTAGGACTTTATTGAATTATATTTGAGCTTTTCTTAGTCAACGTATTCCAAAGACGTTGCCAGCTAATGGGCTCAAGAATTCTTGCCAAACCATCGGGAAACTTTGAAATAAACCATTATGGGTAAATGATATGGCATTACACCCGCTTTCATTTTTTAGTGGGTCATCTAGAAAGAACACGCATTTCCCCCAATTTTCCATGTCTTTCATCATCACTTCTACTAGAGTGCAAAAAATTATGTCGATAGAAACTGATGGCTGTAGGTTTACTACAGTATTAACTCAAGCAAAACAGGCGAAGATGGTGTGCTCAGCATCGTCATATATTATTGTAAGGGAGAAAAGAGAAATATTGAGACAACATCTGTCTTAGAAGAATATGCACTTTTCCGTGTACATTAGTCAACATGTACCCAGATACCCAGATAGGTGCGACATTAGCAGTTTCGCGAAGCAGGTAAGTGTTATTCTAGTGTAATACACCCCTCCTTTAAATATATAAAGAAAAACTCGTTTGTAAGTTTTATACAAATAAGGTTTTTCTTTGTTGTACTTTTACTTACATTTTTCTACAAGTAAAAAAACAAATAATATTTACTGCTTTTGATAATTTCTCGCAAAATGCGGACCTAAAAGTGCTTTTGATGATTAAGAAAAAAACAAAAAAATGCTATAAATTTTCTACATCCTGCACGACAAACGCAGGGTTTAGCGTACAGGAAGTGGTTGTGAAACTATGTTGGAATATATCAAACAAATAAATTATGCAATTTTTGAAAATGTTTATGTCCATTTACGACTGTGGGAGGACAACGACCTATATTAGAACGAAACATGTAGTAACTGGATGTTTGGCCTTCTTCTTATTTAATAGAGTTGGTGGTACTAAATATTGCACAGTCAATGGTTTGAAAAACTCGAGGCTCTCTCTGAAAGTTTGTTCTTAAAAGGTATTGAAATTTAATTCATTCCTTGCTAACACTTTTAATGAAGAGGATTCGTTTTGAAATTTAATTCCACGAGCATAGCATCCTAGCACGCTTATAAAACACTTTTAATCAAGTTATTATACCCATCACCAGAGGACGAGATATATTGTCGTTTTGTCAAAACGTTTGCAACACCCAGAAGGAGATTTTAGTGATCCCACATGGTATACATATTCTCGATCATCATCAGATTCTGCAAAAATTTAGGCATGTCCGTCTGCCCATCTGTGTAATATCTGCTCTAAACATTCTCCGAGCCGCAAAAGCTATCAACTTCAAATTTGGCAGAAAGATGGAAGTTCTTGCACGCAAGTTGGTATTGAAAACGGGGCAAATTGGTCGAGCATTTGTGCTCAAAAATGGGGATAATTGAGGACGCCTACCCAATATTAGAGTTCATCAAAATGTAATTTTTTTTTCAATATCTTTATAAGGCGCAGAAACCAGTTTCAAAAACCTCAACGTATATAAATTCTTGGACTGTTTGAAAACTGAAATGCACCTGAGTACGTCCGCCTGTTCGTCAGTCCATCTGTCTATCTGCGTAACTGAGTATTATCTACGGTAAACATTCTCCCGTGGGCGAAAATGAAGATATCGTCTACAAATTGGCGAAAGAATTTGAAAGTGACTTAAACTTCTCTAAAGGTACGCCTACAACGCCCCAAGGAAAACTTATATTTTGAAAATAGAAAAAATCAGCCACGCCTCCGCTATACTATAGAGCATGAAAATTTGTTTTCTTTACTCTTTTTGTCTTTTTTCGGATAATGGTAATGGGTACAAAAAATTCTACGATGACCGAATATGATTTTCTCACTTGTTTTGTTGTTGTTTTTCTTATTTTTGTACATCATATGTGAGACATATGCATGTAACTTTCTTAGTTACTAGGTTTCTTGTTAACATAAAAACGCGATCCTATCTAGAGACCTATCTAATCCTTTTTCTTAAGAACAGACATTTGTGTTTATTCAACTTATATCTTAGCTTTCTAACATGTTCTACTTATTCTTTTCATTTCAGTTTTAATCTATGAATAATTGCTGAGTTACACACAGATGTCTTTGCAAAGCTGAAGCCATACTCCCATAAGCACTAAGCCGATAAAACAAAATTAACGTAACACAATGAATCACGGAAAAGAAAATTATAAATTGGTATTTGTTTTATAATTAATGCTCAGTATAAGGAGATGAAATGCAAAAATACTACTTAGTTGTTGCTTTACAGTTCTTAAAATAATCCCTGGGTTAATCGCAATTTATGTAAAGAACAAAAGCTGAGAATGTTCGGAATGAAAAAAAAAATATTTTTTTTTTATTCACAATCTGTCTGAAAAGATAATAAGTAAATGTTACGATTAAAAGTACGCTAAGTAGCAGAGTAGCAGAGGATATGGTCACCCAATGGGAATAATGTAACAACAACGATATGGTATTTAAATAAATAAATAAAACGGTACCTTACTAACTAGAACGATTTATTAAAGCAATTCAAGGAACAACAAGTAAGAAAATTAAATTCTCTTCTTTTCTCTTCTTGTTTCTTTCATACCCATCACCGTTTACCCAAAAGAAAGACAAAAAAAATAAAAGAACAAAATTTTTATGCTCTACAACATGAGACGGGCGCAACTGATTTCCTCTATTTTCAAAAAAAAAGGCGCTAAAGAGAGAATGTGTACCACAAACACTACAAAGTTACGCAAGAAGACAAATGGACAGACGACAGGCGGACATGTTTAGGTGCATTCAAGGGTTGCAACTGGCCAAGAATTTGTATATTTTATAGGGTTTTTGAAGCTTGTTTCAGCGGTATTGAAAAAATAATCAAATTTTGATACTCTATAACATTGGGTAGGCGTTGTCGATTTTGTCCAGGTTTTTTACGCGAGTGCTACAGCATCGTCCATAGAACATGCGTTCAAATTTTTGTACATTTATCTGGTACGGTTTATGGGCAGCGAGCAGAAAATCAACTTTATATTCATTTTGAAAAATAGTCTCAGTTTACGTGGTGCTATGGGCATGTCTTCCCACCGATTTAACCCATTTTCAACACCAACCTGCGTGCAAGAACTTCCAATGTTTGTGCCGAATTTGAGGTCATTAGCTTCATTTTTGCAGCCAGGACAATGTTTACAACAGACATTACACAGACGGACAGACAGACATGCCTATACCTCTGCACAATCTAGTGATGATCAAGAATGTATAAACTGTACAATTTTATAAAAAAAGTTTTATAGGCAAGTGGAATTTTACCCAATTTCATAAATTATCATCGGGGTTAAGTAGTGCCTCTCATGCTGGGCGTATCAAAACCTTAACATTTTTTTGGGAAAATCAATCTTTACTAACCGTAGCCAAACGATTTTTGATGTTATTTTTATGCGCAAATAATGTTCAACAATGTTTGTTTTCATTTTCATTTTTTCCTAGTAATGTAGTACGTTTTCAACTGAAAGTAAACATTTTGCGTATTTTATAAATCTGTTAATAAATCTTAGCTTTGATTTCAATATATACTCACGACTCTCTTCTGACCTGAAGTTCTTATAATCCTTTGGGGTGATAATAATAATTTCACTACGAAGTATAATCAATGAATCGGCAAAAAACTGTTTAGAAAATATCAGCAAATCAAATATCATTAGAAGAACCTCGTTAGACGTTCCTTTCTATAAGCTACGATCGATATAATCCCTATACTCGATTTAATATATCCTTAATCCAATTAGAAATATGGCATGTATGGAAAAGACAACGAACGAAATTATGACGTCTGGGGATGGCAAGAATTTAATTAAATGCATTATATTTAATAGAGAAATTTGCATAATAAACATTCAAAACGCCCTAAAGCAAAGCGTATATCAACTTTTGTAGATTGCGTGTGTGTTTGAAAAGTCGGGCGGTGAAAATAATAACCATTCTTAGTAAGACTAGGAAAGATTTGAAAAGGTTCATTAATGTGAAAATTTAACAACAACAAAAATTGAACAGAATGGGGAACCACGATATATAGTTAATCAATAGGTTTGATTATAAGATTAAACATTCCATATAGTTGCGTTAAATGTTCAAGACTAGCCTGAAAAGATCATATAGAAGCTAAACGCCAGCAACTTGGATCAAAAATCAGAAAGAGCCATTGGCTATATTGGCTCGTCCAAGATTCATCGTAATCTAAAGAATAAATACATTTTATGAAAGGGTATCCTCTAGCCTTAGTGTATATATGTATATATTATATATGCACCATTTTCTTTATGGCATTGTGACAATTATGGGAAACAGCCAGTAACTCTAATGTTGAAATACTTCAAAAATGCCATTTTAAGGTCGCAACAAAACTATTGGTGATGATCTGAATACTCCGTGGGTTAAAAATTAAATTCAATATCTTTCCTCGATATATCTTGCTAGGCTTGGTAATTACGTAAATTCTTTTCTTCATTCATTTCTTCTAGATGAATCCAATAAGATAAGAAGAAGAAATTTTGAAAAGACATTATATATTAGATCGTCCATTTACAAAAGCATTTATTTTTATACCCATCACAGAAAGACGAGGGGTGTATTCATTTTGTCAAAACGTTTGCAACGCCCAGAAGAAAATATCAGAGTCCTCACAAAGTATAAATATTCTTGATCACAATCAAATACTAGCTATCATAAGCTATCAACTCCAAATTTTGCAGAAACATGAGAAGTTCTTGCACGCAGATTGGTATTGAAAATGGGCCAAATCGGCCGTAGTCAGGATATACATGATATTACAGCCATTTATAAGCCAATTCCAGTTTCATATTTACCTATCTAAAACATTTCATGATGATCACCGAAAACCTTAGGAAATTATCAAGAAGCTTGCTGTTCTATCGAAGGAAATATTTCAGATGCTAATTAAAAACGTAGAACGAATTAGAGGGAAAAACCACTTAACTTTTTAAACTAATAAATTTTTACCTATTGGAGAATTTCCTTTTTTTTAAATAATGCTTGCACTCGTCGAAATGTCTTCACTGTGCGTATTTCCTTGCTTGAATCGCTCACAAATGTTCAATCTTTTCATATGTTTTTATGTTAACAATAGGTTCTAAAAAGCGGTTATTACTTTACCGCTCTTGTTTTTTTTTTTATGAATCTCTTAATAAATTTGTGTTTATCCCTATAGCGAAGGATACGATTTATGTGTCCATGGCTGTATATATGCTTCTTCATTCGTTTCAGACGTTTAGTAAAAATTATAAAAAATGAGTTTTTTATTCGTACTTTCTAACAATAAGAAGAAAACTTTTTGTTTTTCTATGGCAAGTAACATCACTAGAACTATGGCGCCCTTTATGCTTAAAAATGAAACAAATGCAAATGGAATTGTAAAAAGTTCAAGTGTAAACGAGTACAGGAACTTGAAAACAAAAAAATTCTCTTTCGCTGCAAATGAAAAGAGAAACTTGAAAAATAAAAAAGTTTTCATTCATAAACAATAAAAACTGCGATCCCAATAAATTATGAGTAACTGAAGCGGGAGACAACAGTCTAGAGTGAGCTTACTAGCTGCAAGCTTTGGGATAGACTACCTTACCTTAATCTTATAAATGAATCAATGAAAGGCAAAAATCATTTGAAATTGAGACAATAAGAACTTCTTCTTCTTACAGATGAAAAAAAAAACAGCATTCAATGGAAGAAAAACTAGAAATAACCATTGAAATCGAGTTTTATGTGTAAAATATAAATAGAAGAGAGATTTAAATATCCATCTGGAGAAAGGAAAACAGGTTGCCTGGATCAGCGAAACAAATTTGTACTGGTTTCTCCATCACATCAGCGTATTTACAAATGCGAATTTATTTTTAATTTTCTTCAAGAGATAAAAACTCCTATATTCATTAAAGCAGTTACGGACCAACAAATTCAGTATACACTTAACTACTTTGCATGTAATATATGCACTTTAAAAAGATATTAAAAGATGCCTAAAGAGATGACCAAGGTAAAGTATGAAAGAAACTACTTTTTCATGCCTTTCACAAAGCAATAAAACTTTAATGCGCATTTCTATGGAACATTAAAAAACGAAACAGGTTTTTATAATTGTTATGCGCTACAAACACACACACAAGAAATAGCTGCTAGAAAATCATATTAATATTTTCCATTGCTACCGTAAAAAAAAAGCAATTCTAAGCGATATAAAAAAGTGCAATTTGCATAAAAGCGATTAATATTTCTTACCTCCGCCACTATGCTTGCGTTGGATTTTAAATTTGCGCAACTCTTATTATCACTCGAATCGCAGACGAAACATTTTATGGCAGCGCCTTTAAGTATGCAGTAATGTTTATTTTATTGCAAAGTGTTCAGACATAATTTTGGTGGATTTATTGTTAAGGTGTGTGTATGCACAAGTGAATGTAACGCAGTATTGAGGTGGAGCGAGCATATATATATGCACACACACGCACACATAGCCAGAAATGTAAAGCACACAACGCATCATCATCACCATTATGATAAACGTATTAACAGCATTCCGATATGCGAGATGTAAGAATATGCCGTAATTGACAAATTTTAGGTAAATTGAAAAAGAGATAAAAAAAAAAAAATACAATAAATTTATTCTTCTTTTAACAAATTAGGTAAATTTATTTATTTATTTTTTTTTTTCTTTTACTTTATACAAAGCGCGCGTACAAAATTAATTTATTGAAACTAACCATTTGTCACAAACTTCATAAATAACAAGACCGTTATAATTGATGATTTATAAAAATTTCGTATTTTTAAAATTGGTAAAAACATTTTATATGTTTAAAGTGTAAATTTAGAAAAAAAAAAAAAAATTTTGCTTTGCTTTTTTGTTATTTTCTTGTTTTGTTTGTTTTTTGTATCGGCGGCTAAAAGTATGCTTTAAAACATTTAATTAAAAAAATTGTTTTTGTAAAAATTTCTCGATAAATATTTTTGTGTAAATATTTTGGTTTTTTATTGCGCTTTCACCGTTATAACCGTTACATTTCAACTGAGTCAACTGAGTCAACTGAAACTAAACTAAACTGACTGAACTGAAACCGAGCCGAACCCCATTGAGAACAAAACTGATGACGATGCCTTTCGTTAGACAGCGAAAGTAATAAAACATTATGAATCGTTCGCATTCGTGTGTGTGCCTGTGTGCCCGCTATGCTTGAGTTCGTGACCCACGAGGCTTCTTTTCTTGCTTTTCTGCAGATTTTTTTTCCTTTCTTTGCACATTTTATTTTTTTTTTTTAATACTTTAACCAGAAACCGCCATCTAAACTAAGTAAATGTAGTTTTGCTACTCTTTTCATTTACCATCACTACGTTATGCTCACTTTGCTTACAATTTCTTTTTTTGTTTTTTTTTTTTTGCGTATACGTATACGTATGTGTAAGCGAGGGTTTCGTATTTTTATTTATATTTATAACAATATGTGGGAGTCCTTCTCCTTGCATTGGCGCCTTTAATAAATACAAATTGCAGATATTTATATATATGATAATGAAATGGTATACATACGATGTCAATGTATATATATTCGCATGCAAAATAATGTTACGCGTTCGTCTCTAAGTGTGTCATACGTCTCAGCAATGACGTGCAATTTACTATTTATATTGTTGTTGTCATAGATTTTTTGGCAAAATAACAAAGTATTTTTACTGTAGGTTGTCTTTCTTTGTCGGCTCATTTCCGGTTTCTCTTTCAAAAAAAAAAGCCACGAAAATCTTTTTGTCTTCTTCGACTTTCTAGGAAATGGAAAAGTTGCAAAGAAACGCAATAAAAGAATTGTTGAAACGTTGGTAAATTGTTTAGGTTTTAGCTTTTGCATTGAAGCAACAATTTTTGATCATCTGAGCAAGCAATTAAAAAAAAGTAAAAACTATATTTATTTACAGTTTTTCCACTTTTGCTTTTTCACATTTCATGAGCGCTTTTCCAGCGATATTGCAAAGTTTAATGGAACTAAACTGCATATACATTACTTGTGTGCTGGCACCATCCCGGGTATTATTGACTGATGCATTACAATATTTTTTTTTACTTTATGCTGATCGTCATGTTTTCGTACCCTACACCACTTATGATACAAGGGTGTATTAAGTTTGTGCGGGTGTATGCAACATCTAGGGGGACGTGAGATGGACCTAACTTTTATTATACCGAAATTGACTTTGAATCATTCTAAGCTAAGCTGTCCGTCCGCCTATCTGTCCGTCTTCCTTTTTTGTGTTTAATCTACTGGTCGCAATTTGTCGACCTATGACGAATGCTTTTCAAAATGATTCGAGCACTTCTCATACAATGCCTCATTTTGAAAAGTTGTTCCACAATTATATTAACGAACTGGTGTAGGATATTAAACGACGGTTCGTCAGCGACTACCATTTTTTTACTTGTTTAAATATCCTGAACGTTTTCCTTGCAGTTCGTTACATACCATATATCAAAAATAAGTAAATTGCGGTTAACTTAATTTAAATTTGATTGAAAATGAAATGAAAGTTTAAATGACTTCTCAATCAATCAATAAACCACATTGATAAGCAAAAAAAAACTAATTTTATTTTTTGATTACCCATACATCACTGTACGTATAGGCTTTATTCAAACTGAACAATTCTAACAGTAGATTACATTTCATTAACATAAACGACGTCATTTGCATACACACATGAAAGTCAAAGCAATATAAAACATCGTAAGTTAAATAAAATAGAAGGAAAATACAAAAAATCATTTCCATAAAATGAAAATGCAATAAAACACATGTAAGAAATCTACATTCAATAGAATCCTCGAATGTCACATAGCCCCTACTTAGCCCCTAGGACTAAACCCCCTTTTAATTGTGTCCTCGTATATAGTCTAACGTACTAATGTTTTACTTGATTTTTTAGGTTAATACATAATACATCTGAATCCCCATCGCTCTTTTTATGCTCTGTACTAAGTGAATCTACTTCAATCAACACTAAGTCCTCGTGAAGAAGTCCTCTTCTAAATAATATTAAATCTTCTAAAAAAAACTTTTCCTTAGGTTTTTTTCTTTCTAAATTTTTCTTAATAAATTTGTGGAAATTTAAAAACACAAAATAATAGATTCGTGAATGAATCCTTGCCCGTTGAAATTGGTTGTTTCGAAAAAGGTACCTTCCACTTTCAATTTTCCCAAAGCTTCAGATGCAAGTAACTTGGACATTTCTCCTTTTACGATATAAGTTTCCGTTGCTTGCAAGCTGTGGTTTAGTGGAAATCATAGCGTAAAGACACAGATATCGATATCCGACTTTAAGCCAATGCCTGATATATGGCTTTAAACTGGAAAACAATGCAACTCAAGCCACGGAAATGATTAATTCGGCTTGAAGTGAAAATGCAAAAAGCTATGAAGCTGTCGGAACCCACTTTGTGCCATTTTGTGCAAAATATTATACGTCTTCGTGGGAGATATTGGACGAGTTTCAATGTACATAACATATTTGCGGATGTATTAAGATTAAATTTCTCAATTCCACGTTTTCTTCGAAACGTAAATCATAATATCGGACCAAATAAACACTGGACTAACAAAATACATCAATATTCACAAAGATGCTAATATTAGTGAAAAACCGATTTTCAAATCTGAATGCCAAGTAAAGAGTACTAGTGGTCTGATCTGACATAAATCGACCTTACTGTGGTAGTTAGCTTTAAGTGTAATGAGCGGAACAACTAATTTAATATACCGTTACGTCTTAAATAAAGAGCATAAAAACAAAAGACTTGCGCAAGGTTATCGTAACCTATACTGAATTGCAATGAACCGAGCTGAGGTAAACTCTTCTACTTATATAGCACTGCAATAACAATAGTAAAGTCAAGGTAGTATAGCTTAAGCGAAAATACGGCTTAAGCTAATGAACCGCATTCACAAATGCTCTTAAATATAAACATTTTTTCTTTTATTTTCTTTTAACGAGTTCTACAGCAACGAATAACTATTTTTTTTTTTTTTTTATGTTTCGCTTTATACACAAAACATTGCTGTTAGATAATCCTAACCTTTCTAAAAAAGGAATTTGAAAAATTGAATGACAAACCGTAACAATTAAGTAATGCCATCATCTGCCAACTAAGTCCGATAGCTCTTGTTGGTTACACCAAAGAAAGACAAATTATCTAATAGTTAGCAAAGTCCACATTGACTCCGTATCAACTAAGACTGTCAGTTTCCTTTTTTTGCCTTTTGTTTAGTTATTGTTGAGGTTAAAAACTTTTAGTAATGTTGTGGTGGTCTTAACAAAAAAGCTTCACGTAGTTTGTTGTTGTTGGTATTTGTTGCCATTTGTTTTAAAGTTTTAGTAAACAATTCCAACTCTCATCATTATTATCATCGTCATTATCATTGCTTTAGAATCTTCTTTGAGCACACAATAGCAGCTGCAATTCTATGGCAATCATCATCAAAACAGAAATCATTACTTGCTTAGCAAAAGCATAATATGGTATAATACTGCGTTCAAAAAATAAGGGGAATTTTAATTTTAAAAAAAAATATGGCGTTTTCGAGTAGCAATGTCCTTAATCTCTGATAGCAGTTTCATGTAATTCACTTTATTAATTTGTCTATGAGACAAATTAAACGATTGTTCGTGCAGATGCATTTAAAATGTTAAGAAATGCTAGAGAAGGCCGTCAATGGCGATCACTAATGAAAAATCAGGATCATTACAGTTAGTGATATATTTATTCATTTTCTTCTTGCATTCAGCCCAATTAAGTAACGGCATTAAAATGATTGAAGGCTTGAACTTAAAACGCTATAGAAAAGAACGTCGATCAAAGGCAAGGGCAAACTTTAAAGTAAATAATTTGCAATACTTTTATACTTAAAGTAATAACAAGCAAACATGAATCTAACTATGTAACTATATAAATAACTGTTACACATTGCAGTCTACGCAGTGGAGATCAAGCCCGTGAACCCCGGATTTGTAGTCGCTAGTCTTATGCCCTCGGCTATGCAATAGCCCATCGCCGTTGGAAATCGTGAAGATATGGTTAAAATAGCAATTGGAAAAAATTCGATTTTAAAGAAAAATTAAAAAAAAGAACCTTTTTTTCTTGTTCCAAAGCAAGAAAGCGAAAAAAACCACATCGTAGCATGCCTTCAATCACTGTAATGTTTTTACCACGATTTGCTTCCAAACGTTCAAACAATAATAAAGAACAATGGCCAAGCCTTTAGTACAGTTTACATGTGCTTGTCTTTCAAACCCGTCTAAGGTTATGGCAAGAAAGTTCTTGGTATTGACTTTACCATTATGCACCTTTGTTTACTGTCACAATTTTCATCGATATTTCAAAATCGAACTTGCGTCTATCATGAAGGAATACACTCTTCTGTTACACCTTGAAGACATTCGTCCCTCTTTTCGCTTCGTAGGAATGATTAAGTAGAGACGGAGTGAAGTCAGTGAAGATAGAATTTGAATGCCATACCATAAAAGACGTTTTGGTGTTTAAATTAACAAAATCAAGAAAGGATTTACACTGATATTCAAAGTGTGCCTCTTTTTACAAGGAAGGAAACCACAGTAAATTTTTCTAAAAATCAATATTTTTGTTGATTTAAGAGATCCTTTGAGCGTTTTAAAAATCATGGAGGAATATTTATTGTGGGGACAAATGTCTTGCTTGGAGGTTTCACCTTTTTGCGTACACGCTTCGAAAAAATCACTTGCATTAAACAAGTCGCTGCCGGGATGTCGCAACCTAATATCTTGTCTGTTGTTTTCTAATTTCTCCAACTAACAGATTTCTTCACAATGTCTTCATTCATTGAGTTCATTTCCAGGCAAAAATAAGTCCGTGGGATGACCCCTGACCCCCTTAGTGTTTGTGCATGAAATTAGAGGTGTTCGACAAAGGTTTTGACGTTGACAGGAGTATAAATATTCGCGACTTTTTCTTTATCATTTCATCATATGTAAAACATTCAATTTTGTCTTTGATAAAAAAGCGAGTGGCTTTTACAAACCATCTCCGGGGTAGGTGAACGAGGGTGAAGGAGAATGTTTGAACGTGAAAATCAGTCTCCTAGGAACAAACACATTATAAAAGCAAAATATTAAAAACGAACTTATTTCCGAACTTTTGACCCTCTGTCCTTAAAGCACGACTTTTCGGCGACGAAATGACCAACAGCATGACTATCTTTACTTGAACGTTTCACATTGTCTTTAATATAATTATATTCTCTATTAAAAAGAGATAGAGATAAGAGATTTTCGACAAAATAATTTAAACACAAAGGCTTTTCATTGAAATACTCGCCACTTGTACATAAATCAATACTTTTAAAATCCATTTACATACTTCTCTAGCCACATAGATATAGATATGTTAAGTGTACTTGTTTTTGTTCAGTTTTGCACCATCTGCAGTATTGGCCGCAGAGAACAATAAATTAATGATGGCACGTGAGGATTGCTTCAACGTTCCCATTTTAAAATATATTTCAAAAATTATTTTTTTCGCAGAATACTTAATAACATCGTAGAAAATCATCACTCTATTATCTCTTCTTCCATCCAACTCTCAACAATCTGTCTTTTTTCTTTTGAAGCTGTTGTAGTGAATTCTTGCTAAAAACGAAAATTCTCATTATTGTTTGATCACATCGTTACGTCTTGTCGCGCAAAAGGAAAAAATTACAGATATATTTAACGACTTTTTAAAAAAAGAAAAATTTTTGTGTACATATACAGTGTGGCAC
This sequence comes from Glossina pallidipes, assembly GCA_000688715.1. NCBI lineage: Eukaryota > Metazoa > Arthropoda > Insecta > Diptera > Glossinidae > Glossina > Glossina pallidipes. The sequence continues at coordinate 1,860,252 of KK499779.1, forward strand.
AAAACAATTGCAATAGCGGATGGGTTGCATAGGAACAAGGGAAGCAGGACAATTTCTGGGAAAAATAAATGAATTAATGAACTGGAGATAATGTCTACCAATTCGAAATCCAAGTAATGTCTGGAGATCGTAACTGAAACTTTTTTGCGAACAATAGTGGAACTTTAGCTTATCATATTACCAATAGATATGGACCTGAAATTATTCAGGCCTTTGATGGAAGTTCTGTTGTAAAAGAGAAAAAGAATAGCAGGGACGGCCTTACAATTTACAGTTGCAGTTCACAACCCATACTTGCGGATTCTTCCACATCATTTCACATCTGACGTTTGAAATGCATGTAGACAGGGGGATTTATTAATATGCTGAATAAAATGAGTCATACAGGCCTTTAACGTTGTGTTATTATTTGCATGTGTAACTCCCACTCCACTGTATTAACAGCTTTCAAGTGCCTATCCTCCTGCGGAGGCTAGTTCCTACGGCCTTTTAACTTTTGCTTTGACTTTGCTTTAGAAACACATCTAACGAACCCTATACAAAATTCTACAAACCAAGCTACATAGCAGGCATTCTATCACATGACCGCCTGTCTTTTATCGATATTACACATCGAAGTTGATTTTTATCGCTTAACTTTACAAAATATTATATTCTACTAATAGTCCCAGGGAATGGATAAAAGTTCTATTTTTTCTTTTGCAGTCGTATCTTTTCTTCTAAACAGAACTATGCTCTAAACTTTCATCTTTTATACGTTTATCGCTACATGAAATTTATAGAATGAAAAATAAAATCTTAACAAAAAACGTATAAACGTCTTGCTACCCCTCAACTGTACGTTTATTGCATTTACGATGAATTTTCCTAATGTTTCTTTCTACATACACTAGAGAAGCAATTTACATATCATACAAAGGCAGAATAGAATGAAATCTGAATAAAGAAGCAAACGTCGTTTTGCTCTAAAAGAAAATAATCACAGAAATCGGTTAATGTTACATTCCAAGTACATATTTACAAGCGACTGCCTTTCGCATATTATAACGTAGTTGGAGCCGTATATGAATGAATCATGGCTTTTGTGTTAAAACAATACACATGTAAAAACTAAAACACATTTATATATGAATTTGTATAAAAAGAAAATTGCTAATGCAATACTCGTATGAGATATTGCTTACGCGGTTTTGAGAGAAAGTACAATTATTTTTAAAACTATTACCAAAAAAAAAAAAACAAATTATTACAAAAATCCACACACAAAGTTGAGCACAAACTTTTCTCTACATTACGATTCTCAAAAGACTTAAATAAACATATTGGTTAACGCGTGCAATTTCCTACTGGCCCTGGCGTGGAAAGTGTTTAAACTCTTCTATGATCCTACGGTCTTTCTATTCGACAATAAAAATCACAATGTTCTCCGATTCGGCTAAGTAATGCTAGGTTAAGTCAGAGAACATTGTTGTGATATTAAGTTCAGCTAAATATAAATGGGCAGTGACTGACGACGGTTTTGGATATCTCAGCTGACAAGAGATGTTTCCTCAGCAGAGTTCTGGTAAGATTGGAAATGCAAACCTTAATGGAAGTCTAATTAGATGACTTCCAGTTGATCTTATCACTACAATATAATAGATCCAGTTACGATCTCTCTCTCCCTTTTTACCTCTCTCCCCGTTTATCTCTCTCCATATCTCTAACCCGTTATGTCTCTCCCCTCCCCCCTCTCTTTCTGTTTCTCTTCCTCACCCGATTTCTTTTTCACACGAACAACGATCATGTCCAGATGTCGATATTACAACCTTGCGATTAAAGTTAAATCTTCGATGAAAATTATTTACGGCACTCAACATTACTCCACGCTCACGTTCCTGCACCAATTACCAAAGATGTTTTTCTAAATGAATTGTTGTGATTACCTTACGATGAAATAAACGTTCAGTCGAATTTCATTAAATCTTGTCTTTAATGATTTATTTCTTACATATATTGAAACGACGTTATACGAATAATCCGTTTTCAATAATGGAATAATATTGAGTGGTAAGACATAAATCTAGGCCCCTGTGAAGAAATGAAGCATACGTTCATAAAACGAACCGGAAAAGACGGCTTTTCAAGTTCCTGACAATATATAAAGTAAGTAATACTCTCCTTTTGCCAAATCGGTCTCAAAAAACATCAATTTTCTTGTGAAAGATCCTGCATTGTCGGCGAGCGAGTTCCCTGCCGTAGTGAATCAATACACAAACATACACATATACACCCTATTTATCACGACTTTTAGTCGCTTATGGTAGACAGCAGTAGATCAAACAGAGAATTGTGTCTGCTTATCTTGAGTATTCGTAGTATTTAGATTCTAAACTTATTTGAATTCTTAAATTTCTGTGAAAGTTCTTTCCATGTACAACATAATAACGAATACACTCCTCTTCTCTGGACATTTCCATCATTTTAAAAATTTTCAAGGCATTAGAAATTTATTGTTTGAGGTCAGACTGCTTATCGCTGCTTAATTTGAATTAAAATTTTAAAGCTTTAAAGAATATTTTAAATTCTCTGTAAGTATGCCTTAATCTTTACTTTTGCGTTCTCACATATTATTTCTGTCGAATATATGAGGTATCCGTAGATTAATTAAAAGCTGAAATTTGTATCGAAAATATGTATCAAAATCACTGATGAGTACGAAATTCATTATATTTTAAGCATAACATGACACACACACTCGATTCATTTTAATTTATAGGGCTTAGGAATTATAAACTCCTCGTAAACTTACGGAAAGTAGGTAGCGTGTGCGAAAAGAATCCGTTTACATAACAACTTTACCTAATTAGTTAGCCAAAGGTTATATAGATTGAGTAATTACCCATGAGATGTTGCCCTCACCATTCTACATACAGTGCACAAAAAAAAAAGAATAATTTCAATTATGATCTTAAATTTTATTTTACCTTTTTGCGGTTCTCCTTTTATCTGCCAATCGAATATTGTGCACATTATGTGTGTTTATGTCATTTATTCCTAAATATAAAAAATAATAATAATTATTACTTAATAGTTTTCTAGCATAAGGTAATCTCATCGATATTGAATATAAAAAAATTCAGTTCAAGGCACAACTGCCTGCTCAAAAATAATACGCGTTAGAGGTATCAAAAGGTTTGAAGTTTTTGGTATTTCCAGGCAGTTTGTCTGGACTTGCGAAGAGTTGCATTTGATCGGTTAGCATGCTTTATAGGCTTTGCATCATCTCAGGTTTGCAAAAGTCGGTACATATTGGTAAACCCTTCTTTTGTGCACTGATTATCGCCATATCAACTTAAGAGTGTGGATACTCAGCCAGCAATTATAGCTCCTGTAATTAAAACGAGGAGAAGCAGTGTAGAGGACTATGTCCCACCCTACGCCAACCTACAATTATTCATATAAAGACTTTTCAAAATGAAGAGATTGAAAAAGTTATCCGATACGAACCATTTTCAATAGCATTCGTCTTTGAGTGAAAACGTGCCGGTGTACCAAACTTCACCAAAATATTTCGAAGATTACGACCTGTAGGCTGAACGGATACAGAAAATGATTCTAAATCGATCGGATAATAAAAGGTGGGTCTATCTCAAGTTCTTCTGGCTGCTGCATATATGCATTCAAGCTTATATACCCTTCTACCCTTGTAGATCTAGGGTAGAAATATTGATTTTTTTGGCGAACTTTTCCATTCAAATATTTGCTAAACACACAAAAATTTATACTTCCACGAAAAGTCGGCCTATGCATGAATTTGTAATCGCTGATGTATTGGTACCAAATCGAGCGAATAATTGCATTGGGCGAAGTGGTGTAGGGTATTTAACAATTGGCCTCTGCCCACTACAATTTTCTTATTTGTTTATCACTATTTTTTAAAATGATATATTTTTAATACTTAAATATATTCTTAAGTGTCCTCGAATTTTATAAATTCTTTCACCTTTCCCCCCGTCCAAGGGAAAAAATAGTTAAAATATCTTTTTTTTTCAGGCTCTTATATAGTGGCGTTACCCCTTAAAGGCCTTTATGTAACATTGAAAATAATTTATGGTCTACTGATTTTTTTGTTTTTATTTTCTCTAAAATGAAAAAATGAATAAAAAAAATTTCTATTTTTATTGCCGAACGTTCTTGCAAGTAAAACAGTTTTAAGCTTTAAAAGTGATTTTCAAATCAAATTTTCCACTCTGTTTACTGCAATCATCATCCTTGTTATCATCATCGTTAAAGAAAATTGAATTTTCTTTAGAAGCGTAAATGTTTACAGTAAACAAGGAAAAATAAAGCTTTTCTCGAACGAAAAATTGTATTTGTTTATAATTTCGAAAAATTTGCGCAAAAATGGCTTAACAAAATTTTCTTGAAATTAAAATTTATTTTTATATGTCTCGAAAGGTGTTTTACAGAAGAATTATTTGTAAACTGCACACACTTTGACGAGATAACGGTGGCGTAAAACCTAGACTTACTATCTCGACATTGAGCAGAGTAGTATGTACATTTTGTTGAGAAAATCCTTAGATACTTCATCAAATTTTTCCAACATCCACCAGGACAGACGTTGGTTTGCGTGTAGTTTGCGTAAACAAACAACTTCGTTATAGCCTACTCTACCAAGGCAAGTTAGGGCTAAGGGCACGGATGTATACAACACTCAGGGAGACTTGGAATAAACCCACTTTTTATAATCCGCTTGTCTTATTATTATAAGCTTGTCTGTCCGTCTATCTGTCTTTTATTAACTTTGTGTTCAGCCAACGAGCATTTAAACTAGAGTGTTCTTCATACGTTAAGTACGCTATGTCTAGAAAATGTGCTTACTTTTCAAACATTAAACACAGGGTCTCCCCTTTTTGTGTACCTAAGACTCACTTTACTTCGTTTTAAATGAGCACTACTCGGCACCGAGATTACTTGAATGGAAACGTGGATCCAAATAACTTGTACTGATTATCGCTAACTTCTGTCACACTTTTAAGGTTACAGGTTGAGGTTTTTTGCCTGCTTTTTACTCACAAAAGAAGGTTTATTCTTATTTGTGTCCAGCTATTCATTGATTACCTAAATTGAGCTTAATTTTTATTTAAGTAAAACGAGTAAACACACTATACTGGAACACGGCCCAGCATTTTACTTAACACAATAAACCATGCAGCAGCTTTTCAAAATAGAATGTTATATGGGAAGTGGTCAAAACAATCGTCCGGTCCGAATCATTTTCGATAGCGTTCACCCTTGAGCTAAAACACATCGGTCTATCAAATTTCATGAAAATATCTCTTATATTGCAATCTGCAGATTGAACACAAAGAAACAAGGCAGGCAGGCAGACGGTCAGGCAGATAAACAAGCGATTCTGAAAATGAGTCCTTAAGTCCTCAAGGATATTATATCTCAAAAATACAAAAAATTTACTTAGTTAGTTTCGACAACAATTGTTTAAATTAAAGGAAAACGCGCAACTATATGAAATTGTATTTAACTTTTAACATCTAAGTGCCTGTATGTCCTCAAGGTCTGTCTGACTATCTAGCTACGGGCTTGACTATTTTTACGGCTGCTGTAAAGTGTCACTTGAAAAGGATCAAAGGCTATAGAGACGGTCGCATAAAGCAATTTACTATGTGGGATTATAATAATAATAATAATAATAATATAATAATAATATTAATAAAAATAAAGCCGAAAGCCTTAGATGCTAGTGCTTTAAGACTTTAGTCTTAGAATTTATGCTCTGACTAAATTTATATAATAATAATAATAATAATAATATGTGGGATTAATAAAAACGTGGATATATCCAGCTAATGTGAAAACATATACATAAAAAATACATATATAAACACGAGTAACACAAAAAAAAAGATGCGATATAAACAATTAAGGTGTGTAATATAGTAAGGTGTGTAAATTTGGTTAGTGAAACGGATGGCTATATATATCTGTGCAGAATCGAGTATTGTTGCTGATGATGTTGATAATGATGATGATATTCACATTACGGTTGCTGTAATTGGAACTGAACAACACTACTGTTTGCAGCAAGGGTGGTCTATGATCTATGTTTATAATTGCGTTATAGTTGTGACAGAACGTTAGTTTACGTTCACTTGCAGTGTATACAGTGAATAGATTTATCTACCGGTTTTTTTTCTCTTCACACAAATTTTCTTTTATGTTCTTAATCTTTTCTTCTTAAGTACGCGTTTTGTATTTATTTCCTCATACATATTACATTTCTTTTTTTTCTTTTCTTTTTGCATCACTACATATTCTACGTTAAATGCTTCTGGTTTTCAATATAAAGATTTATAGATTAAATGTTACACTAATTTTTACTCTCATTTAACAATTTTTAAGTAAATCATAATTGAAATGCGAATTCCTAAGCCGTATAATATTTGCGTTTCTGTCTGCCCTTTCCATTCCATTACAAGTATCCATAATTTTCATATAGTTTTGCTTGCAAATTTCAATTGCGGACTTAAGAATTTTTCCTTATACCAAACACATACACGAGCATGTATGTATCATAATTAATATTCAGTTAAAGATGTTTTTGGTCAGCTGATGTAACGTTTATGCATTCAACTTTTCTTTTACACTGTGTTCACTTTCTATTCACTCAAATTAATTTGCTTCTATTGTCTTCTCCTTTTTTATTTTTCTTTCTATATTGATTTGGTCGTTTAAACTTTTTGTCGCAATTATCAGGCACACTTTTGCTTATATAACATCTTGTTTTCTCAGCATTACTCGACATTTTTGATAAAACGTTTTTATTTTCGTTTTCAATACAGTTATCCTGTAACGACAAATGTGAGATAGTTGTTGATAACACATATAAATGTATAATGCACGCTTAACTTTTCTTAACTGCCATAAACGGTTTTTACTTTTCTTAATTGCCATTTGCTATCGCTCAAGTGGCCAATCATTATGATTCTCCCGAAATTCATTGCAGTTTTTTATTTTTTTCCCCCTTTTCTCCTGTTCTCCACTAAACACCATTCATTTCTTGACAAGTGAGATCAACAATCTCACATACTACAGGTATATATCTGTACAAGATACAACGACATGTTACAATGTGCACGCAAACATTACAAGTTCATAAGAAAAACAAAAGTTATTTTATTTCTTGAAACCGAGAGCATTACACTTGTTCAGTCGCTCATATTTCACTTATTCGACTCTGCTTCGTTACTCTTACTTAATTGCTATACGATAGAAAATTCTTGTAAACAAAAAATATTTACTGTTTTTCATGGAGCTAAAGCTTCATGGCTTTCAATTTCAGTAAAAACAAAAAGTTTTTGTTATTCTCTTTCATTTGTTTTTTAAATTCACAGGTAGTTGTTGAGAATTGGAAATTATAATAAAACAGTTTTATAAACAAATCTTAACTCTTCGCACCTGAATCCTTTTATGTATCCTTTTATGTATGTATTTTAATCAGCTAACCCTACTCTAGTTTTCACAAAAAGTTGCATAGCGTAAGAATTTTTAACATAAATATTTGCTTAAATATAGTGCTTAGTACAATCATAACATTTAATTAATTTAATAAATAATTCGCGTACCGCTCCCATAATACTTTTGCTTGGTGTTGGGTTATCAGATGGATGAACTTGAGTTTGCCATTTTTTTAAGCGAGATTATAAGTAGCTGTAGGTGCGTTACACTATGGTTTGTTTCAACCAAATTATACAAGTAAGGAATGTTACCATCAAAAGAACAAAACAGAGAGTATCAACAGAGAATAGTATTCGGAAAGTCACTATATCGTAAGTTTGCAGAAGAAGCTCGGCCTCATAAAGCCAAACCCACTCGGTAAATGTTTACAATTCTAAGCAGGAATATCTTACCCTTACCCTACTCTGTTCTCAGCAGACATTTCTGCTTCCGATTAACACGGGTTGCTGTAGGCTTATTATATGTTCGAACGATTCCTCCATTCTTATGACAATACCCAACGATGGGTTATTTTGTGGATAGTCTTAAAAGACCAATTGGTTTTTCCGCAAGGAATTCATTTTATTTCAAAAAAATAGCAGAATTCGTGACGAGTGATAGGCAATTTTTTGAGTAATGCATGTCTGATCAGTTTGTGACCGTACAGCCGGCGGAAGCAAAGCACATAATATTTTGAGGAGCACACACCAACTCTTTCATCCGGTTTTCTTCGCCCGACCAGAGCACATTTGACAATCATTTTTTCTTCTTTTTCACATCTCGTGTACTCCACTATTCAATCGGACGCTGCAGATGTAGATTGATGGCCAGCTCCACCATCTTCTCGATAATATCCTTTTAACTAATTGATTAATGACTTCATTACTTTGCTTTTTTTATTAAAGAAGTACCGATAATATAATTTTACTTGAAGACTTATAGAGCGGAAACGGAAGCTGGCAAGGAAGGAGCTTTATGAGATAGATCGGATTACAATTAGTGTGCGTCCGTTTCAGGCGTAGGTCGAGTTACAGTAAAGAATAGGACGGCGCTAGAGACACGGCGTTCATAAGATTAAGACGAGAGGCTGCTCCAAGTTTCTATTCAAAGCAATTTTGTTAAATACAGACAGTGAGTGACATTCCTTTTATGAATATTCATTTCATTTATATTAACTTTTTAGTTTCAGGTATTAAGAACTAGATGTAGAAAAAGACCATATGCAGTAATCGTTAACACTTTTTAGACTTTTTACAATTCATTACCGCGGGGAGAATGTTGGACTGACGACTAGTTTTTCCTTAATTTCCCAAAAACTTAAACAAAATAAACCGTTACTTACCAATCAAAACTTCGTGCGTTATCGTTTCCGTATCTAGTCTTTTCGGTACAAGGGACGAGTTACCGTGAAATATTGCGAGCATAAGGGACTCGACTTCTATTTTTTGTTCCATGCGTTTAAATACAATATTTTTCACTCATGTTGGAAGGATCGTAATTTTAGTCGTGAAACAGAGAGTTTTTATGGGCCATCGTTAAATGATAAAGGACTTACCACACGTACAGTTTCTATGCGCTTGTGTATAAAGTTGTTCGCAAAGTGAACGAAGGCGAAGCCCATCCGAACATAAATTTTTATTAATACGGTTTAAAGGTTGGATGATATCTGCAGAAAGTCACTTGGATTAAATTCCTTAAATTGTTTCGATCCTTTCGCTATTGACCTTCTAGCGCTCGTGAAAATCATTACAAATGTTCTGCCGCACCAACTTAATGTTTACATCGGTATAAAGTTTGAAGCAATAAATAATTGTTGACAAACTGTTGATGCGCCAAAGGATTCGCAAGAAGAAGAAAACGAATGTTGGATATGCAGTACTTAAGGCAAGTAATGATGATATTTTAATTCCACATTTACCGTTCACTTTTGATTGCGTGTATTTATGTAATAAATTTTTCTCCTCTAGCGAGTGACTTCGCTAAATATTTTCAACAATAAAATTACTGAACAGTAAATTGAAAACTTTTACACTAAAGGTTGCATGACTTAAGCTTTCTTTATTCTTAACGGCAGTTAATAGAATAGCTTCAGATTACCATAAATGCATTCGCTTTTGCATTTTTATTATTTTATTATTATTGTTTTTTCATCTGCTTCGTAAGTTCTCTCGAAAGTCAAAGTGAATATATTCCGATTGTAGTTTTATTTATTTCATGTCAAACATTTCAGAATTCATTTAAGAACCAGCTAAATGGAAGGGGGGCATGTCGCAGCTTACTAAATTGTTTAGTGGTCAAAATTTAATGCAAACTTTATGCATCTTTCTTTAAGTTCACATGTTACCGAAGCATACGTAATTTGTATGAAAAACAAACAAACAAGCAACGAAACCACATGAAACTTTCATGGACGAGCAAATGTTTTATTATTATATTAGTCATGCATTTGCTTATGTATGTATGTATGTATGTATGTATGTATGCTGTAATTTGTAATGGTAAGGCAAACATTGCTGTTTACTAAACCTTTTCATTTCTTATACTTTTCATCGTTTTCCAACAGATTAAAAGCTTTAAGAAATATCCCCTGCAACGTTATTCAATTTAGTTTAAGTGGCTTTCGTTAATAGTAAGTGTTTCTGCTTACGTTTGCTTCCACTCAACATGCACAAACATACACTTGCTCGTACAATGTTACAGTTTTTTTATACTCTCGTAATTTAAAACCATTTCGAATTACCATTTTTTAAAGGCCACAGAGAATACACTGTTGCTTTCTATGCACTTAAAGACTTCCTGAAATCTACTGCCATGAAATCTACGGCTGTAGAAAACTAAAAAAAAACGTTCTGCGTGTAAAGTATTAAAAAAAAACTAGGGAAATTTTTATATTGAAAGTACGCGCGCTTCGAATACAGATGTAAATTCTGTTTTCTCAATCAACAGGAGTTCGATGTTTCACTTGCTTTGATGTGATTTTTTCGATTTTGCTTCATCGCTTGATTTTGAGCATCACCAACATTTATACATTTCAGATCATCGTTCACTTCGCTACGATATTATTATACCGTACACTAACTAAGGCGCAGAGTAAAAACAGTTTCTCCGGACGTTTGCAATACTCTGAATGACTTATGATAGATCCATCTTTTATTCTACCCACGGATTAAGAAATATTTTCAAAATCCTTTTAGGCGTGCCTGTCCGTTTGCCTGACTGTCTGTCCGCCTTTTTGTTCGTCTGTTCGTGTGTTTGCTTATCCACCTGTTTGTCTGTCTGTCCGTCTTTCCAAAGTTGGACCACCTTTTTTGTGTTCAGCCTTCAAAATGAACTTTTTTTAGATATTTTTAAAGAATTGGACACAATGCTGTATTTTGGCTCCACGATGAAGTCTATGGTAAATGAATTGAATAATTTTTGCGGCCATTTCCTGTATGAGGCCACATATGAAAAAAGTTTTTATACAGGAAAAACTGCAATGGTTAGTTATTGTCGATAAAAATCGTTCAAAAATAGTATTTTGACATGCAACATAAATTTAGAATATCGGACCAGTGTTGGGACCAACTTTGTCTTATAAACATTTTTTAAAAAAAAGCCTTTATATGAAAGCAAAGTTAAATTTTTACAATCTGGTGATTTAGCTGTGAAATGTTCGGCCAGCATAGATCCATTTATGTTGTCATTCCCCCATAAGGGTCTTTAAGAAGGTAATCATAACAAGGTCTAATTGTGCATAGTTCATAGTTCAACGGAAACAGCTGAAGCAAGTTGTTGGAAAAAATGGACGGTACCACATTCGGTCGCTACACGAGTTCTCAAAACAAGTACTTTTTGACGAGAACTCTTGGGAAATAATAAGATCGCAAATATTTTTTTCTTTAATTTGGACCGCTCTAATTCCCGTTTTAGGATGCTATGAAATGTAAGTATGCTTAGGAGGACGAGCTACGATTTTTGGTATTATTTAGACAGGGTGGTGTAAACTATTTAATAGTCGGTCTTGCCCAACTATAATATTTTGACTTGTTTCTGAAATTAATTGACTTGCTTTAAAACAAGAGGAGAAATTGAAACGGTCAGGTGCAAGTCTCTACTATAGAATTGATTATTGCCGAGTATCATATCGTTAGTTTTGTAAATATCGTCATCAGTGATAGAGGCTGATAACCTTGTTTGACGTTCGTTAAGAGAAATTTTGAAAAACATTGTACATCTCTTGTGCTTTTTTGATTGCGTCCATGATTTCGTCGCCACAACGTTTTCTTAACATAAGCAACAGCATTTAGTACAAGTTGAATGAATTTCTTCATATTGAACATTCATCAAAATGAATTTCGAACAACTACAAGCGACGCTACAACTTACAAGTTAAGAAAATCGAATAACATCTAATAAGTGCGCAAATGAATTCTGTCCGATGAAATTCGCTACTTTTCCACAACCTTTGAGTGTAGCTAATTTGGACGTTGGTACTCTCACGGTATACTTTACAGTTGTTTACACGGTTTTGTTCAACGCACATTGAGTACATAAGCCGATGCATGTTATTCTGTTTCAAGCTGCAAAACCATGGAGCTCAAGTCATCGATAAGTTGGCTTATGGTATAAATACGCTAAGTTACGAAACAGCTAGGAGTAGAATTCACAAAATTTTGTGCAGCAACTTCTAGTCCTAAAGACCATGAACGTTTTGCAGTTCCGCGCGAGGTATTCGATGAAGGCGTTCAAAGTTCAGTAGACAAAAGTTTAATGAAAACTCGAAAAGAACTTACTTTTCTACACTTAAGAATAAGTCAACAACCAATTTCACTTCGATCGCATACAATCGGAAAGATTCACCAGGAGAAAAATTGGGTTTTTATGAGCACTAGCCGAAGAGAATAGAATCGAGCTTAAGTTTGCTAAGTCACTATAAAAGCGAGAATTGAGTCAAGTCATCAAGTTATTTCGGTCGATGGTAAATGGAGTCACTACGACAACTGTCTCAATCTACCTATATTCAAAATTACGCAATAAAATGGAAGCGTCATGTGTGTTTCATGAAGTAATCAATTTCAATGGGCAGTATCCATATACAAACCTAATACGTACTTCGTCAACTTAACGAAAAGATTTGCACTGATAGTCGAAACGAGCGCTTTTTTAAAATCAAAGTTCGCTTTCCTCGTTTGCGCAATGGTATACAAGATTAACGGGAAAGTTATTTGAACCTTAAATTTAAAATTAGTTTCTTTAGGTAAAAAATCGAATTCTTGGGCTTTGTCAACAAGACATGGGGATAAGCGCGAAGAATCTTGCAACATTTAAAGCAAACGATAATCAGATAGCAGACAATCAGGTGTGCATACGGAGCCCAACCAACTTTTAATAACTTCCGCTGACCTATCAAATATATTTTCATTTCGACACGACCGTAGTGACACAAAATTCCTTCGGGATTTTTTAAAGATATGGCAACTTTTATGTGTTTACGTCTTCCCATTTCACCAATTATTAACACACAGTATACAAATTATTTATCGGGTTCTTGAAACTAGATCAAGATATTTAGCAACCCCTGCATATGACATCCGAGAATTTCTTAGTATTTATCCAAAACTTATATTACCAGGAATTACGAAAAGTCTGGGCATCTTTACATCTATAGTAGAGGTGACACCGTTCCCATTCCATATGCTAAATGATATTTCCCTTGCTTATAGATTGCCGGTCGTTTGTCTATCCATCCTGTGTTCTTATGCTCAATCGACAGATCGCAATTTGTGAAATTTTTTGATCAACTTTGCTATATCGGCATACTTTGGTCCAAGTGTGAACGTTATTGAAAACGGTTCGGATCGGACCACTTTTTCGACGACTTCTCATATAATACCTTATTGTGAAAAGTCGTTATGTAAGTCACTGTATTAAGCGAAGTAATGTGGGGCATTTAATGGTTGACCGTATCCCCCTATAAGGAGTTTATTTGTATTACTTTAAAGATGCTTCTCCAATCTCATTCTACATCCTTGTTCTACATAACGCCCTCAATGTAAAACGACATATGCGTAATTATGTTCGCACATTCCTGAACGCATAAATTGCTTTCATTAAACTTGTGATATTCATAAAAATTGATTAAATTCGCCCACGCACTTACGTAAACAACAGTTCGACAACACCAACAACAATCGTTTCCACAAAATATGATTGCTTGCTTGCCTTAAAGATATACTTCAGATTCTGCTGTTATTAGCAAAATTATTTTAAAACGCAACGAGAATTGAAAAATATTCTTAACTATGCATGGAATTTAATATGGATACATAGTTTATATTGTTCTTAACGTTCCGGAAAAGCAAAAAAAAAAATTGTTATTATTTCCGTTTAGTTATGTAATATGGTTTCATATTTATGTATGCTTTCCTAGTTAAAGAGTATGCCTTGGAAAAATTATATATCTATCCGTTTTGATAAAAACATTTCTAACAGCAAAACTTAAAGTGGTTCCTATATGTATGTGTGCATATATAGCCAAGCCCGAACACTTACAACGTTACATATTCCAAACGAGACAAAACTTTAAATTAATTTAAAATTTTTTTAAAATTTATTTACTCATATCCTCAACGCATTGCGGCCATGTAAACAACGTTTTGTAAAAGTAATTGTGAGAAGTTGCCGAGGTACAGCTTAAAATACTTTTATGATGTAAAAAAGAAAAAATATTAATCCCATTTTAAATTACATGTTTGAATTCGTGAAGGGCACGTGGCGATTATTAAGTTTCAAGTTTTGAAATTTCATTAAGAAATTCCGGATAATGCATCAAAGGTATGGGAGAAAATTTTACACTACAACCACAACATTTTCTGTAGGGAAAGTAAATAGGGGCTTCAAATCTTTTCAAATCACTTATATGATCGAAAACCGGCAAAATCAGTCTAAAATCAGTGATTTAAAAAACCTACTATAAGTAAAAAGGTATATATAACAACGCATTTCGCATACATGGCCTCCTCTTGAGAACTGCAAAACTCTCGAACAAATGTGATTTTATTTACATAAGATGTGTAATGTATGTACGTGGAGAGAATAAATCTTCACTCCTCCTTAAATGAAATATGGCGTTTATCCATTTGGTGAGCGTTCTAAAATTCAAGTTAAGCGAATCATAAGTTCTTTCTTTCTAGTCATAATATTCCACAAAAACTTCTCAGTCATCCCATTGATCATAGCTCACATTAACTAAATTTCTTTAATGCCTATTTTTTAAAGAAATCATAATTACAACGTTGCAATAAACAGTCATTACGCTAAATGTGGGCGGACTTATGCCCTGATTTACCTTATTTTTAAGATAATCAAAAACGATAAAAATTTGCGATGAAAGATTTTATTTCAGACAATGCTTTAATTAACTGTTACCTTACAGGCGACAGGCGAACAGACAGGAGCAAATCGATTGTCACATCAGTCTAATCAACCATATCTACATTCTTGTTCAGATCTTCATTTTACGCCTTCCATATGTGATATTTGAAAAAGAAAATGATACGAAAAGATTTATTACAAAGTATTACCAGATATATGATATTGTTACGGAAATCCCAAATGAATTTCGACACTGTAATATTTTGCTTTGTAGGATCCCCCATAAAGCATAGCGTGGATCCCCCATAAAGTACAGCTGTCTCTATTGTAATTTACGAGTAAGCAAGAATTTTCATATCCACCATAGGGATCGTGGTATATTCGTCTTGTTGAGGTGTTTGAAACATCCAAAAGGAAACTTCAGAGACGCCATAACGTATATATATTCTTGATCAACATCAAATTCTGAATCGATATCTGCCTATCTGTCTTTGTAATGTCCGTGGCAAACATTTTCCTAGTCGCAAAAAAGAAGATGTTGGCTTTAAATTTAGCAGAAACATTAGAAGACCTTGCAGGCATGTAGGATTATGATGTGGCTACATCAGCCGAGGGACTTGCCCATAGTACAATGTGGGAACATCTCAGCTCTCAAAACCAAAACAAAAAAATTGAATTCGTTGTGCTATTGTCTTTAACCTACCGGTCGCAACTTTCGAGATATTTTGATGAAATTCCGTAAGCTGACGTGCTCAAGAACGAACGCTATTGAAAATGGTTTGCATCAGTCCATTTTTTCGAACACTCCCCATATAACGTCCTATTTTGAAAAGTCGTTATATATATAAAAAAAATGGCAAATTTCTCAACAAAAGTGACTAAGTAGCAGCATTTTTGCATTCTAAAATGGTGTGAAAACTTGGGGCCGGCAGCCTAGCCCAACTATAATGTTTTTATTTGGTTTTGCGTTTGAAAGCCGAAATACTATTAGTTAATGCAGCATTGTAGAAGTGTTCTTCGAACAACCTATGTGCCAAGAGCTTCCAATGTTGGTTAAACATGAAACCGATAAAGGGACAAATGAATAAATGGGCAAAGGGACAGACGGACATGCCTAGATGGAATCAAAGTCTGGTGCTGATTTAATGCTTCACTGGACATCGGAAACTACCTTCTGGGTCTTACAAATATTTTGACAAGATAGTTCTACAGACTTTCAATGTGTGTATGTCCGAATAGTGACAACTCGTTGCTTCGACTTGGACATATCCCTCATTTCTGGGATTTGCCATTTCGCAAGTTTTATTGTTATCAAAATTGGCAATCAAGTTGAAAATGTTTACAAGCAAAAGCAAAAAATTGTCATGTTATCTTAAGAAAGAAAAGCTTAACAAAAATCTGTTTGTTTTCTTTGTGAGAAACTCTCAAAATGCCTGTTGAGTCACTTCTAATCGAGAATTAAACTTTACGTTCATATAAGTCTTTTAGGGGAAAGTTTGTCCCTCAGGATTATAAATTTTCTCATTCGTCATTTGTGAGATTTTCTTTCTGTCCCTGCTCTTCCCTCTCCGCTCCGTCGTCTTTGATAAACATAGCTACACAAATTCAAGGCCAATTGCCTCATAAGTTATTTCAATTTCCTTAATGCATTACTAAAAGGAAAAGAAAATATAAAGACAAAAAGAATCCAAGATATACAGATAAGCAAAAAAAGAAGGGTAATAATAACGAAAATGATAATAAAATACATGTGAAAAACAAAATGTAAACACATTTTTTTTGTTGCGTACAGTCATGTTTTCTCTATGTAAACGATTTCGATGATGCCACCGAGTCTCAAGTTACGAAGAAGTAAATCTAAGAGAGAAAGTAAACCATAGTCAAGCTTATTACGCTAGAACCAACAAATGAAAACAAATCCCTATTTGTTGTTGTTGTGCCATTAATTTAATGACCTTTATGACTGCACGTTATGTTATTACGTCTTTGAGAATTTGTTTCTCTTTTTAATTTCATGCAAAAACTGAATGTAATAAGATATTTTTGTACCATCGTAACAAACAAAAGTCAAGCAAATGTCTAAGAAACGAAGAGGACATTTTTAATATCATAACATTTAGTTTAATTCAAGAATTTATAATGCTTTTCTTCAAATTTATGTCGCAAGTGCAAAACCGTGATAATATGAATGGTGCGACACCAAGTTTGTTGGGAAACGAATTTTTTTGTTGTTTGGAAAAACAAGAAAAAACCTAGGTTTCGAAGGACTGACTACACACACATGTGTGTGTCTATTTATTATCACATAACCCCATGTGTATGTTTTTATTTTGGTTAGTGTTACGTCTAGAAATTCTTTTCTCTCTCTCTCTCTCTCTTTTTTTGTAAATTTGCAGAAGTTTATGCGTTTCAATGGCGCCACGTGGCCGTAATTTTACTTAGTTTTATTGCTACGGGTGTTTTGAGTGCGTGTATGTGTATGTGCGTGTGTGTGTGTGCGTGTGTTGTATTGCTTTCACATCTTCAAACAGACGCACAAGATAATTCCCCGCGTCTTACTTGGTATTTTTTTCGCATTCCCCAGCATCCCAAAACAAATGCACACATGTACACGCATACGAATTGTTAACGGTAACTGTTGTGTACTTGCTATGATTCCTAAATAATATCTGTAGTTGTGTGCAAATATTCAGTATTATTTTATCAGGGCTGTTTTTGTGTTTGTATTATTCATTTCAATTTGTCTACGCAGCCATTGTGGCATTTAAAGTTTCTTCTTTTTTTTTTTTGCAGAAAGTTGAAAAGAAAGTTAAATCGACTTTTTAGTATGACATTAAATCCCGTACACTTTCTTTCGCAGATTGTAACTTTGTATTATTTAGATATGTTTTACACATGGTTTACCGACACTTAATCTTTGCGTTTGTAATGTATTATCTTATAATTTCGAATTTCTAGGTCCTGTGATCTTATCAGCAAAATGCTAAACATTTAATCATTATCTTTAATCAATATTTTAGCATTCAAAGGTAGTTCCCAACTTTAAAACTAACTTTTGGTAGCTTTTATATATCGTTAGCTTTAGGCGGACAAATTCTTACTATAAAGCACATTCTCTGCGACTGCCTTAACCTTTCCTTGGCAAGAAGTATTGCATTTAAAACGATTAACCCTTTGGACTTTCTAAAATCAGCTTCAGAACAGAATATTAATTCAATATATTACTTTATTAAAACTACTAGGCTCAATATCTAATGTAATTTTATAAATTACAGCCGATAGCCTGTGTTGCCAGTGCTCAATGTCTTTTTGTTTAGTCTAAGAATTTACTTCATTAGTCTAAAATTATAATAATAATAATAATAATAGCCTTAGGCGCAGGTACCAGTGATAATTTCCCACGAGTTATCAAAAATGCTTGAATTTGAACAGTGCTATGGTGGAATTAAATGTCTCCACATTTTGATATCCTACATCGCGTGTGGTACGGACTACATTAAGTTCACACAGATGTTTGTAAGACAAAGAAGCGCTTAACATAAAGCCATCAGAAAAGTATTCTAAGCTTGTCTACCCATCTGTCTCTCTGTCTGTCTATCTTTCTGATGTCTATCTATGTCTATTTATGTTCAACATAAACATCTCGCAATTTGTGCGATATTTTGGCGAAATTTGACCAACTGACGTTCTTTGGCACAAAGATGAACTCTTTAGGCAAAGGATTGAATCGGCCCAGAATCATTTTCCGTATCGATTTAAGCTTGTCTGTCTGTTTGTCATGTCTTGCTTTGCTGTGTTCAACCTACAGGCCGCAAATGAAGTTATCGCTTTCAAATGTAGCAGAAATATTCGAAGTTGTTGCGTGCAGCCTGGTATTGAAAATGCGCCAAAACTGCCGAAGGATACGCCCACAGCACCATGTAACCTAAGAACATCTCTGTTTTTCAAAATGAATAAAAAATTTATCTTCTGCTCACTGCTCATAAACTGTACAGATGAATGTACAAAAATATGAACGCATATTCTATGAGCGATGCTGTAACAGCTGTACAAAAAACCGGGAAACAATTGAGCACGCGTACACAATACTATAGTGTATCAAAACGAAATTTTTTTTTTCAATATCTTTATAAGGCGCACAAAAAAGTTTCGAAAACCCCAAAGTATATAAATTCTTGGCCAGTTTGAAAATTGAAAGGCACCTGAGTACGTCCACCTGTTCGTCAATCCATCTGTCTGTCTGCGTAACTGAGTATTATCTATGGTAAACATTCTCCCGTTGGCGAAAATGAAGATATCGTCTACAAATTGCGAAAGAATTTGGAAGTGGCTTAAGCTTTTCCAAAGACGTGATTACAACGCCCAGACATCTATGCGACAAAAACTTTTATTTTGAAAATAAATAAAATCGACCGCGCCCACTCCATATTATGGAACGTGAAAATTTAGTTCTTCCACTTTAAAAGATTCGGTCACGACCGAATATAATTTTCTTTCTTGTTTAGATTCAGATTTGCGCCAGAAAACGTGGAGTGTCTCAATATAAAGACGCCTCACACAAATGGTTACAACGTTGCAAACTTTTAATATTTTTCAAAAATATTTATTTCTTCTTTTATTTTATTTCGTTTCCTTTCATCTCAATAACGTTGCCACAATAACACCTTTTTTTAAGCTGCTCCAGAGGCTTCACACTTAAGCGACGTGAATCTCTTCAATTATAACTTTAATCCTCTCCTCTTTCTCTCAAAGGTATTCAGCGAGCCAATAGCAGACGATCCGCCGCGTCAGTTGGTCGTCAAAACTATACGCGTCGCCTGTGGTTTGTGAAATTTCGTCGCAAATGAATAAATAAATAGAAAGCGAAAATACTGCGAAAATATGCCTCTTCGTACATTAAAGGTTCGATGAAACTGAAAACTTAAAGCTACAAACTAATCGGAACTATGTTGTAATATAACTGTAAATAAAAAGGTCAAACTATTCACAGGAGACCTTCAAAGCTATCTACCGGACAAGAACGAGTTCTCGTTACCGAACTTCGAGGATAACGAAAGAAGTCTATTTCGTTTACAACTTATTGTTAATATTATTTTATTTCATCGTTTGCTTTAAACCATTTTCTAATTCTGAAGTGTGCTATGTTCGCTCTGTTAGGCTAATTATATATACAATATATTCTATCTAAATATGAAACATAAAAAGACTTCATTCTTAGTTTACTATAAATTAATGAATGCATTCATAAAGTTTAATAAGTTCAGAGAACATCAGCTTTATTGCATAAAACAAGCGTCAGGCACTCATCGTTTATAGCTTTTCTGTTTTTAGTTTTAAACATTTTTATGATATTTTTTTTTTTTTTATTCTGTTAAGAATTCTTGTCACATGTTTCTATGAAGTCTCTGTGAGTACCTACTTTGAATATATTTTATTTATTTAAAAAGTATTTACTTTACATGTGTACAACAAGACAAACTATTTATACTTTACAAGACATTTCATTTTATCATGATTTTGAAATTTTTCTCTATTCAATTTCAGTTTCAGTTGTTTTATGTTTGTATTCACGTTATAGAAAAATTCCAGAAAAACATTCTAGGAAAGTTATTGACAAAAGGAATAGGAAAGAAAGAATGCACAAACAGAAATACACACACGGATCGGCATGCACGAGTGCAATAAACAACAAGTAAGGAAATTATATGCACTACAGCATGGAATAAATATTAGTTATCTATCAGAGTAGAGTAGAACTCGGAATACATTTTTTTTTTTTCGTTTTTCATTTAACAATTTTTCTAATTTTTAAAAGACTTTAAAAAAATTTTAAAAGAAAATGCGAGGATTTCAGTTACTAAGTCAAAATTCATGTTCGAATCTCTTCCTTACGTATCCGATCCAACATATTTAGCACCTAGCATCGCTAGGAAAATTGTATCGAACTCAAAGGAGATTATGTTGGCAAATGAAAATATTTTCTCTAAATTAATTGCATTCTCTTTGTCTGAAAGTCACGTTAATCACAGAGAGAAAACGATAACGCGTGTGACTTAATGAATTGAAAAACTTGAATAAAATTAAAAATGTGTGTATAAACAATATATATATATATATGTGTATATGTGTATGCATGTATGTGTGTGTGTATTTTTATATATATATAAATACCTATATTGTTAAGAACATCAGTTATATATACATGAGTGTGAAGAACATCAGTTCTACATACGTAAGTGTATGCATTAATTCTATGTAGCATCATATTTGAAGAATATGCTGCTGCGGCTAAAAAGGAAAACGAAAAGACTATACAAGCAAAAGAAAAACCAGCGGTCACATTGACTTGGTCAGCAATAGCAACTTAGGTAATTTTGTCGGTTTGTCGAATGTTCTTAGCATTGCATACGTCTATGTAAAAGAAGTGCGTGAATGCATTTTGTTAGTCTAAGTATAAATTTATTGTTTCCCCAGAGAAAATATCTTTATCAGGTTTAATTGTTCTATAAATACGCAATAAAATTTTGGCATTACATTAAGTCGATTAAAATCAAAGTATTTGACTTGTTCAGTTAGCTTCGCGTTTCCTCCAAGTTCCAAGTGCTTGAAAGGTAAAATAAGCATAAGAAGTGAAAAATAGTGTTAGGCCAGATTTATGTGTTTGGACTGATCAACACTAACTTATCCCCATTAAGGAGAATCTTTGAGATCCCTCAAAGCAGTATAAACGCAATAACATATTGAGCGAAACCTTTTCACCATCTTTTTTTTTATCTTTTTATAATTGTAATTATACAGCCTTGCGCCAATGTACAGAGCTACAAGATATCATAAAAAAGCATAACTCTATGTACTGATGAATTACTGATGTAATCCCCAGAAATCATTTCCTAATGTTTCTAGTTTCAGACCAATATCTGTTATAGATCGCAAAACATAATTTTTTCTTTTCATCGAATCTCTTTGCTGAATACTTCCGTCGAAAATTTCCTATGACTGATTCCGATTTAACTGCTAATCAGCCATATCAATTCGTAAAATCACTGTCGATTCCGCATTACAAGGTTTAAGGTCACTTAAATATACGTGTACCTCTGAGCCTGACGACATTCCATCACACTCAAGTCTTACTCTAAGGAATTATCCCAAAGATTTTCAACCTTTCTTTGAAAACGGGTGTCTTCCCTTGGTGTTGGAAGAGCAGCTTCCTTATTCTAATTGGCAAAAGTTCAAGCAGACATCTGGTTGACAACTATAGAGGCATTGCCAAACTGAGTGTCCTATCTAAATTGTTTGGACGAATTGTTCCTCCGCAAATAGCTTTCGCTATCAAATTCTATTTATGTCCATTTCACCATGACTTCCTAAAAGGAATTTGCGAACCTCTTAGAGTTTACTTTCCATGTTTGCAAGGCTTTCTCTAATAGCTCTCGCACGAATACACTGGTTTCAGTAAAGCGGTTGACTTGATTAGCCATAAATTATTCATCTTTAAATTTCAGGTCTCCGGCCTCCCCTTATACTTATTGAAGTCGATAAGCTCTTTCTCCATAATGCACTGTGACGTCAGGTATCCGTCAAGGCAGACCTATCGGACCCTTTCTGTTTATCTTATACATCGATGATCTCTCTTCGATGATTAAGTCCAGCCATATCTTAATATATGCTGACGATGTTAATCTGTTTTCTTGCTTTTCCTTAGAAATACACTCGCATGTCCTTCAATCTGACTTGGACAACTTGGTTACGTGGTGCTCTCTAAGTTTTACGGAATTAAATTTAAAGAAATGAGAGAAGCCTTCACTCTCAAGGAGGGCTCCATTTACTACTGAATACTTTATTAATTCATTATTGCAGTACAAATGTAGATTCGTTCACGGACCTAAGGCTTTTGCTTGTTTTAAGTTGCACATTGATCTTTCTGTAAAAAAAGGTAGGTCAGTGCTGGGTTTTCTATGAGCTTAGCCAGGCAAATACCGTAATGAATATGCGTGTTTTGTGTGGTCCCTTCCTATAGGCGCTATGTAGATTCAATAGAATCCGTTCAAAAGCAATTTGTACTCTTTGCCCTTAGGAATTTGTAGTGGGACCTGCTCGTCTCCTTGCCTCCCTACGAAAATAAATTGCTTTTGCTAACCTTGCCGTCGCAGGAAAACTATAGATTTATCGTTAGTGTTTCCTTCTTAATTAAGTTAGTAAATCGATTCGATTCGAAGAGATAAGCTTTAATGTGTCCCGAATCGTTCCTCTAGGAATTTTACTTTCTTAAAGCTTGATCAATGTATATGTAATTATGAGCTTTTCAATTCTTCTAGATTTTCAATCCTTATAGTTTAATATCAATGTCGGATACATGAAAAACTATGCCTATGTCGTATTTAGATTAGATTCTAATCCCGATTCACGGGATTCGCAAATTGAACTACGTTTTCTCAGTGTTATCGGTTGCCAAGGTTTTGCATGTTTATAATGGCGAAACGTACGCCGGTTATTGGTGTACCTCCGTGGTAGATCACTCCCCTTTTCTTTTTTTTTTCATTGCTTACTTATACCTGAATTTTGTTCTTTCTATTATCTTACCTTTTCCTTATTTTTCTTTACATACTTTTTAATCGTTATTGATGGAATTTAGCATAGGATTCATTTTTAAGAACCACTTTAATTCGACTGTTAATTTTTGTTAGCTGAATTTGGTGGGTAAATAAAATGAGTGAATAAATAAAATTAGACTTGGTTTTGAGCGGATAGCACCTGTTTTTATTCGAAAGCGGCTTTGGGGAATAATTATATCATGTTTTTCAATATAAATTTTCAATGCGTTTTGGTCCATTCCTACTTTTTCCAAAAATAGCAATGAATAGACGGTTACGGCAAACCTGATTCACATTAGGCCGTTCACCCTCCCTCGTTCTGCACTTGCTGCTTACCGCACGACACACTGTCGGGGTTCGTCGTTTTTTAACCGCACTACTCGCCTTAGGAACGAGCCAGAGGACCACCTCCCTCTACCTTCTCCTTACCTACAGCCCTTCCTTACCACCATCTTACCTGCACGTAAAAGGAACTGGTCATAAACAAAAAAAAAAAAGTTTGCATCCAAGTATTTTGCGAATTTACATATATTTATATATAAGCCAAAGATATATATGTGTATTAACGCAAACTCCTTAGAATATGCTATAAATGCTTATCAAATTCTAAATGAACAGCAATTCGAAACGCCCTGTGCATCATCAAGGCCACATAGAGAAAAAGAAAATGTACATAAAACAGACATGCATCCATAATGAAGAAGTTCCTTTGCTTATCTTTTTTTAAGTTCCGTTTAACTTTTTCCGCTTTAATAGCGAAAAACTTTAGTAATAAACCATGCAACGTCTTTTATTATACAAAAAAAAAAAAAAAAAAAAAAAAAAAAAAAAAAAAAAAAAAAAATTCGCACCGTTTCATAGCTTTAATAGAATTCTTTTAAAAGCTAATTTTTTCTTGTTGGAATGCAAAAACTTTTGCAAAAAAAAAAAGGAAAATTGGCGGAGTTTTTCAATGCTGTGACTAATCGTCTAAGAGTCATGCCGACGCTACACCGTATCTTAAACATTAAGTATTGCTACGTTTTATCCGTTATCTCTAATTCGAAACACATTTTGGTTGTAGTTGTAAAAATAAATTTGAAATTTTTTATTAAACAAGAGTTACGTTCTCAAATTAGCCTAAAGTAAAATTTTTAAAAGAAATAATTATCGAAATGTTAAATTTAAGAGAAACACATCACAAATTCCTTGGCAGAATTTACATGAAAGTTGGATAAATTAGGTAACGACAATTCATTGGCGCGTGAGCGTGCAATTCAAAGGAGACTTGAAAAATTATTACGTTATATAGCATTAATTATTTGAGTTATTAAAAAAAATTACTTGGAAAGATTCAAAAAATTTCATTTGATAGATCGATCTTTTTTCACCAATCGCTTTTACTCTACACCACTTTAGGTATAAGGATATATTAAGTGTATACGGATATATGTAACATCCAGAAGCTCATCTATATATATAGACTCATCTTTTATTACACCGACTGATCCGAAATCACTTTCTGCATCGATCTAAGCTTGCCTGTTCGCCTATCCCTATGTCCGCCTTGTTCCCTTGTGTTGAGCCAATAGGTCGAGATATTTTAACGAAATTTGTTACGCCGACATGTTTTGGCCCAAGGACGAACGCTATTGAAGATGATTCAGATCGGACTTCTTTTCGACCACTTCCCTTGTAATGCCTTGCCTTGAAAAGTCGCTATATGACATTATATGGGGTTTTTCGAAAAATGGGGAGAGTCGCTTCAATTGAACACAATGTACGGACTTACTTCATTCACTGATCTTTTGTAAATTTGTTACGTTTATTTGCTTCTTCTTTCGACGTTGAACGGCATGTCGGTCGGTTTAAATTTTCGTGCTCCTCATCAGAGAAGGATCACCTTGTAAAATGTATACAATCCATAGAATTTTTTTTCATTACATATTGCTTTTAAAAGACAACAAGTAAATGTTATCGGAAGGTGAAGGAGATAATAAAAGTTATTGTCCCTCGATGGGAACAATAAAACAAATAATAAATATGATGTTTAAATAAACGAAAACAAACTGTGTATACTTAGAAAACTCATCAAAACAAAGGAACAAAAATAAATTAAATTCGAAGTGGAAGATCCGGTATATGATATCCCCTCAATCTTTTGATGTCCATGAATCTATCCCTAAAAGGTATGGCCAAGGGATCTGTGTGATTACTTAGTCTGATAAGTTATTTCGAAGAAATGTCGGTATACGGTAAAGTATAGCATGATCGAGTACTTTTCAAATTTAGAAAATTTCCTCCAACTCGTATCTATTTGCTGTTTAAATCCAGTTTACAAAAGAAACACCTCTATGTAAAAGCTGAAAATTATTAATCCAACATTTGTCTCCTTGAAGGTAGAGTGCCCTAGACAAGTGTTTTAAGTCCAACAACCTTTTTTTTTGTGTTCCGACCGCGAACCACAATGGCGAGATCTGCAAATGAAGCAACAATCCTATTTTGATCTCCTGATCTCATGAAAATTTCCTACAAACTACTAATTCAACTCAACAAAATTTTACTTGGGCTAAACAAATAGGCTGTTAAAGTAAATGCTGAAAACTCTACACATATCACGTTCAAGCCAAACGAAGCGAAACTGGAACAACTTATCAATTCTTGGGTGCCAACAATAATGCTATCAACAAATGTGGAAAATATCTTGACTTTCGTATTGACCAGAGATTAACATGGAAAAATCTTATGAAAGCTAAACGCTAGCACCATGATATAAAACCTTGAAGACTCTATTGGTTCGACCAAAATTTCAATCGTCCTATTGGAGTCTTTGCCATGCAACTGCAGGCAATAGCCAGTAACTGTAATATTGAGAAACTACCAAAGTGTCAATCGGAGACTCTTCGTTGTACTTTTAGTGCTCCACGATTCGTTGGCAACAATGCGTAGATAAAGCAAATGGAAGCCGAAAAATGTTTAGTGAATAATACAATGAATTCAATTCGATCGTTTTAAGCCCTTTGACCGGAAAAACTTTAATTTTTAAGTTATAGATTTAACTCAATAGCTTATCATCATCGTTTATTTTCTATATAGCTCTATGATGACTCATGGATAATTTGATGAATAGCAATAAACTGCGTTTATTGGCATGTATAATAGGAGTTAAGTGCTTTTATTTCAGACCCTTAAGTTTATTAAATTTTCAATACTTCACTTTAAAGTGAATTTCAGATACCCAACAGCTAAGCTTTAACAGAGCAGCAATTTTTAGTTAAGTGGCAATGTGTGGCGAACCTAGTCGTAATATCTGTACTGCATTGCGAAGAGAGTCTCTTAGCCCTCTGCTTCTCTTCAAAATTCTTTGAAGGAAAAGATTGGAAAAATTTAAGATTTTTGAAGGCGCTAGTGCTTGTTCTTTTTAACTTTCACTTAGACTTTACAAGCTCTGATAATTTTAGTAACAATTACAGCCACAAAATGCCTGACTGGAGCCAAATATAGCTATTGGAGCTTTTCTGAAAATGATTGATTTGAAACACAAAACAAGCCAAAACAACTTTGAAAGTAATTTTTATTTAGAGCGAAAAACTCTCTAGCATTTAATATTTCGCAACAGTTTTAAAAATGATTTAATTTCAATTTAATTTTTAATTAATAGAGCTTTAGGCCCAAAATTTCTTTCTTTCATCTAAATAAATTATAAAAATAATAATAAGGTAAATCACAAATATAAATTAAATTTTAAAAGTAATATTTACCAGATTTTTTTTAAAATCCTCTCTACATACTTCTAACCTGATGTAGATTAGGTCCCGAATGCATATTATTTAGTATTAGGAAGACAACGATTCCAACTTTTATCACATATACAAAAACCTTATTACTTATTATCTATATTAACTTTTCGTGAACCAGTTTACAATGATTTAAAACCGTTAAAATATTTCCGTCCATCGGCATAGCCGCCGTTATTAGTGCCAACTTTCTTAATAGTATAAGGGATAAGTTTTTATCTACTTTTGATTATGTTCAGGCAGATTCATTATAGTCTATAATGTAGAAAAAAATAGAAAAATTTATATCGAGGAAAAATTGTTCCTTTAAAAGATTATCCGTGACATTGAGAAGGCAAAGGACAGAGAAATTTCTTTAATCAAGAACAATACTTATGGACTTTCGGCTATCTATTTCTTTGCTTTAAAACTACTTGAACAACTTAACATGCTCACTCCGAAGAATAACAAAATGGTAATAAATAACAAAAAAAAAACAAAAAACATAAGCATGTGCCAGAAAAAAATATAATTTTGTGTAAATTAATTGCTGAACAAAAAAAATGTAATTTAAAAAGCAT
Organism: Glossina pallidipes; assembly: GCA_000688715.1. Taxonomy (NCBI): domain Eukaryota; kingdom Metazoa; phylum Arthropoda; class Insecta; order Diptera; family Glossinidae; genus Glossina; species Glossina pallidipes. The sequence goes on from KK499779.1 coordinate 1,888,035, forward strand.
TCTAGAGCCACGCTCTCTCATTCAAAGGGAGAAAAACTATAACAAAAAAAAAAAAAAGAAAAAGAAATAAACTTTACAACACTTCACTTGGCCAGAACCATTCATTGCCGTCGTCGCTTTGCTTAAAGTACGCACTAAATTTGATAAATTGTAAAGCAATTGGAAAAATAATAAACACTTTTTTATTAGTTTTTTCTCTCTTTATACCCTACACCACTTGTGCTGCAGATGTATGTGAAAGCCAAAAGAGTTTCAGTTAGATCCATCTTTTTCATTATACGGTTCGAATCAGAATCGTTTTCAAAATAATTCAGAATCATTTTCTGAATTATTCGCAATTATTTTCTGAATTAATTTAAATTTGTCTGTCCCGCTATCTGTCTGATGCCTGCCCACATATTTTTGCATTCTAGCTAGAGCTCGCGGTTTTGCTATGCTTTGATCCGGGAACGACCCCTATTAAAAATGGACTGCATTTGGCCATTTGTACGACCACACGCTATGTAACTATTTACTTTGAAAAATTCGATACGTGAAAAAAATTTGTGATTTCCAAAATGTCTCGACAAAAATCAATGCGTAATAATATTCCGGTATATTAAATTGATGTGAAAAATATAAAACGGTTCACCTCATTTTTTGAACTGCCTCCCAAAAAACCGTTTCTACGGAAAGTAAGCCTTAATATGGAATAAACATCTCATTTTTAATATTTTGTGATGAAATTTGGTCGATAACAATAATTTGAGATAAAAAGTAACTGCACCGAATTTGGACCACGTGGGCATATTTTTTGCACATCACCGGATTTTCATGGTTGCCTTGAAAACTGAATGCTTATACGGCAAAAGGTTTGATTTTTAATAGCCTATGACAAAGTGAGGTAAAGAACTGGTCAGTTTACGTTTCAGGGCGCCGTCCATGTAGGGAATCTCTGAAAATTATGCCTTCCTATCAAACAAAATGTAATTTTTGGTATTTTATCAGGAAAATAAATAAAGAATTGTTTTAGGCGCAATAGTATACGAAGTTGAAGGTCGGCTTTCCTCGTCTATACCGTACTTACTTGTTTTTATTTATTTATCTTTTTATACCCACCACTGCAAGATAGGGGCATACTAACTCTATTTTTTCCCATAATGTATGTAACAACCAAAAGTATGCTTCAGAGACCCTGTAATGTGTATATATTCTTAATCAGAGTGAAATTCTGAATTCATTTAGCCATGTCTGTCCGTCTGTGTAGTGTGTGTAGGTGGCGCTCTCCTGGTCGCAAAAACAAAAATATCGACTTCAAATTTAGAAGAAACATTCGAACTTTCTGCACGCAGATTGGTGTAGAAAATGGGCTAAATCGGTCAGAACGGAAGCGCGCAGTGGAGCGTAAACTGGACGCTACTCCGTTTTTTTTAATAAAAATTTTTAATTTTTCTCGTTACTCGGAAATTATAAAAGTTAGAAGACTGAAATTTTCCACATTTACTTTACGAAGCACGCTACTCATTACGTGCAAATATGGAGAACATCCGCTCTGCCCACACAAGGTTACAAGTGATTAAATTGCGTCTTTTCACTTTTTTGAAGTTTTATGCTTATTTAGCATAAGGATGCGAAAAGCATAGTAGTGGGTATGCGAGATTCGGCCCTCGTCGAATATAAATTTCTTACTTTCGTTTTTATGTTTTATTTTTATGTTGAGCAAAGATAATAAAGCTAGAAATTTTCAATAAAATAATTTAATGCAAATCATTATATTTAAGATCAAACAGAATACATTGTGCAATAATTTTAATAAAATTAAATTAATTAATAATATAATCACTAGAACGGATCAATAACTACATTCTTAAGGCAGCAGCCAAAAGCAAACAAATCGCTGTCGCAAGTAAAAGGGACCAGCCTGAAGCGACGACAGGATGCCCAGCGTTACAGGCATCTGTTTTGCAGGCACAAATGATTTGCGTGTAACCTTCATTATCGGCATTAAAACAACCATCGTTAGCCATGTAGACTCTATCATACTTCCAGCCACAGCTTCTGATAACGCGTTGCTCTCCGCTAACCTCAATTTTTATAACTGTTTTGCGACAAAAAGCATGAGCTTTATGCTCGCCATCACATTCCTTCAAATACTGCTCGTCACGGTGCTGCAATGAATTATTCGACGGCAAAGATATGCAGCCCTTATCCAAATGGGAATTGCATTGATGGCAACGAATAGCATTGGCTGCAAACAAAAATTAAAAGTTAATTAATAAGATGAAGGCAAAAGTCTTATCTATCATGATTTTAAAGCGTTTTGAGCTTAATCTTTATTTATTGCAGCTGTGAGTGTAAGGCATTTATTAATTTATACATCAAACTTTCTAACAATATTTTTCCAACCTCCATCCAATAATCTTGAATAATTTTTCCTATAGTAAAGATATGAAATTAGAAAACGTTGAGCCTTAGTGCCTTAAGTTTTCCGATTGTAATAACTTTTCATATCTCAACTTGCGCTTGAAGTTATTATGCACACTAGCGTCGTAGGATGCTGCACCAGGGAAATAAATAAACTTTCCGCAAAACTGCGCTGCGTTCATATTTTTACTTTAAACAAGTAAAAGCACTATAGTAAATATCCTACGCTACCTTACGCTTACCCACACAACGGCTTCTCAAAACACTATGCTACATTGGAAGTGGTCGAAAAAGTGGTCCGGCTCGAACCATTTTCAATAGCGTTAGACTTTGGCTAAAAATATCTCAAAAATCGTGGCCTGTGGGGTCAACACGTTAAAACAAGACGGACAGACAAATTATGTTATTAACGATTTACGGAATTGGTGGGCTCGTTGGTTGAACAAAAAAAATACAAGGTCAACCGGACAGGCAGGCACAAAAGCTCGAGATAATGAAAGGTGGGCCTATCTCAAGACGTTCTGGTTGTTGCATGCATCTGCACAAACTTAACACACCTTTGTACAACACGTGGTAGAGGATATAAAAAGATTGAAATGTTACGTGTACGATGAAATTTTACGAGTTCATGAATAAGATAATTTATCCAAAGTTACAAGAAGATTTCATAGTATTCTGGGAATCAGCTTGAAATTTAAAAAAAACTATCAGAGCCTGCCAAAAGAATTGTATCGAATACCGAGCTAGTACACTTTAACGCATTGATCGCACACCACAATGCTTAAGTCGCAGAAAGTTTTTGGAATTTCATTACTTCGCTTTTTGACGAATTGGGTGAAAGAAGAATTCGTGACAATAACAATTTTTTGACCACGAGTACGAAAAGGTCTTCAAAATTCTAAATAATTTGGTTAATTTGAAGGTTTCGTTGGAAGAGTCATTTTCGTAAACCACCTGTGGGTACGGAGGACCACAGAATACTTAACGAAACGTAGCGGAACCACAAATACATATCAGACAAGCTATATTTTATATCGATTTTCACGCCTATCCTTCGCCAGCCTTTAAACTGCCTAACGATTTCATATACATGTTTTCAAGCGAAGCTTTCTCCTACAAGCCGGGGCCTGACGCTATTCTAATTTGTCCTTCCATAACAAGTGAATACATTGCAAAAACTTGACGACATACATGAGTCTTAAATAAAAAAAATGTAAAGATAATTTAGTAAAGTTGTCAGTGTCACAAATTTTGTATATTTAAAGTAAAAAAGTTTATATTCTGATAATGCAGTGCCAAGCATCGCTTACATTAGTGTGTTATTTATTTTTTCCTGCGTGAACGCTCAATGTGCCTAAAAATCCAGTTAACACGTACTTACTTGCACATCGCTTTGAATGGCTGCATTATGTAACTGTGACGTTGACGTTGACATTTTCGACATTTTAGAAATTTGAAAAAGTTCAACAGACAAATTTGCATAAATAAAACTCAATATCACCAAATTATCCACTTCAGATATTTAGACGTTGCAATTGGCTTTTGAATGACGGAAGAATTTACATATAAATGCAATCGATATAAAAAGACAAAATAGAATACTCGCTGTCATCCTGACTTTTTGTTACGCTACACTATTGCACGTTCTTAACTGAAATGCACTTAACCCTAATCAGTTGAAGTGCACGAGTTTAAATGAAATTTTCCACTCCTTCTCCGATAGATGTCGATCTCTTGTTGCGTAAAGCGGTTATGAACCTATTTTTGGTTTCAAATTCTATAAAAATATTCGAGAAGAACCCAAAAAAGGGAAGAGAGTGGCGATCCAAAAAATTGATAATTTTTTTTACAAAATGAAAAATGTTTGCTTTCTCGTCCAAATCAGTTTCACCGTCCTTTCGGTCGAATACAATGCACTTATGCGAACATTTTTACCAGTTCTTGAAAGAGTCAGAGAAGTTTTTTTCCGGCTTGGTCTAAATAAATAATTTCTCTGAGATCACTTTTTATCTCGTTAATCGAGTCCAAGCGGTGTGCTCGGAGAGGTTTATTTTTAAGTTTGCTGAACAAGCAGAAGTCGCGCGATGCTAAATCAGGCGAATGACGCCGCAATAGGCAGAAATCATTACTTCACAGATGTCACAAATGCGAGGCGTCTTCGGACTCAGCCAAGATTTCGCCCTTTTAACGCACAAAATCCATGTCCACATCATCGGTAAGGTCCGTAACCGTCAATTGACAAGTTTCGAGCAGTAAATTCTAGATTTCGTTGGAGCCGTTGATGTATGTTGATAATCAACCGGATTGCTGGTCATCTTGAACTTGACAGCGGTTCGCAGTTTTTTTCGAAGTCTTTGTAAAACTTGTAAATATTTTCTGCGACATATTCTCATCACCAAAGACCGTATATAAAATCAACGTTCCCGTGGCGAAATCCGTAAAGAAAATTTAATACAAATTTTTTGCTCGACAGAATGCGAAGCTAAAAAAATCAAAAAGCTAACTTTTGTACTCTTACAAACCTTCAGCGATTCAAAATATTGACGTGAAACTCAACATAGATTTCGCAGACCTTATTATTAGCCGATAGAAAACAAAAAATTAATAATAAAATTTAAATGAAAAGTTTATCTTAATTTTTGCAAGTGTTATCAACACTTTCGGACTATGATTTATGCCAGATAGACTTGATTGTCGATTGATTCAGAAAGTGAGTCTTAGAAATTATAAATACCACATATTTCCTAGCAAATTGTATGTTATACAGCTTGGCTTGAATTTTGAAGTAGCCACTCCTCGTTTAGTTTGAAGTAAAGAACGTTTTTAGTAAGTGATGAAAATTGTTTAAATATTTTAATGCCGGGGGCCTCATTCCCAAACAAAGCGCAAAATTAATGAACTCATTATTATATACGATATATAAACACACGATATTTGAAAGCATATAATTTGAAACCATATAATTGATAATTAAAACCTATTAAATCGCAAATACTAACATTTAAGATACAGTTCTTCTTCAATACGCATAGTTTGTAAACCTTAGAATGGTTCTGAACGAAATGTCTAGTCAGTTTGGAAAGTATTCCTTCAACGAAAAATGCAAAGACTTCAGATTTTCTCAAACTTTTCAAGTTGATTTGATTAACAGAATGACGACAGTAATGGCTTCCATTAAAGCAAGAAGAACAGCCAAACTGAAGCTATAAGTCGACTGATGGATTGAACGTAGGCATGTTACCTTTGTTACTTATATTGCAGTTGCCTCTAATTGGCAGCTGACTAGTCTTTACATACCTCATCATCATCAGCACTATTAATGCCTAGTTCTAAATCGTATTTTTAGGTTCCCTTTTAAGGCGTTCTTTCAACTTTGATAGCGAGCTCGACATGCCTAAATACGTTGAACCTTTGACGTATGATAGCACTTGGCAAATTTTGTATACTGCTGCGTGTGCTAGTGTATAGAAATGCTATTAAAAATTATAGCAACTGTAATTATCGTGTTACCTCCTGTGATTACCTCGCGAAGAGTTTCCATGAAATGACAATTAAGGCGTGATTTGCTTTCATACATTTAGACTATATGAAGTCAAATAAATACACAAAGCATTTGGAATAAAAAAAAATGTATAATAATTATCTCCTTTATTACGATTTTCCCTCATCCTTATCCTTATCCTTATCCTTCATTTTGTTCAGCATAATTTTTTTTCTACACCCATCACAAATATTTTATTAGGCGTTTTAAAGCACATGAGAGATCTAAGAACGCTTAGTACATTGAATAAAATTTACATATTCTTGCTCATTGTGATTAAATAAATCGATTATATCACATAATCCTCTGACTCTTATTCCCCTAGTTTCTTGAACAAATCACAATCACAACGCTTTATAAAAACCAATTAAAAACCCTACAGTGCCCACGGCCCACCATTAAACACCCGACATCACCTTACAGTTATTCAACTAACAACTTCTCAGAATAAGGGGGAAGTGGTCAAAAAAGTGGCCCGCTCCAAACTTTTTTCAATAGCTTTCAAGCTGGACAGGCGAAAAGATTCTAAATCACTGTCTGAACCGATCGGTACCTGACACAAGTTCTTCGGGTGTTTTGTGCAAACCTAACATAAGTAGTGGAATATTAGGATATAGAAACAAATGTTTGTCTCAAATTCCTCGCTTTTGCTCTTATTACGAGCAGAAAGTCATCTGGATCGGCCTTCAAGTCCGACTACTTCTTATCAAAAAATATATGTATAAATAAAACATTGAAAAAGTATTGAAAAGTCGCAACGTAGTAAACAAAAAACTCCAGTTAGTGTACAAGATGTAATAATTTGCCCAAATTCCTATGAAGTGCCACCACATTGTGTGAAAACGTAACCTCAACGATAGTAAATAATATCGCGTATCAAAGGATATATGTATGCATATATATGTCTGTGGATGTATTTGTGTGCAAAAGTAAAACGAAATAATTAAATTACGTTCAATCCAAATTTATTTAATTAATAATCAAGGATTCGATTGGAGAACGTAGTTAGAAAAACAGTTGCCCCCGAAGACGTAAGATGGATTTGTCACAACAGGTATAGCTTGACTACCCAAAATATATTTTAAAAAAAAGTAACAATATGCAAAGACACCAAGAAGAGAAAGCACGTAGGTGATGCCTGAACGTTACATTGCAACGACATGTTTCCTGAGGACCGTGGTTGTATTCCTGGACCCAGCTGATCCAAGCAACTGATTTCGGTAACGCTCTTTAAAAATAAATCACGGCGACATATTTTTAAAAAGTAATCTGATTTTTTTCTAACCGCCCAATTTAGTTAGGTTAAGTGGTAGCTTAGATACACATACAGACAAAATAACTTATATAAAAATAAATCAAGCGATATAAAATGAAAAGAAAGAAAGGAAACTAGTACGTTGGAGCAAAAATTTATTGCCAACCACAGAGGTAAATAAATTATCTGGATTATATGAAAACAAGAAAAAAACCACTAAGAACATTATAGTTGGGCAAACTTGATCATCAAATACCCTACACCACTTCGCTCAGTAGAATTGTCCTTTCGTTTTCGCGATAAGACACCAAAAATTACGCAGTAATTCCATGCAAAGACTTCTTACTCAAACTTTTCTTCTTCTTACTTAACACTTTATTGACTTGTCAAAAATTTTACCATTTTCAACTTCGGCCATAGAAAACTAGAAATTATACTTTCCCTGCTGCTTTCCGTGATAAGCCCTACATATATTAGGATCTAAGAAATAGATCTACGTGGTCCATTTGGACTTTTCTCGCTACTATGCACCAATTTTCATCATAAAATGTTAAAAATTAAACGTTTTTCTGAAGAGCGTACTATTTATGAAAAATTTTATATGGAGTGAGGTCCAAGAAATAGACCCATGTGGTTCAAATTTTATTCACTTCATTTTTATGTCAAATTATCAATGTGAAGAAATTTTCATCATAAAACCTTTACCATTAGGCTTTTTGACACATAAGGATTTATATTTCCTAAGAATCTTTATATGCGATAGCATCAAAAAAATAGACTTACGTGGTTCAAACTCGGTAATTTCGGTATTTTCACCATGAAATATTGGAAGTTGGACCTTTTTATCATATAAAGATTTCATTTTTGTAGGAATGGTTATATGAAAGACGGTTCAAAAAATTTCCCCAGCCGAACCAAATTTTTCATACCAATTTATAATGCCGATGTACTATTACTTACACTTTTGCTCAGAAATTTTGACAATTGGAGTTATATCGAAAAAGTGGACCGATTCAAACTATTTTCAATATCATTCGACCTTGGATCAAAACACATCGGTATAACAAACTTCACCAAAATAACTCAAACATGGGGCGAGAGCAGACGGGCAGACAGACAAACAACGGGCGCACAAACTGGCTTGGATTCAGAAAATGATTCTGAATCGATCGCTATATAATGAAAGGTCTATCTTAAGCCGTCTGCATGTTGCATACGTTCGCACCAACCCAATATGCGCTTTACCACCAACTGTGTAGGGTATAATTGAAGAATAAATTTTTCCAATGTCGCATATCAAATAATCCTCCGGAAACAAATCCCTAAATACTACCAAAAGGCGAAAGAAAAAAAGGCAAACTTCTGTAAAGAGAATTTGCAACGAAAACATCTCTACGTTTGGATCAATAATGCGATAAAAAATTCCATGAAAAACGACCACAGTAATAATAACACAGTAAGGAAAGGAGGAAGACAGAAAGAATTTTAAAACGCAATACAAGCTTAGGGAATTTTAAGTGTTTTTCTAAACGAACCTATCAAAGACGAAGTGGAAGTAATTAACAGCAATGTGCGCAAAGGAAGAGCATTTCCCATTACAGTCGAAAAAGCATATATTTGAAAATACAAAGACCGGGAAGATTGCTGCGAAAATAATAACCGTTGTGAAGCTGGTTATCGTAATCATGCTGAGAGCAAAGTTGTGGTTTTTTTGGTTCCTATCTACAGATTAAATATGGGACGCAATCTTACAAACGATAGGACAAAAATTCCCTGTAAACCGAGCATGATTTCATGTTTTTGTACCTCACGTCACTTGAGTTAAAAACGGCGATATATACAATACTCAAATGCACTTGAAACAGACCCTGACCCGACCAGTTCAGAAGTTGGTTCGAAATTACCTGTTGGTCCGTCCGTTTCACTACATACTCGTCTTGTATTCTTGTCTTCAACCAATTTTTGAATATTTTGATGAAATATGGTATACCAACGTGTTTGGCCCGAAGTCGAACCCTACTCAAAATGGTTTGGATCGGGCCACCTTTTCGATCACTTTCTCTATAATGCTTTATTTCGAAAAATTTTTATATGAACAACTGAACTAAGCGAAGTGGTATAGGGTATTTAATGGTGCATCATGATTCTCTACAGTGTTTCTACCTGTTTTTCATTAAGCCAGTACTTACATATACAACTTATATCATTGATTGATTATCGTTGCTGGATATAGAATACAAAACAATCAAAACAATATCAACAGCAGTAGCGATAAGTTCAGTTTGTTTGTTAATTATTACGATATAAATTTAAGTTTATCTGCCGCTGCCAACTGTTACAAAATAATTTCTTTAAACAAAATCATAATAAGCAGCAAATAAATAAAAATTCCATAAAACGGTAAGGAAAACATACGGGTCGGTAATCAGTTTACTACTCCTCAATATAGTTTCGTCTATGCATGTGCATGAAGAAATAAAAAAATATTCTATCACAAAATTTCATGCCGTTCAGTGTATGCGTGCTTATAGAAAAGTTTTTCAGTTTTATTATGTGCATGACATGAATTATATTGAATTTTTATGCGGGAAATATAATTTTGATTTTAAGTCACATTCATAACAAAAACTCTAATACGTGCTAGTTAGTCAATGTGCGTTTATTTATATAAATTTTTTTACACAATTTTTTTTTTCAAATGATTTTTGAACTACGGCACACATAGTCTAACAGATAATTTGAAGATATCACAAAATGAATGTTAACAAAATGCTCTATGGAGGCGACATTAGCTACTAGCTTGTCCAACAACAAAGGGTTATCCTGCTCAAAAAAGGACCCATCATAGGCTTTATGTATATGCTTACAGGTTTGATCAACATAGTATTTACCTATATTGACCCCGCCGGCCCGGCTATTGGAACGCTGATGGCACAAAAATAACTCAAATCAATTGAAATCAATTAAAATGAAGGAAACGTTATCCTGTTCAGAGGAGTACGCATCAAGGACATCATATGTAAGCATAATCAATCATTTATCTAACGACAAATAAGCCTCGAAGTCGAAGTCGAAAGATCGACCCTCCGTCTGAGAAAATTTTGACATACAACCTTAGTTGACAGACGCATTTCCTATTTTAAAATAGTTGTGATAAGACTCCAACACACATTATAAGCGAAATATTACAAGTCATTGGAGATATCGTTGGGTAACTCGGTATTCATAATTTATGAAAAAAATCTCAATAAAAAATATGTACGTGATTCTGTTACAAACTCGGACATAATGGATAGGAATTACCTCAACAGCCAATAGGAGATATTGATAATTTAATAAATTAACTTGGGGTACTTCGCTCTGGGGCGAACTTGTCTGATTTCATATTTCAATAACTATTAATATATGTTTTAATTGAATTATTTGTGATGAAGCGGAGCCCAAAGCGTGTGCATAATTTAAAATATGTCAACTCTCTTATCGCCACGCAGTTATAGTTTTGTTTTTTGTTTTGCTTATGAGTGTTAGTGCGAGTGTGTGTTTACGTGTGGGAGCAACCAAATACTATTCCCCCTTATTCACATATGTAACATTTATTAGTTAAATAGTAACAACGAGTGAATGCAGCTGAAATGTTTTCATATATGAACAAATTTCAAAATATTTTTGCTCTTTATTGGAAAAACAAGTAAAAAAACTATAGCGAGTCGCGGCCCACCATTAAATACCCTACAAGACTTTACAGAGAAGGGATGGCGAAAGACGTCCCATCCGAAGTATTCTCAATAGCGTTCGTTCTTGAGCCAAAGCACGTCGATGTATCAAATTTCATCGAAATCCCTCGAAAATTTCGGCTTGTGCGTTGAATACAAGATAACAAAACAGGCAAGCAGATAGCCGAGCAAGCAAGCTAAGATCGCTGCAAAAAGAAGTTCCTCTGAATTGAGTGGTATAATAAAAGGTGGGTCTGTCAGAAGTCCTTCTGGGTATTGCATACATCTGCAAAAACTTAATATGCTCTTGTACCACAAGTCGTGTGAGGTGAGGTCAACGGTTGAGGTAAAAGCCATAGATGAACATTCCTGTCATTGTGAGAATCATTGTTAAGCAATTTCTGGTAAACATACATTTTGACATCAGTGAAAACATTTATTATGAACAGCAACATTGACACTCAACAAAACTGATTTAGAATGTATATGAAAAGGCTTTGCACTAAACGCACCCTTTATAAAAAGTCACATTTCACATAAATATTTACTTCTATCGCGTCATGTATAAGCCCATATGACAGACTCAAGACATTATTTCAAATTTTTCAACAATGCATGATAATTATTATCATGGACAGTTATGGCCCGCAAGGCCCGTAAGACTCGGAATCAGCGAGCCGAAATAGGCCACATCACAGGCGATGATACGATAGAAATTGTTGCGGCTTACTGCCCACTTTTGACTTAAAAAAAAAGAACATAGAAATGCAGGCAAATGTTTCTCCCATGAGACCATTATTCCGCTAAGGGGCTATGTAAGCGTTAGTTTTCTAACAAAAAAACAATAAAAAAATGGTAATAGAACAGCGTAAGCAAGTCTGTTTAACGTAAAATATCCATAGAGCAACATAAACGCAAGTAATACTTTATTGGAAAACTGAGTAAACAAAATATGCTTGAAGGTCGGGCCATTAAAAATCATCAGATTTTTGTTAGTAATAGTCAAACCTCTGCTGAATCAAGTTGCAAATCGTCGAATCAAGTTGCAAAATCGCACAACCCTTAAGTAGAAGTCGTCGAATCAAGTTGTAAAATCATACAGTCGTCGAACCTCTTTTGCTGACTTTACATGTAATTTATCTTGAATTATTTTACATTAAGCGCCAGTCTAACATTTCTAATGTTCCCAATAACGTAGATAGTACATCATTCTTTACATTCTTTAGACCGATTTATCTGATTTCAGAAAATACTCTGCCAAAAGGAACAGAGAATTTCAGGTTTAATTTCAGCAAACATTTGCCTAAAGGTTCTCTGATGCTTGCTTCTACGCTTTATAGATATATATATATGTAATTTCGAAAAATTAACTTGACATCTGAAACCATAGCAAATGAATTTCCTTTTAATAATTACTTTCGAAACCATGTGTTGAAAAAATGAATTTTAGTACATGTAAGCTTTTCAATTTTTTCATTTATTTTGCAACATGGGTAAGAACTCTTGAGAATTGCTAGAGAAAAACTATTTTATTCTCTTTTTCTTTTTTTTAACACATCCAGTTGCCTGGGGGTTCTTCGCTGTTCGTGTAACAGAGTGACAATCGGGAAAAAATGAGGAAAGAGAAAGAGGTAGAAAAGCGATGACCGTAGACTAGTGGATGTAAGCTCAGCCGGTAAATGTTATGCGCTTTAGCTCTAGCTAAGACCAAAGGAAACTCAACCGCACTTGAAATTAGAACTCATGTCTAAACTGTCATGTCTAAAAATCAGCGAATTGCGAAAAACCCAACATTCCCAATATACATACGTTAACAACGTTTTCATCCAAAATGATAAAATTGATCTCCTACGAATTCATCTACATTCGCTCTAATTGTGGAAATGAAATATGAGGCGTCTAGTCGGTTCATTAATTTCAGTTCGCAATTAAACATAGGTCTATAAAATCGCTCGCATACATATGTACGTGAAATGTAATACATAAATATATGTACGAATGTAAACGCAATGAATGAAAGAATGAATGAATTAATCAATTTTTTTTTCTCTTTTGACCATAGATGAGAAAGCATGTTTTAACAGCGCGTGGTAATAATCCGCTAAAGCCAACCTTTGCTTCTATTCGCCACCACGCGGCATTGTCGCCTAGGTACACATTCCCAGAAGAGGAGTTGCCATTTGGGCTCTATATACGCACCTACGTGGGACCTTGCCGTTTCTTTTTTTCTTCAATATATTTGCGGCAAATATTCCGACTGCCTTCAATTGTTTGCCACGAGATTGCCACGCAGAGAAAGCTTTTCAATTTTCATCTTTAGTCTCTGCCGTTCGAATTCCCATTTCCAACAGGCACACAACCCATTTTCGGATGTGTGTTTGCACTCGAGTGCGCGCATATTCAAATCATAATTGCATCGTAAAGACACATGTTTGCAACAACACTATTTACATTTTTTTTCTTGTGGTTCTTCACCAGAAAATAATAACTGAGTAAAGTTCTGTCCTTTACATGGAAATTAAATAATTTTTATAAAGGTTTTTTTTCATTTCCTCACCTTTGCAGAACAAATGCAAATAAAAGTTATTTTTTATTTTTAATTCTTAAACAAATAAATTAAAATGTGTGTCGTTTTGACGTAATCAAGCAGAATAAATAAACTGAAACAATTGCGGAGTTTTTTTCGCTACAGTGTCAATATTAAACAATTCATTAGCTATAAAAATAATAAATAAATGTACGTACACTGTGATGAGAAAAAATTTGCCAGAAGCTAATGTGCAGTCACAGTTATGTTTTTTTTTGTGTGCCTTCTTCATTGTAATACCTTGTTATGTAAATATATACATATATATATAGATAGACAGTTGAATTAAAATCACTTCTAAAGCATTCGAAAGATATTTATGAATATTTTCTTTTCAAACCGAAACTCATATCAGCTTGAATATAATAAATAGAGGATTGATCGGAGGATCAACAAAGATGTTAATCTAATCGAGCATATATAAGGTACTTCTTTAACTCTTACTCACCTAATGGTACACTTTGTATGCGAACAATCTCGTCGTTGTAGATATTGAAAGTTTAAAGTGAACATTGATCGCTTGTATGTGATCACATGTATATGGCTTTACCACGTCAAAGGTGCTTAAGGTAACACTGAACGTATCTTTCTTTTTATTGGAAGACTATACGTGCTAAGTACTGCTTTGCGTTAAGAAGAAATACCTTGGTTTATATTTTATTATACAATTATTTGAATAACTTTAATGAGAAAGATAAAATTGTTATATACTCGTGAAACTTTCTATGAAATAAAATTATTTTCTATTAATAGCACAGACTCCGGCACATTCAAAAAATTCTTCTATAAGCAATAAGTAACAGGAAAAAATTTTCTAGGCTTTCAAAAATACTAGAAGACAACAAGAAGGAAAAATTTAGCGAGAATTTTTCTTTGAAAAGTTTTTGAGAAATCGTTGGAATCAATTTAACAAATAGACGAGTAACAGAAGGCCAACAGGCATGAAAGCTAACCCGATTTCCCTATTCATGCTGATCAAGAATTTAAATACTTAATTAGATCTTCAATGCATATTTCTAGGCGCGACATACATTCCCCAAATCTAGCATATTCTCTCTGAAAGATATAAGGAGCAGGATCGATGGGCTACTTATCAAACGCAGAAGCGGGGAGTGAAGAGCTAAATACAATGAATGCATTTCCATCGTGCAACATACAAAATATTTTTTTTGCATTGAATGATTTTACCGCCAGCAATATAATGCGAGCTATATGTTCAACACCCGGTACAATTAAGTATTATTCTCACCTTTCAGTGCATGATACATGATGTAAACGCATCCGTTGTGTTCAGCAGTTTACATGATATGGCGAAATTTATTTAAAAAAGCAAAAAGCGTATAAAATGTCTGTATATAAAATGCCACATGGAAGAAGCAGAATCGATTTAAAGTTAACTATCTACTTTGTCTGTTTTGTGGTGGAGTCACGATATTAACAACAAAAATATATTTAAAAGACCAAATTATGACTTAAGTTCTTCTTCTTATCATTCTCTAAGATTGATTTTAAAATGGAGCTTTTTTATTGATTCACAACCATTGACTAATTGGTTGATTGGTTCACTATTAAGAACATAGTATTTTTATTAGGTAATCTAAAAAATATTAAGCCTAGTATTAAGCAGCTTAGTATGTTACATTTGTCTTAGGATGAACGTTTGACTCACCGAAACTCCACCGATCGCACAATATTTTATTAATTTTTATTAAATTGTCTCTCTTGACCGATTGGTATGATTTTTACACTAATTTGTTAGATGTACATATATGTTTCCACTATATCTAGCATTCGTATCACTTAGAAGTTGCCCCGATTTTTTGTATATTGTTCTAGACATGATTGTCATGCCCTTCCTTTTTACTACAGTTTTAGAAGGTTTTGAGAAACAGGTGTACTCTCAATTTCAGATCAACATTTGCTATGAATCGTGTGCAGCTTTTCTTACCTTGTATGTGATTGTGAGGCAAATACGCCCATTTCAATCTCGGGCAGTGGCTTTCAAATAAGAATCCATACTTTCTTTGGATTTTTGAAATAGAAATGTTTCCATATATAAAAAAGTAAGACGCACGAACAGACATGGTTATATGAATCAGAAATTTTGCATTGATCAAAAATGAGGTCTACAATCAGCACGATGAAGTGCAAGTCTAAGGTAACGCGTACTTCGGTGGCAGGTATTAAAAATCCTATTAAATTGAGCATAGACAAGTAGTTTAGTTTAGTTAGTTGGTGAAAAAAGGTAGATGAGAACAGAGAGAATGAAAGAGGCGAATCTTGAAATTCTCCAAGCTTAGCGATTCTTAAAACACTCATTATGTAGTTCATAACTATCTGTGGATGTGCCACGATAAAGGGCATCAGAAGTGCCGTTTCAAACATTGTATATTAGATATTTTCCCTTTCCTTAGTAAGTAAGACTAGAGCTGTGGACCTTTTTGCAACGAAATGTATCCATTGACACGAGTTTTTATAATTTTTTCTTTTCAAGCTCAAGCGATTTATGATCATTATAATTAATTTAGCCAGAGAAATAAGATTCTAATGGCAAAGTCTGGGAGCACTAGCATATCTGACACTATCGGCTTTATTGACAACTCTACCGCACTCCAGCTTTGAACACACGACATTTAATTTGTTATCCGAGATCCTCAGCCTACTCGGCCACTTAGGCGGATCGATTTAGCCATCATTTGTATGATCAAACTGTTTGTTTTAATCTTATACATAAGACTTTCCCATACACATGCCTATACATATATACGTATATACGTGTATATATATATATATATACTACATCAGTTTTGCTTACCTGATAAGAATTGACTTGTAATGCAGGCTATTATCAGAATAGAGCGCAGCATCGTTCTACTTGTGCGGACGGTATATTTTGAGATAGCGTTGATGGTGGTTTTTCTACAAATTCTCGTTACTTCGTTATTGGCAGCCATTTCTTTTGTTTTGCTTTTTTAGTCTTAATTTTTATTAAAAATATATAAATAACAATTCTTTTATTTACTATAAATACAATCACTAAATATATGTATAATTAAAAGTGTTATGCATATACTGATATCGTCTCTTTCTTTTCTTTTTTTTTCTTTTCTTTTAATACACTTTTTGTGAAAATTTCTTATTCATCGGGAAGTCTGTTTTGTAGTTAGTTAAACAAATGGTAACAAGAATTTTCTCGTTCCTCTCGTTTACATAGTGGAAACTAAAGAAAAAAAAAAAAAGAGAATAAATAAATAAATCGTTTAATGAAAAATGCAACTATACTTAAGTATATTATATTTAGGGAAACTTTTCAAGCAAAACAGTATACAAGCATAATTATTCTTATTCCTGTGTACTTTTGATTAAAAGTACTTCTACTAATTAAACTGTAACGCTGGATCATTTTCAATTTGTTAGAAGAGCATGCTCTACGTTTAGCTTAAACAAATTTATAAACTATTGCAACAAATAAAAGTTTCAAATAATTTTCGTATCTACCCCAGATCCAATATATTAACTTTATCTGCATAAAGTGTTAATCTTATTTGTTTCGAATTTATCTGCATGTACTTTTTACGTCACTTAGTCGTTAGAGCTTGATAAGGATACCTTCTTAGTGATTATTCACGTCATCGGTAAAGACGATAAACGTGATCGGCCTCAATAATAATTGAAATTATTGAGGTAGAAATTTCCAAAGAAATTCTATCGACTTCACAGTACTTACGTTAGTTGCGGTAAATAGTAAATAACTAACCGGAACATTGTGGTTTTACACATTATGCACATTTGCTTTGAACCGTCAGCATTAAAGATTTACTTTTAAATTTGCCGAAAAAGTAGATAAGATTTGAGAAAATGCAATGAATTTGAATGAAAATCGGGATTAACAGGTGCATCAAATACAATAATTTTCAATCGACCTGAACACTACAATAGTGTTGATTTAATCAGATATTTCAATACAAGTAGTTTAACATCTATAATACGCATACACACATACTTATACCGATATGAATCTATATAAATAAATATTAAATGCTAGGCTTCATTAACATATGGCTTTTGGTAATCGTAGATAAGTGTTCGGGTCGTGGAGCTAAAAGAACTTTTACTGAACAAATATTTAAAATTAAGTTCAACGCTCTAAACAATGATAAGTCGTAATTATTTAATTTTGCTAATAGCGGGACAATGCAACAAACGATTCTTCAAATTTTCAAATATAAACTGACACGAGACTAAATGGAAAAAGTTTTTTGGATAAGAGTTTAAGGTACTAATCGTGACTTAAATACGTTGAAATACATGCTTAATTCAATATTATATACAATTTCAATACTATATACTATATATATATATATATATATATATATATATATATAGCGGAATGATCAAAAAACGATGTGAATTTGTTTATAAAATGAAAAATTTTTATCTATTCTTCTAAATCAATCAATTTCATCGCCTTAAAGCACTCAAATAAAGTTTTTTCTTAACCCACTGACCTTACGGAAGACATTCGTAATGAGCAATGCAGCGATAATTGAGAAAAATTATCAACATAGCTTTAATTTTTGAGCGACTTTGGTGGGGCATTTCCAATCCTGATTCGTTTTTTGCACGACATTGTTCCGATCATTCGATTGTTTCTACACCGTATGCTTAGATGAATGTCTCATCCTCCATAATAACACGCTTCATGATATCTTGATAGTCAGAAAACGAAAAACTCACTTTTGCATATTTACAAAAACACATATAACGCTGCAGTAATTGAATGTGTGGGCACGGGAAAGTCCACATAGATGACCAAGCTACTGAAACTTGATTTTATAATTATTTCAGAGCACCCGCGAAGTTTAAATGAAAAATGCACCTTTTTTTTGTATATACGCTGCTTGGTCCCTAAGTGATGTAATCTTCGAAATATTAAGTTTGAGTTTTGTTCCCTAATGCTGTACATTGTCATTTACCCGTAGATAATGCTATGTATTTATTATAGTAATACTGAATATCAAATATAAGCATTGATGAGTTTTTAAATATGCGAATCAAGCCTAAAATGAATCGTTCAATCGGATAAAGCACATATTAAAAATTTAATTAATTTAATTGGAAGAAAGTGTGGAGGCGGGCATCCATCCACTCTTATTAAATTAGGAAATTGTCTGCGCTATTTACATAAATATTCTTATGTTGATTCTGTTCAATTGCTATGATATTCTTAGAAACTAAAACTAAGCGAAGTAATGACACACAATTAATTATTTTTATACCCATCACCGAAGAAGGATGAGGGATGTATTCATTGTATCAAAACGTTTGCAATGCCCAAAAGGTAGCCTCATAGACTTCACAAAGTATATATACTTTAGATCAGCATCGATTTGAGTATGTCCGTCTGTCCTTCTGTGTAATTCTCATGTCCGTAAAAATAAAGCTGTCGACTTCAAATTTGGCAGACACGTTGGAAATTCTTGCACGCAGGTTGGTATTGAAAATATGCCAAATCGATAAAAGGACACGCCCACAGCACCTCGTAAACTGAGAATAACTATATTTTTCAAATGAAAAATTGTTCTTTTGCTCATTATTCATGAACTATAGCAAATAAATGTACAAAAATTTGAACGTATATTCTATGGGCGATGTTATAGCATTAGTACATAAAAATGGAACAAATTGATCACGCCTACCCAGTATTGTAGTGCGTCAAAATTTAATTACTTTTTTTGTAGTGCGTCAAAATTTAATTACTTTCTCTATAACAAGTTTCAAAAACCCCATAAAGTATACAAATTCATAGTTTCAAATACACCTAGACATGTCCGCCTGTTCGTCTGTCCATTTATCTGTTTGCGCAACTTTGTAACATTTGTGGTAAACATTCTCCCGCTAGCGAAAATGAAGATATCGCCTAAAAATTTGCAAAAGAATTTGGAATTGACCTTAACTTTTCAAAGGACTCGGCTACAACGCCCACATGCCCCTGCGACAGAAACTTTTATCTTGAAACTAGAAAAAATCAACTGCGCCCATTTCATAATATAGAGCATGAGAATTTTGTTCATTTACTTTCTTTGTCTTTTTTGGGGTAAACGGTGATGGGTATAAAAGATTCGATCCCGACCGAATTTAGTTTTCTTACAAAACTTTTATGCGAATGATTTAATTTATTCTTATATCCACGAGAAGAGCAAAGACAAAGCATAGTGAAATTATATTACATTTTCCTTCAATTTAATATAACAAACTGCAGTTTTATGGTAAAAGTTCAAAAAGAAGATTCTTTTTCTAGCTATCTCCCACACACGGCACATGTGTCAATTTATGTAAAAGAGTCCTCTTTACTATTGATTTGACTTGAAACCCACCAAAGTTACGTAAGCAGCAAAAGTTTGATAACTTGAGCACTGAATAAGTATAGGTTCGTAGGCGTATGCTTATAACTTTTCTACTCGAAGAAGACAATGAAATCAAATTTACAACAGTGTAACCTTATGATACAGTACGAGTAAATCAAGACTTATAGGACAAAAGTGCGCCAAACACAGCCAGAATAACTCAATTAGACACAAAAAAATTATCAATACCGAGAAAACCACCATCCAAGTATTATGGCTCCTAATAATTCTTCTCAAAATTTCAATATCACTTTCACAGGAAAATAGGCGAGGGCATAACGCTTATTGGACACACATCAAGTAGGCTGCGGCTAACCCCCCCCCCCCCCCCTCTCTACCTGTTTTCTCAATTTTTCTCTGACCGTCACCGTGTTACGCGAATATTCCTGACAGTGATGTTATAAAAAAAATAAAAAACAACTTTAACGTGAAAAGAAAAGCATTGATTACCCTACTAAATAGTTCTGATTTGAACACTGAAAATATTTTAATATCTAATTTCAAATTCTATGTCATGCATACATGCGCACATATCAATACTAACTAATTCCGAAACTCACTTATCCAGTTTATTAATATTTTTATTTTGTTGTTTTCTTACAAAATTTGGTTGATATTTTTTATCGTTAGATAAAACAAAACGAAAAAAACATATTGTAACATAAAGACAATATTACTGGTGGTAAGCTTACAACCATTTGAAACTACTTTTTTTTCTCTACCCAGCATAACTTAGTTGGATACCCGCACTAGTGACGTTGCGAAATCTATTAGTTCAGCAAAAGCCTAACATGGAGGTTCTCCTTGGCAAATACACTTTGTCTTCATTATTCACTGTAATCAAACTCATAATATAACTAATCCGTTGACATATGATTAGAGGGCAGAAAAACTTTATGTGGTAAGTTGTGTAATGCGAACTTGACGCTTATACGTATTCCCGTTTTAACGGCATAAATCTTATTTTAAAGGAAAAACAATTAAAAATTTGAACTAATCCAACTTGGAGGCAAGGGCTTTATATCTTATACAAAGAAACTCATAATATTCACTTGAAGCCTTGGTATGATAATTTATCATTTCACCTTGAAGTACGCGAATTAGTCCGATGTGTCTGTTCGTCCATCTGAAGTAAACGTTTTGAAAGAAGACACTCGAACTTACTAGAGGACAAAATTTGAGCTTAAAACACCTGCTTTTAAATCAATTGTACAGTTTCAGTTTGGTGGTGTTGGGGGCACATGTAATCTAAAAAAGGTTCAATTTCGGAAAATGAGACTGAAAGTTTTAAAGCATTTTCCCAAGGGAACTTTTCGTCGGAAATTCAAGAAAAGATTTCTATCAAAAACTTGCTCCTAGTTGAACATAAAGGGCTTGCTTGCCTTCAACAATAATTTAGTACGCACTTCTTATACAAAGGAGATGAAGAAGAGTTAAACTTTTAAACAATTTTTTATTTCGTTATTATTGCTACTATTATGTTATTATATTTAATTTAGTCGGAGAAGTAAATTCTAAGACTAAAATCTTGAAACATTTGCATCTAAGACTTTAATAATTTTTCCATAAGACAAAGGGCATAGGTCTTCTTACCTTTCGTACTTGTAGGAATATCTGCAGAACGGTGGTTTAGATATTACAATAAATAGTCGCTCAAATCAAGATATATGTATATATATATATATATATATGTATATATTTATGTTATTTTTCTTCAATTAATGTTTCTTTAAATGAATGTTCAAATTAATAAATTTAATAAATTAAATAAAAATAAAAACAAGATATAAGTTTGCAACACAAGCACTTGATTATATTATAAAAAGCTATTACGACATTTTGTCTGTAAGTTTATTTTTTTTTTTAAATATTTTTCTAAAATTTCCTTTTGAAAAACACCCGCACTATTTGAAAAAAAATAATATGTAAAATTTTAATGTTTCTCTTTTGTTATCTAATGTTATTGATTTCTTAAGTACACGATCGATTTGTTTTGAAATTCTGCTTTTAATGTTTTATAAATAGAAGTTTCTTTGTTTTAAACGTTCACGTTCTTTTTATTAAAAATACATTTTAAAGTGAAATAAATTAAAAAAAAAATCAAAATTGAAAAAAAAAATAATCGCATGCTTTATTTCAACAAAGTGAATAAAAAATGTTTTTTTATTTTTAAACTACTTGAACACAGCCACAACTTGACGGTTTCACGATTCAGATGAATCTGAATTTTGATTAAAAACTTACGACCAAGATCACTATGTGTATTTTATTTATTTATTTTTCAAAGTAGCAAACAAGACCAATTAAATGAGTAAACAAACACGCACACACATTTATATTTGTACAAGTGCTATAAAAAACTGGTAGCACGATTCTCTTAAACTTGCAGATAAGGAATAACAGCAAATATCATTTACCCTCTCTCTGCCTCTCTTTTATTCTCGCATGCGAACATTGAAAGAGTTAGAGTATAGTAAGCATGATCTCGTCATAGCAAGCAAGTGAGATAACCTGCTATATTAAAGCACTTATGAAATAAACAAAGAGATTTTCGTCAACGAAGTTTAAAAGCATTTAAAATAAGTTTATTGACATAGATACTCGTGCATGTACGTATACATGTGCTTGTAAAGGTTAATAATGGGAAAGCACTTGAAAAACTTCTCAAGCATAATAATATTAAATGTGTGGATTTACAGATTTGATTAAAATATAAATAAGCTGGACTAACACTAACACACAACTGTATAAGAAACTATAGTGTAGCACTACCAGTGTAAGACATACGGTTGCTAATGGAACAGTCAGCAGGTTAATTCTTTGTATTGGAGAGTAATCCGGTGTTTATTAAAAATTAAGATACCTATTGCCAATGCACACAGTGTACCAGAGTTTGTGAGACATGAAAATAAGCAACGAAAATTCCTTAAAATAAATGTGAAATAAATTAGCCATGTCTGTCTGGCTGTCCACTTAGTAGAATCACAATTACGACTTCAAAGCGCTGTTTTAAATCTTTGCTTTCACTTGGTTTTCGTAAGAGAATAGTACATTTTTGAAATAATCAGCAAAAATTCCTTATCTTAGCGCCATACAAATTTATTAAAACATCTAAAGTTAAATATATGTCAAAAAACAAATAAAAAGAGGACAATGAGCTCGGGATAGTTGTTAAGGAAGCTTAGTTTTCTACGGTGAAGCAGACACTTTGGAAGTTCTCGCAGGACGGGATATTGAATAAACATTGGAAAAATATTAATTCATTTTTGTACCCACTATTGACGAATGAGGATACGTTCGCTTTGTTAAAACATTCGAAATACCAGGAAATAGAACCTCGAAGAGAGAACCCCATAAAGTATGTGCTCAATATTAAATTCTGAATCAATTCAAACATGTCCGTCTGTCCGACAGTGTAATATCTGTTGCAAACATTCTCCTGTTCGCAAAAATTAAAACTTTCGAGTTTAGCAAAAACATTGGAAGTGCTTGCACGCAAATTGGCATTGAAAACGGCCCAAATCGGTCAAGCAGCAAGGCTCCTACTATACTACTATAAACTAAGAACAGTTCTTCTTTCTGGTTTTTTTGCTCATTAGTCAAGACACACGATGAAAATTTCTACGTACAGCATAAAAAATGCGAACGAGTGATTGTGACTCAATATAATAGAGTTACACCCAAATACAATTTTCTTAGTTATATTAGTTACTGGAGATAGAGTATAACTATCTTAAAATTTGAGAAATTTACGCAATTTCTGTAATCGAAGAATTTTCATCGCTTTAGAATTATTTTTACTTTATTTACTTCATTTATGTTTCAACTATTCATTCAAGCGATTTTAAACCTTTCATATGTAGTTAAACGTACATTTCAAAATGAAAATAAATCTTTTTCATTTTGCTATAAATCTCTATGTTTACTTTCAGTGTGAAATGTATACAACATATTTGTCTACGTCTTATATAACTATATGCAAGTATGTACATGTGTGCATTCATATGGTTTCATGTACATATAATGCATTTATTTGCGTATTGTTAATTTTAACTCATATTGCTTGACCTATTGAACTGAAAGAAGGAAGTAAGAGAGTTACATATTCGTTTACGTAAGGCACGCATATAAGAATCACTTTATACGTGTTAATAGTAAGCTTGTCAGCAGGCGGGGGTCTGTGTGCGTAAATTTTCATTGCGTTGCGTATAAATATTTGGAATATTCAATCGTTTCTTATTACATTACATCCCCATCATCAAAATTTGATTTAGGAAAATTTATGTGACCACCTTCCCCCCACCGACTAAAGAGCTTCAACAACAGACGAATGAATGGAGGACGAAATGGCGAGCATATTCTACACAAAACAGGAAAAAATATACTTTATCTCCGTCTTAAACGGTATACGTAAACATACACGTGCTGATCGCCGAAACATCTTCAAACTACCCCAGCTGTTGTCGAACCAAAAATCATTACATTTTCTCGATTCCTCTCGCTCTCTCCCTCTCTCTCTCTCTCTTTCTCTCTCTCTCTCTCTCTCTCTCTCTCTCTCTCTTTCTCTCTTTCCCTCTTTCTCGGTAACTATCTGTCTACATATCTACCTATATATATATTTTGCTATCTCTCTTTCTCCCTCTTCTCTGTCTCTCTCCCTAATCCAAACATGGAATGATAATGTAATGGCTGTGTGACTATCGAATAATGGTTTTCTCTCAATTGAATAGGGTGAATGCACTGACTGACATTTAAACAATATTTTATCACTTGTATGCCTAATTTACTCAAAACTCCCCATGAGTTTTCCCACAGTGTAGCATTACATATAAACTCAATGAGCACGCTTTAGGAATCGTTTCAATTGTTGATTACATCCTTTTCCTGAAGAAAGAGAAAAACTCAATATTAGTTATTATGTACAAATGTGTGTAATAACCTTTATACTAAAGTTTTAAGAGCCATAGCTTGACTCTCATGTTAATAAATACTTACAATAGTATTATTAGTAATAGGATTGCAATAATCGTCTTTTAAATGCTTGAAAATACTTTATTGGGGCATTAGCCTTTGTGTTAACAGGTTATTATAAAAATTGTTTTTCAAATATCAAGTTTTATATCTAATCTGTTTTTAAATTTAATTAAGATATTTTTATTATAATTATATTTAGAATTAGAAAAAAAAAAAAACATTGTTTTTAATTTTGATCGAATGAGACAGAAATGTTATTCTTATCATTAAAGATTAGTTAAGGCTGCTTGTGTTTCGCTTTAAAATACATTTGCGCTTAGACAAAGATAATAGATTCAATTTTACATTTCGTTAGAAACGAAGAAGCATGAAAAAGGTTTCTGTTTGAATGCTCCTCTTATCCAAATCTATTAAATTTGTATTGACATAAAAGCGAAACTAGAGAAAAGGTGATCAAATTGTTTGTTTACATTTTTTTTTACCCATGTATTTGGTGGCGATAGAAAACAGTTTCTATATATATTTCACTTTTAATTGCTTCGTTAAAAAGTGTTTCAACTAAAATTTTATTACGGTTTACGAGTATGGATTGATTTCGGAAATAAATTACACACTTCTCATTTACTTCTATTCATACTTATTATCACAGAAAACTTGCTTTATACGCAGTTATATATGAAGTTAGGGATCAATCACTTGCCATCGATTTAACTAGCAAGGCGTTCATAGATTACATAGTATACGATAGGACTGAATATTTGACATATGTTTTGAACCTAATTGCTTGTTCTCTCGTAACTTTGTCTTCTGTGTTGCTTCTGTTCCTTCTCTTTGTCCTTCTTTCCTCTTTCTTTACATTTTACCGCTTGTTACTACACATTGAAATATTAACAAAGCCGTATATGTACCTCAGTGTGCCCCTTTTCTCTTCCATTATATATAATGCCTTCACTGACGATTTTTAGCACGGAGTACAATCCTAACAGACCCCTATAGACATCCCAGCGCGTCAATGAATGCGTTCACGTCTTCAGCCCTTCGTTAAAAGCCGTTAGGTCTACAAGATCTGAACTAAGAGCTTAAACCTAAAGCATATATCATTGATTAATGTCTTCCGATCAGATGAGACGGTGAACAAGCTCACAATTATCAATTGTTACGATTGTTTTCTTCTTCATTTCTGTTTGTTGCCTTTCATTGCATTCGTTCGCACCCTTTGAACGCGTTCGCTATTGCGAGCGTTTTTTTTTTTTAAGTTAATCATGGTAAATCGTATGCCGTATGTTATCATATCGATACATTAGATAATTTTCACCTTGTGCTGTTTGCAAATTAACGCAATTCCTTAAGTA
This sequence comes from Glossina pallidipes, assembly GCA_000688715.1. Taxonomy (NCBI): domain Eukaryota; kingdom Metazoa; phylum Arthropoda; class Insecta; order Diptera; family Glossinidae; genus Glossina; species Glossina pallidipes. The sequence continues at coordinate 1,914,267 of KK499779.1, forward strand.
TTTACTTTAAAAATGTAGTCTTTTATGCTCATCCAGCACCCGAAAAAAGGTGTAAATTAAATTTTTGAAACTTAAGTGTTATTTTTTTTTAAATTATTTAACGACCTCCCAAATTTTATTTAAATAAAGATCAGTAATGAAAAAGTAAAAACACTATAATGGGCTACGGCCTAGGATTGACTACTCTATCCGATTCGAAGATATTCATTAGCGCTGATGCTTAGGACAAAACCTGTCTGTGTACCAAATTTCATCAAAATATATCAAAAATGACGAACTCTAGATTAAATAAAAGAAAACGAGACAAACAGACGGACAAACAAGCTTAAAAGAATTCAGAAAATGACTCTGAATCAATCGGTGGTGCATACATCCGCACAAACTTAATACACCCTTTTAGTCTACTATGTTCATCTTAGAGCGAATCTTGAAGTCGCTTCTCTTTAAAAGTCACACGATTCTTCAGGTAATCCTAGAGTCGTCAGTTACACAACGGAGAGAAATTTCATAGCGAATCTTTATACATTTCTCTTAAAGAATTTTAATAAATTTCAGTCCCAGACACATTGCCAAATTTCATCGCCCCTCCTTCCCTACGAATTCAATATATGCCAAGCCACTGTTTTCAGCAATCGTTGCTATCTTACAATATCTAAAAAGATCAGCGATTTGCGGATGAAAATAACATGCATAGCCAAGACTACCTGAAATCTTACACTGATTGGAAAGGTGCGAGTGCTTTACCTGTTATCAGCAAAAAGAAAAATCTAACATACGCCCTCCCTTCGACGACGGCAACGGTTTATAAATAACATCAGAGAAATGAATGCAAATCTACTAACAAAAATTACAGAGTAGATAAAAAACAAAAATATGAAAACATTTAAATCCAGATATAATTAGATGTAACCAGTTTGAATACGTTTTAACCGGCCTGTATTTTAATTTTTTATAAGATTAAATCATCTATTTTGAAAAAAAAATCCAACACGTTTCACATATTCATATAAACATACCGTACTGCTTGGAATAATAAAACACATAAACAACAACAAAAAACAAAATTAGTCTTATGACGAACTTTGAATACTTAGCTCTTAAAAATAAATTATAAACAAAATTCAATTTAATTTAGAAAGCTGAGAATGATCATTGAACAAACAAATTTTGATATTTTAGAGGCGCAACATTTTTTAGATTTAGATCATTTATAAATTCATCTATGAATAAAAACTGGAAGACAACTTTTGTAACTGAACTAATGAAAATAAGCAAAATGTATGCACAACAAAATTGTCATATGGCAAACACTTACGAACTCTGTGATTCAGTTGCTGACTGTTGGTTATCTTAGCCTTGATCTGTTTGCTTCCTCGAAGATACAAAGTTTGTAACAAAAAAATAAAAATTCGAAATTATTAAGCAATTAATGCATTAATTATTAAGGAACGAATGCACTTTGTTAGCTATCAGAAATCACACAAACACATAAATAAAATAAAAAATTTCAAAACATATGCTATTGTTATTCTGAATCAGCTTTCAATACTAAATAACAATACGTACCTCTTTTTATACCGATCAATAAAATTGTAAAAAATTCCATTACACTTCTTACATACACATTATGAACGGAGAGATTGACTTATTATATTCTCATTCTATGTGGGTGATCGCAATTAAGGGGAAATCGTTTGCAATCTACCCAAGCAAAAAAATAAAAGTCACCATTTAAAGAGAACCGTAAAAAAATTGTCAAGTTAAAGTAATAAAATAAAGCGCACTTAACGTTACTTTTCATTTATTCAATAAGTCAATAAAGAGAAAGGCAAAGCCGTTCTCGAAATTCTACGTTTTAACTCTTTTCAAAATAACTTTTCAAAAGGAACAAAACACCTCAAGTCAAGGTCTTAAGGAAGCAAAAACCTTATAGCGGGCCAAGACTCACACGAATTAAATACCATATATCACTTCGTTTAATAGAGTTATTTTTAAAACAAACCGTTATATTGGAGGCAGTCGAAAAATTGGTCCGATCCAAACCACATTTAATAGCTGGTGTTTAGGCCAGTGTACCGCTCGGTAAACCACTCTTCATCAAAAGATCTCAGTAATGGTGGCTGGAGTTTGAACACAAAAAAACAAGACGGACAGACAAGCTTAGATCGGAAAGATACGATTAAAGGTAGATACATCTCTGGGTGTTGCTTACATCTGAACAGACTTAATATAGCCTTGTACCACAAGTGGTGTAGGGTGCAATGAGAATTTTAATACATCCATCTTAAGGGAGAAAGGAACCTTCTCGAATCGGTACATTATGGTTTTCCCTTTCTATCTATTCTACCTATTCTCTTAAGTAAAGTCGGATAACTCTGCCCTGACTTAGTTATATACTAAAATGTTGCCTAAAACAACAAACTTGCATTCATTACAAGCAAAAATTATCAATTTGTCCCAAAAAAAAGCAGATGAAAAAATCACTTAATCGAATTCTTGTAAGCTCTAATACATAATATATTATGCAAGCTAATCTATTGTATCTAACTTTAATCGGAGATTTTTGTTCACAGATTTTTCTTCGCTCTATATATATCGCTCTGTATACACTGTTTACATTCCCATATTCTTTATTTCCTTGTATTTGTAATAATATCGGATTAAGTAAACGTTTTTTTTACTGCGCGCTTTGCAGAACTTTTTAACACTGGAGGGGCTTCGTATGATTAAACTTTCGGAACATCAAAACTAATACAAAATCTAAAAACTATAGCTTTAATAGAATCCACGCTGCTTCCTTTTATGACTGGTGATCAATTGCAGCAACGGAATACACCCGCTAGATTCGCCGTCGCTTGACTGCTGGTAATTGTAGCTAAGTGTTGTATCTTTGAATGAACAAATAAATATGTAAATAAATAAATAGATAGATTTTATTCATCATTAAATTTAACTATGATTTGCATGACATTAACTAATAGGGAGTTATGCTGGCAACAGGTTAATATGTAAACACTACTTCTCCCAAGACCTGCAATCAAGAAAACCATATTTTAATTAGCAATCAATTTACGCAAACAGTTGCAAACGTTACAACTTAGCTGAGGAAAACGAATCATTCCTAAAATATTCTTGAAGTAGTGCCGATTGTAATCAGGGAGCGAAAGACCAAGTACTCGTACACCAACCATAATTAATGTAAGGTCTGAGGAAACGAATCATTCCTAAAATATTCTTGAAGTAGTGCCGATTGTAATCAGGGAGTGAAAGACCAAGTACTCGTACACCATCCATAATTAATGTAAGGTCTACTATATTGACAATTGATCTGATTTCTTCATCTTGATCGATTTAATTAGGTTCGTCTTTCGGTTCCTTTTTCCTGCCTGTTTATCTATTTGTGCAAATATTTATCGCATGTCGTTAAAGCGTTCAATATCACACGTATTGGATTACATTTATGGGAATATTGATAATTGGATATATTGAAATTAGTTGGGCAAGATAATATGAATAAATATTTTACTTTATTAAAGCTGCCTAGGCCATCTGTCCAGTCTATCCGTTTAGAGAAAAAAAAAGAGTCGATAGACTTAGTTGTTACTAACTTGAACTTTAATCTTTGAGGTTTTATCTTGGATCTAAAGAAATTACATGAAATAGTAATAATATTAAGATAGCTGGATGCGGGAAAGCCTGGAATTTGGGATGACTTAGTCGCAACCATACCTACAATAACTAAACGGTGTATAGAAAATACGGATTTAAATCTTTCTACAAATAAGTTGTCAATGCCGTTGAAGGCAACACGATCTTGATCGATCGACTCAAGCACACCCAAGTAACAAAATACAATTTTTATGTGTAGAATATAAAATAGTCACATATATATTATATGAGCAAAAGTTCATCTCAAGACGAACGTAACTCTCTCACTTGTTACACAGATAATTTACAACTTTTTACCGAGAAAATTTTACGAAATCTTATATAAACTTATAAAAAAAATATGTAAATTATATTAAAAGTTTGCGTAAATGAAATTATACGGTCGTACACAACAATAACAATAACAGCAACAAGAACAATCCAGTACCTGTTTATTTGTAAACAACTGCACAACTGCATTTCGTGTACATGATGACATTCATTGCTTTTTCAAATTGCATGCTAAACAAATGAAATCAAATATAGTAACAATTACAATAAAGTAAACCGCAACTTATTATTGTGACACTGATTATGCTTTACAATTACATCTATGTTCATGAATAAATAAACTTTACATGTTTAGAAAGGAAGCTTTTCGCATTCATTTAAAATGCATACAATACGTTGCCCTCTTTCATTGAAAATAATCAGAGCAAATTCCTTTACATCGCGGGTTTTTTCAAATCTTTTCCTCATTTTTAAAAATTACTGCAAAATGAAAGAGAAATTTGCATGCTGATCTATATTTCTTCATATCTTCTTAACGACTTTACATAGTTCGGATCAGGGAAATATTGCGAATTCTTCTTCCTCCTCCTTTAGATATCTCAAATGGTTACAGGCAGTGCGAGGAAGCCCCATAAACGCCATTTAAAAACATAGACATATAAAGGTAAAGGTATGTATACATCTATACATTTATATGCATATATGTTTATAAATAAAAGGCGTGTCTATCCCAAGTGCTTCTGGGTGCTGCATTTATATCTGATTTAAAAACGTATATCTATTGAATCAATCAGATCAATCAGTTTATGCAATTCCTACCTAAAACTATTAAGAACATTATAGACGGGCAACGCTGACCTTTACATCCCCTACACCACTGCACTTAGTACAGTTATTCGCTCGTTTTGGTAATAATACTCCAAAAAGTACGCATTATTTTCATGAATGCCCGCCTATTGGAAGGTAAGATTTTCTCGTCTTATAAGAGTGTGCGTTTCGTGATAGTGCTGGAGTCCAAGAACATGGTTCTATGTGATCCAAATCCGAAAGCATTACCCGTCGAACATGCACTTTTTGACTCTACACTTCAGAAGTTAAGAAAAACATTTAAATGTAATATGCAAACCATCTATATAGTGAAAATAAGAATATGTTTGTTTCGGTGATACATAGTGGGTAACTGTGGACAATGGATTCTAGCTAGCTTCGTCGGAAGCCTAATACTTAGGCATCAGACAAGAAATGAATGACAATTTGAGCTCTCTTTTTATTTTGTTAAATAAAACGGATAGTCGTGGCTACTAGGCCCATCTTATTTTAATCCAAAAATTTATTTTCTTAGCATAAATAAATTATAATTAAAAACCTTGGGGTATATAAGGTATTTTGATAAAGCCCCGACACCGACATGTCTTGGCGCAAGGACGAATGCTATTGGAAATGGTTCAAGTCGGACCTCCTTTTCGGCCACTTCCCATATAACTCTTTACTTTAAGTAATTGTATTGAGTGAAAGGGTATATGATATTTAATGATGGGCCGCCATAATCATATCTCTGAGCCCAATTAACTCTGTAGACAATTTTCAAGCAAGAAAGAAGTCAAAATTTGAACTATATTTTTACGTAGAATGTTTTTCTTAAATAACCCCGATAGTCTTAACTGCTAGCTCGTCTAACTTTAAGCGAAAATGTAATTCTTTGATTGATTCAAACATAATGAAAATGCAAACCGAATTTTGAGAGGACCTGCGATCAGCCTTCACTTTCTCTGTAAACGTAATAAAAATTTCGCAGAATTCTTATTTCAATTTTTTCGATGCCTAAAATTCTTAGATCTTTTTCGAAAATACTTTGAAACGTAAACTGCAAATATTATGCAGGGATCGCTCCTGTAACACGGTATTTATCAAGCACGGTTTCGACACAAAACGGTACAAAATTTACGAATATTGTAACACGATGTTAATACAACATAATTTTAAAAAGTCGAATATGCGCTCCGTTCGATTTTTTTTCAATTGCTTTCTACTTTTATTTTTATCTTATCGTTAATAGGAAAGTCGCAAACAGCTATAAAAAAAACTTGGTTAGCGGTAATTTTTGATGAAAAGTAATTTTATTACTTTTCGAATATATCTTTAATTTTTATGTTCCATTTTTTTGTGTGTGTGTTTGGAACGAACTTTAAGCTATCATAAAATTTTGCAACTTATGACTACGTTTCGATATAACACGGCAGTTGATTTATATTATTTCAAAGTCTCGTTTAAAATGGTTTCGAGATAACATACATACGTACATATTGCCTTGATTTATATTACATCCAAGTTTAATTTATATGTTATTTTATATTACACCTTAGCTTAAGTAGCGCGGTTTTGATACAGCGAGACGCAAATTATCTCTGTTCTACGAACAACGTGTGTGCATCAAAATTTATATCTCCAGCCGATTACGAGTGTAAAAGCTTTAAGTGATCAATATAATATGTAAAATTTCTAATATTATCTTGCGGTCGATAGTCTTTGTTACTTACTTAATTCATAAATAGTCTATAACTCACATTACTCATAAATTTAAATGTTATATAAATTAAACAATAAGAAAGCCACGACTGCATTCGACTTACGCTGAATATGTGGAAGCTATCGGTTGTGACGCCGCAATTCATAAAAGCACTTTAAAACATATCCGTCATGTGTGCCATTATGTGAAATTTACTTTCTTGTCTCCTTTTTTATACAGTGAGTCTTGTTAATATTGAGATTCTTCGCCCGAAAAAAAAGTAAACGCTTGTTAAGTCATAAGAATGTATTTCACTATTTTGTATTACTAGGGAATGCGTATTAAAATGGGCAAGAAAATTTAACAACTTCCACAACTCAAAAAACATAACGTCATTCATATTAGGTTTTTTTCATATAAGGAAGGATACGAACAAAAAAACTGCATATTAATAAAAATTAATATTTGCCGAAGAGAGCAAATACAACACCGTTCCACTAACAATTAGGCATTTTTCCTGGCAAATTTCAGTCTGGGTTCCCTCTACGTTGTTGGACCAACGGCTTACGGTAAGGATCGCAATTGGGCCAATGGAGTCGAAAAGTTGGTGTTTATGGTTATACAATGTCATTGATGTCCATCTTAAGGATATCGAAGGAGAATTTGAAAGAGAGAGCCGACAAACATGGTGTTTTGGTGAAATTGAAATTCTACCAAGATAACGGCCTCAAGTATAAGAATGGCCCTTATGTAACTGCCCCAAAGTGCTTCATTTTCTTCCTCAATCATCAGGCGTGAACGCCACCAAAAATGTGTGGGGCGAATCACACCGCCATGTGCGAAAACACTCAATCTTTTCCGTCCAAGAGCTGAAAACTAGACTACAAGAAGAATGAACTAAGATCCATGTTTCCAAGGAAACTTATACAAAATACGTCAAAACGTTTAAATGACGTTATTAAGCAAAAACGATACCTCACCACACAATACTTTATAATAACATCCTGTTTTTTTCTTCGTACCCTTCCTTATATGAAAAAAAGCCAATATTAATGACGCTATGTTGTTTGAGGTCTTGAAGTTATTTAATTTTCTTGTCCACTGCAATAATGTTTGGTTTGTTCTCTTTTTAATTTTTTAATACCTATTCCCTAGTAGTACAAAATAGTAAAATAAATTTGTATGTTTGGACAATGGGCAACAAGCTTTCACTTTTTTTCGAGCGAAAAGATCCAATATTAATGAGACTCACTGTATTTAAAGCGTTACGCAAAGGCTTTCATCTATTTTTTCTAATAATTCGCAAATTTCGCAAATTCTAGCTGCTTTTTAACCTAAGTCGACTAAATAGAAAACAACGACGATTGAAAAACCGAAGCAGGGGTAATTCGATTCTAATAATTAATTGCTCTTACAAGAGAACATACATTGCGTATGCGCTACCAGCATTTGCAACAAACTATAACCAACGTATAGAGAAGACGCACTCGCTTTCGAGAAAATCGTGCATGCCCACAACCCCAAGCAGATAAATAAATTAGAAATAGTTTACTAACAATCCGAATCAGAATCGAATTGCCCTGTTTGTCTATATCACATTTTCAGGTTAAGGCCTCTGAAGACAAGTTTAAAGTGTGTTGAAAGTGTGCATTCAAATTTCGGGTGTAATGGATCTAGGATTTACTTTTAAACTGCCTTAAATAGGTTGAAAGGTAGATATACAGCCGGACTTACGCATATAAAGAGCAATAGATATGTAGAAGGATTCGAATGGACGAACGGAAAATAGACGGGCAGGTATTCGAGTTGATTCAACGAATGGAAAGGAGGCTGGTTTGATGTACAGAGATGAATAAATCGATTCAACCGTCTCTGCCACCTCTTTCTACTCTACCATCATGCGCTGTGTTATATTTCGATAATGTTTGTAAAAATACCGGTCTAACTTAGAACTTATAAATAAACTCGCTTATGTATATCAAATGCAGCGAAATCTGTTAATACAAACGAGGAAAAAGCCTTTCTGTGGAGCTTATAGAAATGAACTTTTATGAAACTTGCGAATGCTTCTAATATTTGTTAACTGCTTTGAATGCCGTCAGATGACTATTAGAACTAAGCTTTCGTTTAGCAAAATGACAGATATTCACTTTACGCTACGACGAATAAACTTACTTGCCTTTACTCTTTCAGTGGAAGCGAAAACCTGTTCATATTGAAATGGAAACTTTGCAAATTTTTGGGGTTTTTCTTTACGGTCTTTCTTTAGCTTAAAAATATACGCATGTATAGTAATCGATTTTCATTTAATAATTTCTAGTAGATACTTGTCGCGTTTCCTGTTTTCGTATTTAACGGCAAGGGAATGTCAATTCTTACTCTATGTTAGTAAATTACAATAAGCCTATCGCTCTATTTAAGTCGTATTTCTTCCGTCTTCCCACTCTTCGTTGTTTTTATGTGCGTTCCTCCTCAAAAGATGTTGTTAAGATTCGTTTTACGTATTAGGCGTGCATCTATGCTTCCTTCATAACGTGATGTTAATAGTTTTCTTCATAACGATAACTTATCTATGTCGGTATATATGTATAAATAGGTAACACACGATATATTAAGTAAAAGGTTTTTCCTGACAGATGACAACGGAGTCCCATAGCGTGAAACTTATTGAATCGAATATGGAGCTTGAGGAAAATGGTAATCCAAGGTTAACTAAAAAAAGGGGACAACATTGTGACATTTCTTAATTCAGTTGAGTGCAATTGGGCTTTGAAAATGACGAAGAACTCGTTTAGGTTTTGTTTTTACTTTGACCAAATGAACAGTTGCACCCAGGGCTGGGAAAAGTTCGTGGTGCTTATGATAAAGGAGCATATCTGAAAATTAGCAATACGCAAATAATTTATTCCCTTCTGCCCTGAAAATTGTCATCCGTTCCGATGTCAATGAAATTCTCAACAAATCTTGGGGAACATGTCATCTTGCATTTTGTCTATATTTTT